>JAWWEW010000012.1:15090179-15179992 GCA_035583185.1 Anabacerthia variegaticeps | reverse complement strand
CGCCCCGCACCGCCCCGCACCGCCCCGCACCGCCCTCAGGGCCGGGGCAGGGCCGGGCCGAGCCGGGCAGGGACCGGGCTGAGGGCGGGGCACGGCCCGAGCTCATGGCCCGGAGCAGCACCGGGCACGTCTCTGCCGCCCCCGCGGGCGGTGCGGGCCGGGCCGCGCTCAGGGGCCGCCCGGACGGGGCAGCCCAGACAGCTCCCCCCCCTTCACTGCCTCACAAGGGCAACCCGCCCGTACCTAAAGTTCTGTCGAGACAGAAGCTGGTGAAAAGCATAAACATCAATCCTATGATTTCTCATACTGCAAAGAAGCTGTGTGTTTTCTCAGCCGAGGGTTATCTACGGTTGATTTTTAAAAGCCGATTTATATTATTGCTCGCCTTCTGGGCGTTTTTTACGCCCCCTCCCGACAGCGGGATGGAGGGTCTGTGCCCCGGGGTCTGTGCCCCGGGGTCTGTGCCCCAGCCGGCGGGCCGCAGGGAGGGCACCGCCCGCCCGACCCTCTGGCGCTGCCAAAGCCAAGGGAATTTCTGCCTGTCTCCCATCCCAGAGCGGGGCAGCACCGGGGCATCGCTGGCTGCAGATTCCAAAACCCCTCACACCTCAGACGGGGCCGGGAGCTGCATCGCGATCTCCCTCAGCTGAAACCCCGGCAGGGTCTCCACAGCCCCGGGGCGCTGCTCTGTCCCCATTCCCATCCCCATCCCCATCCCTGCCGTCCCGATTCCCGGGAGCGGGCGCTGCTCTGTCCCCATCCCCATCCCTGCCCTCCCGATTCCCGGGAGCGGGCGCTGCTCTGCCTCCATCTCCAGCGCCCTCCGTTGCCGCTCCGGCTCCCTCTGCTGCCGCCTCGCCCAGGCCGACCCCGCTTACATGTGACATGATTTGTTCTTGGTGAGCCCACAGGGGCTGCCACTTGTGTCCTTGTTATCTTTCAAGTGCTCTGAAATAACTTGTATGTATCCCAGGCTGCCGCGATGTTAAAGCAGCAGGGCTGTAATTCTCACTGTCCTCCTTCTCAATAGCAGTGTTTGTCCCTTTCCAGGCTCCTGAGACTTCACCCTTCCACACAGGATGTCAAAGATAGTTGTTAATAACAAGATTTGGCCAGCTCTCTAAATGTCTTATAGAACAAATCATCAGAAGCGACAATCTGGAAAAAAAACCCTTCTACTCTCTGACCCGACCCATCTTTCCTTCTGCTCAGGTCCTTCTCCTGACTGATGCTAATTGTGTTGACCCGCTGACCAACCCTCATAACAAAGAGGATTCCTGAACAGATGGTTATGTAGTGACCCTCTTTTCCAGTTGTTCTTGTACCCCCAAAGGGTTCAATAATTCTGGTCTAAACCTTTTAGTAGTAAAACATTTTAGATAAGTATTGGAAAAAAGGTTTCAAGACAGACAACTAGGATGGTAGATTCTGTTGGTGGAGCAGCCTGCTATTTGCAGAAAAGAACAACTTTAAAAATAAGCTGGTCAACGAACACAGCCAACAGAGCAGGACATCACATGGTGCTCCGAGTCAGACTGTACATACCTATATCACAGTTTCCTTAGCATTTTACAGAATATGTAAGCAATGTTTGCATTATAATTGCCATTTTCATAAGGAAATATTTGACCTTAAAACAGAAAATATTATGCTTACCTATTTAGGTAGTGATTTTATACATAATAATGGTCCAATATGCATAGTTTTAATAATTTTATAGTCAGCTTTCCAAAAACAAATTACTCATCTTAGTATTCAATAAGGATTCAAGCTGTCTGCCTCATTTACACTTGCTAGGATTTGAATTGTATTACCAGTCTAATAGCTTATTAGTGTAGCTTAGATAAGCCACATTACAGCTTAACTATTTATTTTGATGGAGAAGTACTCATCCCCTAGTGGCTTGAAGGAGATTTTGCAGAGATTATTTTTATCTGTTCTGATTAAATATTTAGTGAGGAACAAAAATCTCTCTGATTTCTTAAGAGAAAGTTACATGCTTTAAATATCTACCATAACAATGATGTTTTTTCTAAATATTGATGAATTCCTTTTAAACCACAAACTATTAGATACATTTTTCTTTACTAGCATAGGAGTTAATTTAGGTGAGAAAGTTACTGTGTTGAGCCTTTTCTGAATGGACTGTGATTCTTTTCTGTTTCTTGTTTTGGGTTAGGCTGAAATCACGTCTCTCTGGTATTGGTTTGCAGAGTGCAGGACTGACATTTTCCTCATCTGTCCCTCAGCCTGTGCCCGCTGTACAGCATCTCAGGAGTTCAAGTTTCAAACTACCACAAGGACTGGGATTTAAATGTCATTTGAGAAATTTCAGAAGGGTCCTACTCATGCAACTGAAGACTAATTTCCAAAAATGCCCATCATCTTCCCAATCCCCTATTGAATAGCAGGAAAATTCAAGCTAAATCCCTTTGAAAATCATTGCTGGAATCATGGAAACTACTACTGTTTGTTTAACATTGTGTTTCACACAACTTAAGATGCATTTACTTAAGATGTTTGCTACACATATTTAACTTCCTTTTTCCAGGTACATAGAGTTTGCTGAAATAGAAACTATTAATGTAACTGTTTGAATGACCCACATCTCAAGTTGCCAAAAGTAAGTAACCCACAGGATGCAGTAAGAATACTCACCTTGGAAGGAACATGCACAGGTGTTTCACATTTCAGCTTATTTTGCTGACATTCATGGGTTTGTGAAGGCAGTTTTTGGCTACAGGAGAAAGATAGTTTAAGGATATGAGCAGAGACAAAAGTACATAGTTCACTGCTGTAGATGTGTGAGGGGAAAACATTATTTTATTTTCATGTGTACCCGAATAATTGCTATTTCTCTTTTATCTCGCTGCAGACTGACACACACCCTGCTCCCTGACAACGTGTGGGGTTTTATCTGCTTTTCTTCCTGGTTCTTGCATTTGTATTTATTTTACCTTGCTCCCCTTCATTAAGCGGTTTGAAGTCTACTTCCCACCCCCCCAAAAAAGTCGTAAGGTAATTTACTTGGAGGTTTTAAGGCTTAATGGTTTTTTTGTTATTCTTCCTGAGCAGTAAACAAAAAGGTGATATTTACTTTAGTTTGTAGACACAAAAGAGCAGTACTTGGGTTTCTCAAGGGGCAGCCAGCAGTAAAAATACCCCCCAACAGAGAACGGCTTATTATTGTTTTAATTTCAACACAAAATTTCACCAGCAAATACAAAACTGAATTATGGGGTTTTTTTATTCTTTCATGCCATTTTTCTTTCAAATTTTCTTTTTCGTGTATTTACTTCTTTCCAAGTTTTTCAGTATATGATTCCTCAGTAATATCACCATCACTAGAGTTAAAATTCACAGATAAATGTCACCTTTTTTCTATCTTCTTTGTTCTTTCACATGTTTTTATAAGGCCAGGCTTGTGTCTTCAATTTCATTCTCTCCCTAAATATTTATCTAAAATAAGAGATGTATCCACTTATTTTAATAAATGTGAATCCACAAAATATCTTAACTCCTTTACAGGTTGAATCTTCAGGCTTCCAGTAAACTGAGTCATTATTCACCACTTCCTCACCGTCCTCCTGAGGAGGGGAAGTCCAAATTTAACAGCTCAGGCTCCAGCCCAGATCTTAAACTATTGAAAGACTAACAAGCTGGATTCTTGCCTAACATCTACAGACAGGAGGTAAGTTCAGAACTCATCCTATAACTCTGAACTACTGATTTACACAATGCTAAACCTTGCTAGAGAAAACAATCAGGCTTTAAATTCTGTAAAAACTAAGAATAAATATACGTTTATGGGGAAACAATGAAGCCAGTATGACTTCATTGTCTTGAAAAGGGGGGCCACTGTGCAGTATGTGGTGTTAGCATCAATTCAAAGTTAAGGAAAATTAGACTCAAGAGATTCAAGGGGTCAGTGCTGTTTGCAGAGACAGTGCATGTGACTGCTATTCCATGCAGTCCACAGTCAGAGGTAATGACAGCCTGTATATTGTATCCACTGTTTCTTAAAACCTTTTGAAACCAAAATGGTAATATTGAAAGACAGTTCTGGGCCAGTGAGGTCTCCCACATAAAGAATGTCTCATTTATTTTACGTTCAGACTAGAAATATGCATAAATTACAGTATCCATTCTTTATTTGAAGACCACAAGTGATGAACACTTCAGGCATATTTTTCTCAAGATTTGAAATCATAATTTTAATCTGAATTATTCTAGTTTCATCACACTCCCACTGGATTTAGTTTTACCTCTTTTTTTCTCACAGTTACATGTTATTAGAGTAATTTACATAGCATTTTTACTTTGTAGATAATTCTACACTAAATTCAAGCCCTTTTTAACATGCTTTTAGATGAGATGAACATCTTCTGATCACTATATTGAGTAAGACTAAGTGCTATAAGCCCAGATGGACACTTTGTGGCAATAAAAGTTGAATCCTCACAATTTCTCCTTGCATAATCACTGTGTTTGTGTGGCTGTTATCCCCAAGGAATGTGCTTACAGGATTCTCCAGAGTAGAGGTACACACATTGGAGTCCCTCTTTTTGCTCAAATAATGAGAAATCTAAGTCATAAGTACATGGCATGTTCTCTCAAAATCTACCACACACACTTTTGGTGTGTGCAAGTGTAACAAATGACCTCTACCAGGCAGGCAGGCACCTTTGCATTAGATGGTATCTTTGTAAATGAAGCTTTTGCTTTTGGGAGGATGGCTGGTTGGTTTTGCAGAAGACAGTGTCAAAGTGTTGACAACTTAAAAATTGCTCCTTTCCTCAGCAATAAAAAACAAAGGAACTGAGTTACTGATATTTGCAAGTTCACTGGAGATTTTCATATAAAGATACATGAACTGTGAACTTTAAAACCAAAGTGCTCTCTTTGATTGCACGCAGAGCAAGGGACAGGTCACACGGTGTCTGGTTTTCCACTGTCACATGATATTTTTCTACTGTCCATAGTCAAAGAGGCAAGATATTAAGTACTCCTTATTACAGGAAGAGCATGTTGCAGAAATAACCTGTGCCATCCATGTGCCCTGCTCCTCTCCGTGCAGAAGTGCTGCAGCTCAGCCTCTGGAAACACCGAGTGTTTGCACAAGCAGCAGCACAGAGCACGCCCGCCGGCAGATGGAACACGCCTAATCCCCGCCGCTCGGAGGGGAAAGGCATGCACTCAAACAAAGCTCCAGCGAATGAGAAATCAGGCAAGCTATGTAGACGAGTGCTTAACTTGAATTTTCCAGTAAATTTCATAAAAGGCCTCAGCCAAGTAAGAAGATTACACTGCACTGAGATTAATTTTACTATAAAAACTGAATAAGAGGTGCAGATTCACCCTTTGGAAAGCTGTTTTGCTGATATTGTCTAATACAAAGCAAATACAGCCTAGACATCTTAACACCTTTTAAAACTATGTGATCATAATGTGAAATGTAAAAGACATTATTACATAGTATCATATATAATACTGATCTTCACATTGATTCAGGTGTGAAGAGATGCATTTTCATGATTAAGAATCAAATAGGTAAAACAAGGAAATAACATAAAAAGCATTATCATCTGATAAGTGTTCATATTGACAACTAACTAACCAGAATTGCCTAAGTCCATTTGAGAATCATTGAAAAACTAAAATTATTGCTATTATTTCCCTTAGATAAAAATCAAATTAAAGTGTTTTTTTGATTTCTCACATAAGCTTAAAAAGTAAATCTCTGGCAGCTGATAATTTTTTGCTCCTATTTCCAGATTGGGTAACAGTTCTGAGACACTGGTCTTGTAGTCACATTCTGTTTGCTGCTGTACAAAGGACAAGAAAACCTTCCCCACCTCTGCTTATGATTAAAGCACAAGAGAGGGCAGAGTCAGGCACTGCAGAAAAACTGCACAGCACGAGGGGCATAGTGAGTCAATATCCACCATCACAACAAACCATAAGTATTGACAGCAATTGTCATTTATCTCAATAATTTCTGGGGCAAATATTGTGGCAAAGAACCTTTGTAAAGATTAGAGTGCCTGAGGCAACCTGAGAAAACATTCAGGTGCAAGGCGAAGAACAGGAGACGGAACGACAGCTCTTTATTGGAGCATTGGGAGACAATAAGATTGTATTTAACATCGTGGAAGAAAGGGAACTAAGAAATACAGATGGAGAGATGATTGGCATAAGGCAAGCCAGTCTGCATACCTGTCCCCTGATTGGGAATAAGCAAAGCAAAGGTGTCTTTACTAGTAAAAAAAAATTAAAACCTAAACAAAAATGCCAGTTCCATAGTGGATCTGATACATTCGTTGAATGATGTTTGTGGATAGGAAGGACCTGTTCAGCAAAAAACATCTGCACATTCGGATCCAGTATGGATTCAAGAGTCTGTTTTTGAGGCCAGGCTGATAGGGAGGATGTTTGTCTTAAAAAAAAAAAATATATCTCTTGGAAGAGTTATTAAAAGCCTTATTAGAGATATCAAACATCTGGACATCAGTGGTATTACATCAGGACTGGAATTTGGTCAGAAATAGTCTGCTGCAGCACAGAAGGATAAAACCTTAAAGTTATTAGTATGAAGAAAGCAGTTGAATGTGTTTTAGTGCAAGATTACTCATTACTCAAAAATAAGCTATGAAAGGAGAAACACGCATCAGGGGACAGTAATATATAATGTATGTAGCAAGAATAAAAAGGATAAAAGTACTGTATGGCTATAAAGAATTAGTATTGTGCAGTCTCTCCCCCTATTCCATTACTAACATTGCTTTCATATTCAGGTGGAAGGAGTTGTAAACCTCCTTCCTAAACTAGCTAACTATTTTTAGATCACTACTTGCATCACCTGCCCACCTGAGGCTTGTGCATGGAAGAATTCCTAAGACCAGCAGAGCTGCAGTCAGACCAGGCCTATATTTAGCCTAGAATACCTCAGACAGCAGCTAAGGGAAGAGTAAAATAATTCAGGAAATGGCTGGTGAGATGGTGTAACTTCCTTAAGCACCTCGGAACATCAACCTGCCTTGGCTTCCAGTGTGTAGGAACATGTATTGTGTAAGCTTACCTTCACAAAGTGAAGCCTCCTCCTTCCACCTCTTCCTGTTCTCAGACACAAGGGCAGGGTGGTTGCTGCCTCACATTTTCCCCCAGGCTTATCTATTTCTGTCTTTTATGGGGTCTCAGCAATAACCACAGCCTAATACTAAAAGGGGGGGAGCAGGAGGCGGAACGGGACAGACAGACAAGATCAAAACAAGCCCAACCCACAGCACACATATTGCTTTACCCCAAAATGCTGCTTACAGCTTGAACTGGTCAGTGTCCTCCTTAAATACAGGAAAGCATCACAGGAGTTAGGAATTTTTCCCACCTTTGCAGAGGCTGGTGGGCAGAGAGGGGAACTTCTTTTAAGGTGGTTTGGGTTTTCTTTGTTCTTTCATTTTGTTTTTTTTTTTCTCTTCAAACCAGGTTTCCAAGAGTTGCTGCTAAACAAGTTCTAGAGCTATCAAACTCTAATCTAGTAACTTGGAAATACTGGATGTGTTGTGACTATTTCCCCTCTGCTTAATTCTCCCACTTCCCGTCTGAGATTTCATTACTCCCCAAATGCACACAGCAAAGGAAGAGACCCAAGATCTGTTCCTCCCTTCAGCCACAAAGCAGCTCAATACCTGATCAATACACACACACTTCAGCACAAGACAAGGACATGGCATTCCTCTAAAGGCATCAGTTACTCCTTGAGCCATCACTCTCAGTCACAGGCAGCAGAGCCCTGGAATTTATTTCCTATCTGCTGGATAAACACACACCGACCTTCTCATCAAACACTGTGACTGCAGCTTGTGCTACTGCACTGGGGTGGGGCGAATACTCCTGTTCTTGGGGTAACCACCTGCACTCATCTGAGAAAAGCTATTGAAAACACAGTGCATGTTGGGAACATTGAGCTGAGAAATTCCTGCAAGATCACAGAGCAGGGAGGTTTTCCAGTTGAAGCTACCCAAGAGACCAGGAAAGAAAAATACAACGAAGATGGGGCAAGCCCTGAAAAGGCTCAACCCTCAGAAAGAATTTGCCTCCCCTTCCAAACTTTTTATTCTAATCCACTTCAGCAAAGCTTTTCATTTTTCTGCGTTCTGCCAACAGCTTTAGCTATAGAAAAGTTTTGGCTTGAGGAAGGCACATTCATATTGAAACCAAGGCACTGTATCCCCCACGTGTGGCAGACTTTTCTGTCCTGCTACAAAGCCCCCTGTGGAGGTTCAGGCTGCTCCAAGAACAGGAACTGGCATCACTCATGTGAAACCAGGTGGGATAGCCCTCCCTGCAGCAGGGGCCAGAAGAAAGGGCACAAGTGATGCAGACACTTGGAATTTCACCAGTCCCTGCCCTTTGGCACCCATGTTCTCATCGGAGGACAGCTCAGGAAGGGAAAGGAGACAGAAGAAAATAAGACGTGGAAGAATCTGGGCAATTCAATTATGCAGCTTGCATATGGAAACTTGAATATCCAATTAGTTTAGCAATGGCATGGGGGTTTTACACAGAATTAATTCCTGTGCATCTTCCTACAGAACATGAAGGATCACTGTAACTAATTCATGGCAGATGGGATTCTTAAGCGTTCCCTACACAAGAGATTCTGGTAAAAAGCCAACATGCAACAAAAATATAAGTACTGCACAAGTTCAGTAGCAGCTACCACTGCTTAGATGACACTTCCTCCATGAATGATTTTTTGCTGCAATTGTTCATTTAGAATGTGAAACTCATCCAAAACAGTAACTGGTGGTGTTACCTAAAACCAGTTGAACTTACCACATTAAAAAAAAAAATCTATTTTAAAAGACTCCTTATTGTACCTTTTATTATACCTTATATACAAAACAGTGCAGTACGAAGATGACTTTGTGTTCTGAGGGCTATGCAGCCCTCAGCTGGCACCTGCACACAGCCAGAATTGATTTTAGTGAACTTTTCCCTTAATCCAAAGTTCCTGAAAGGAGGAATCCCTAACATCTTGCCCCACCCCTTCACTTGTCTTAATTATTCCTAGGTACTACAGCTGTTTGCAGGAAGTACTACGGCAGCCAGGTGAACTGTGACTCTTCAGTTTACTCTTATAATTTCCTGTCTTCACCTTTAAGCCAGACTGTTCTAATGCACTGAAAGCTGCGCCGGCAGGAAAAAGAAGGATCACCAAAAGGGTTTCATTCACTTCTCAGGCCAACTTGAATCCTAAGTCTGTGCTGAAAATGACAGCCAGAACAACCAAAGTCATCACCCACAGGTACTCTTTTTTTTCCTTCCTTTTCAAATAGGCAACCAACAGCTTATTTTCCCACTGCAAATTACACAAAAGCTATGTATCGAATTTGAAAGCTCCTCAAAATTTCAAAGTTGATGAAAGCCAGATTCTAGAGGGAGACAACATGGGGAAAAAAAATATCAATACACGTGATATTTTAATACAAAATATTAGCTTTTTTCTTTTTTTTTTTACACAAGTCAGTTTTTTTTAAAATATAGAACCTTAGAAAATGAACAAATTGCTATCCACACACTATAAACACTTGTTTGTGCTCAGTTTGATCAAGTTATCAGAACAATTTAAACACCAGTCCATAGTTTAAACACTGCCTTGAAGTTGAGTGAAAACTATGCCGCACTGTGCGCTACCATTATTGTATGTACAGTGTGAAGCGCCTTCGGTCGGGTGTAATACGGTAGGAAAAACTGTTCAGTTATCAGGTTCTTTGTGCAAGGATTTCACATCCTACTCATGCTCATGACAGATCTCTATGACATTTCAGTGGCACTGGTCTGAGCAACCACATGTAATTCTGTGAATGTTCACTGGAAGAATGTCCATTACATGTTCTGGAAGTACAAGTTCTTCAGCTAGATAAAAGAAAACTTGTTAGTTTAGGGGAAACACTAGCCTGATTAGTCAGAATTTAACAATTTCTAAGCACTGAAATGAATTTTGATTTCTCAAAGTTGAATAAAAGTAATTAACTATCACATTTTCAAAGAGATTAACTATGTAGCAGGTACATCTCAGGAATATTTGTAATTGCCCGTTTTTTGAACCCATAGAAAGGAAAAAATTTCCCTCTGAGTTGGAGGTCTTAAAAGGTCTTGTTTTAGTAGTAAATCATCCGCAAGTTGCAGGTTGTTAGCCAAGTAGGTTTAGGATGATTTACTTGCATTACAGTAATTTACACAATTGAGCTTTAGGCATACAGTACAAAACTATGAACAAAAAGGTGAAGCAAACTTTTTTATTTATATTCAGGTAAAAACATTAACCTGATGAAGTAAATTATTGCAGATTTGAGAAATCAGCACATAAAACAGTTGGACAGAGCATTGCTTACAGGTGCTTTATCTGTGTCAAAAGACAAAGGCTGAACTGCTTGTTCCAAGCTAGCGCTGGGGGGGAAGAAAAAAAAAAAAGAAAAAAAAAAGAAAAAACTACAAAATTAATCAGGAACTTAGATCAAGAACAAGAAAACTGTTTACTCAAACAGGGAATGAAACAACTAATTTGTCTTTTAAAAAACTTTACATCAATTCGAAATGCTCTGGCCTTACCACAATACACACTGGCCAGCCCAAGCCGTTGGGACTTCAACTACATGAAAGAAATAATTCTTCCTCGCCTCCAGTAAGAGGCTTTTGCTGCCTGAATCACTGTGTAAACAGCTCTGGAGCGCCGACTGGTAACGACTGTCACCATTATAACCTACCACTACAGGAAAACTATGCTATAAGAAAGGTTCTACTTAGTTACAAAGGCTGAATTATATTGACAATATATATTTGATTTCAGTAAAATTTAAATTATCTTAATCAGAGAAAGAGGCATGGAGCAGTTAAGCGCCCATGCTAACCAAAACATAACAATTGTTGAATGTTGCACACAAAAAGAACCAAGTGAATTGCACATCAGACAATACATGAGGATGGGTAAAATTAGAGGCAGGTGAGGGTACACAGAACTAGTTCTACTAAACTAGATTCGTCAAATACATGTTGTGTTTTAATTTCTGTACTTATGTACAAAAGTTGTCTTTGGAGGAAAAACTTCAGACTTAGCTAGATGGATACACACAGCCCAGTATTAAACTGCACAGCGACATTTATTGTTCCAGCCTGGAAAAACATCCCTTTTTAAATTTCACACAGCAAAGCAAGTTAAAAACTTCACTCATCAAATAAATGATAATTTAAACAAGAACTTGCTAAAGAAACCTTGTCACAACAACTTTTAGGGCCTGATCACTTTAAGTCCATAGGGGCTTTTAATGAATATCAACCAAGTGTCTTTGTTTATAATCTGCAAGCCGTTTTTCTACAACAAGAAGGCGTAACACGTTTCCTTGACTCAGGTGATATATTTAGAAAAGAATCATGAGTTTCTCTTTTGCTGTAACAGGCAGACATTGCATTTTTCATTGTGATCAGGAAAGATGGAATGACTGCTGCCCTTCTCTTGCAGCTATCAAGAGTTTTTCACGCATTATCTCAATAGTTGAATAGTCCGGCAATTTGAGATAGTTCACACAAGTCATTACTGAGGGTAGGAAATCATCAGGATTCTCCGTAGACTCAAACGTCTTGCGTACAATCGTCAGGGGAGGGTTCAAGCTTCGGAAACCTGTTCATGAGAAAAGACATTCAGAATAAGGTTGCTCCTCTTGAAAACCCACAGCTGACCCTGCAGACATCCATCAGTGACAGAGGCACACATGGCACCTCTGGCTGCATCTCCAGGCTTACAGGTTTAGGATATGGCTTTGTAAGGCCATGCAGCAAGCTAAAAAAATACCTAAAATCCTGTCTGTGGATTAGTTTTCCAAAATGGATTTAAAACAAGGAATAAGCTAGATGAATCTACTCCACTTTTAATTGTGGTCTGTATGTGTAAAAACCCTATTCCAACGATAATATTTTTAAGAGTTTATTGACTTCACACATGTTTTTTCTCAGGAATTATCTATGACAATAACCTAATTTGTTTTCACTCCAGCTACAATTTTTATATGCCTAACCCTCAATCCTGTCTGCATCATCTCTCCATAAAAGAGCTCTAAACCCAATACTTTAAATGACAAAAAAAAAAAAAAATCAACTCTTTCCCCCAAATCCCCAAAACTATAAGTAATGGAACAGATGCATAAATTCTGGTTTTACTTGCAAAGCGTTCAGCTGAGATTTACGGTAAAATGTGTATTCTACAATGGTCCCTAGCAAAGACAGCAAATTCCTCCATCGTCCTCACTGCCTCTCACCTGAATTCTGAAATTCAAAAGGGGGAGAAATTGAATAAAATAAATACTATGCTAGTATTGTCTTTTTTCTAGGAAAGACTATTCTTTCCAGGCAGCAATGCATCATTTTGTTGTCATAACTTAATGCACCTCTAGCCAAGAAATACAGTATTAGGAGCTTTCAGTTTTGTTGAAATTTTGAACTATATTTTGCCCTCTGATAGGTTTTCTGATAACAAATTAAACTTGGAGAGTCAAATGAAGTGTCATGAGATTAACATGAAGGTTATGAAAATTATACCTGCACTCTACCCAGTCACTTCTGAAATTAGAAATGTCGAACAAGTATGAACCTCTAATCATTCCTTCCCATACTGAAGTAATCCACTTACTCTGATATGCATTATTAATAGTGATTTCATATATAGCAATATGTAAAAAGGAAGACCTACCTCCTACAGGCAGTCTGGGGCTACCCGTCACAAACTGAAGAAACAGTCTTTGCTGCTCACTGTCAAAACTACTGAGAATTTCAAAGAGATACTTCACTGCTCGACTGAGGGGGGGAAAAGAATCAAGAAAATGTTATTTTGTTTATCATTACAATAATTGCATCACATTCATATTCAGTGCAGCATGAATATCTTCAAATAAATTTCATATAATTCCTTCAGCTTGAGTAACAATACATCAAAGCTATTTAAATAGGTATTTTCTACTGTTTTGGTTTTTTGTTTGTTTTTTTACAAGACCAATGCCACATTACCTGTCATGTGTGTAACCGTGATCAGGCCTGCAACATTCCATTAAAGTCTTTGCATCCCAAGTGTCTGTTTTGCTGCCGCACAAGAGCTGCTCCAACTGTAGATGAAACAAGGAAAAAGTGTTCCCCTTTAGAACTTGAGGCAGGATAAGTCTGATCCAAACACTATTACAGTGCCCCTCTTTCTGGGATGGCTTGGTGCAAAACCAACTCAGTCACACCAAGCCATCCACCCAAACTCTTTGCATTCAGCAGCTTCACCCCAGTGACAGTCTCACTTGCTGGATGTGCCTTTGCATGCAATCCACTACCACATGAGATTCTGAACCTCTCTCTTAAAACAGAGTCCTTATAAGCAATTTGCACTGGAGAAATTTATGAAATACCACAACTTTAAAAGAAATCTGGAAGAATGCAAAGAATAGAGTGCTTACTCTTGCATTTTAGAAATGTGAGATCTTTGAAAGGAAAAAAGAACAGTCATCAGACAGAAGCAGATCTGTCAGCAGTTCTGTACTTCAATTATTTTGCCTGTTCTTTCTATGCATTTGGCCAAGCAGAGGTGACAGGCTACAGCAGCCAAAACATTAAAAGTTTTGCTGACATCCTTCTAGGATACACAAGGAGTTGTAAAGCCCTGAACTCAGTAACACCAGAGGTTTGACACACGTAGCTGCTGCATTCATAAACACAAGAACTTTACAAGCTCTTTATAATGGTTTAGGAATGGCTCGTAACAGGTTCAAATGGCCGGGATAGCTACCAGCAACAGAACATGAGACCACACATGTCTAGTCCCTCAGGGGAAAGCTCCATCTCATACTGTTCCTGTGGCTTAAATTTGATCAACTGTATTAGTAGATTAGCAATGGACTATCATCTGTATTTTAAAAATTCCAAGGGGAAGCAAGCATCAAACTATGCCAAACAGTGACAAGACAGAAGGGCATCAAATGTAGCACAAAACAGATAAGTGGGTAAAAAACCCACTTGATAAACCAGAATAATCTGCCATTTTTACTTGCCGTAAATTTGTTGCAGGAAAAAAAAGTGCTGGTACCCTTGGAAAGTAGAACCAGTAGATGCACAAAGAATAATCACTACAGTAGCTACAGGTCTTATCTTTAAGAGACTCTTACATGGCAAAGCACCAAGAACATAAGAATACCACAAAGGCTTGGCTAACACACTGTTTCAGAGTGTGCTTTAATGTTTATTCTTGAAGTCAAAGGTTTAAGTTCATGAAGGTAAAAAAACCCTCTCGATGTACAGTCTTCAAATAGACTCCCTAAAGGAAGAATAATAAGACGTTCTCTCTTCCAGTCCAGACAACCGTAACTGTGCCTCAATTCAGTCCACTTAAGAATGTAAGCATTTTACAAGGAAATTTGTATGATGCTGGTGAGAACAAGGCAAGACCAACTATCGTTATTCTTTACCCCTTCACATGAATCTCTTCTTACTGTCTAAAGCTTTGTTAAGGAGCTGAATACTTTGATTTCATAGAACACCCAGGTAACATCCACATCTGTGGATAGCTATTCAGAGGTACTGCAATACAAGGAATTAGACTATCCATGCCAACACAGAAAGCTTGTATATAGAAATTCAGGCATGTCTCTCAGAAAAGCTGGAAACACAATTTTGAAGAAAAGGGAGTTGTTCATAATAAAAGCAATAAATAAATGACCACTGAACAATTTCAGGGACACTGAGTTTTACTAGCATGAATTAGAAATGTCATGAGACTGTCGCCAATGCCCTGCACCCAGGTTCAGACTGGCCATACAAAGATATACAAGGTTTTAAAAGCGTCAGCAAAAACACATTCACCAACCTCCTCAGGATAGAAGTACTGGAGATGACTGAGGGGGAAGACCGATTCAAATCCATCTCTGAAGGAGTCAAATTGCCTGGCAACACCTTCATTTAGTGCCCAGAATATAACCAACTGCAGCGAAAGAAAAAAAAATAAAAAAAATTAAAAATCAATTTGAACCCAGGAAGCGTGGAATGATCCCTGCTGAAAAACAGGGTACAGCTGCAGAAGCACAACTCCAGACATTCTGCCATTTGCTCACTGGAGTTACAACATTTTGAGCTTGGATTCATGGAGCTGCTTCACAGCATTGCCTCACTCTGCCTTAATTCATAACTTAGATTGCCCTAAACATAAAAGACATGCAGAGTTTAAACAATTTATTTGCCTTGGTTTTTAACAAACCAAACAGAATTCAGAACAGCTGGCTAAAACTGAACCTGTTTAACAAAATAATTTAAAGCAAATCTGAACATTTATTAGTTATTTTTAGAAGCCTAACCTAGGTGTTCTCTCTCTACATCATTTAAAATTCAGCAACTGAAGCAGAAATCCTCAGGGCATTACTGGCAATATGTACTAGTTTCCCCCATGGAAACATATGGGTCCCTTTTCTAATACATAGTTTAAAAAAAGTAACTCTAGCTTGTTTGATATATTAACAAACTTAATATTACAAGAACACATGGGAACAAAGGAAATACCTTTATTTCAAGTTACTGGGATATGGTTAAGAATCATAATGCAAAAGACAGTATGACACTGCTCTAGGCTTTTTGAGTGTGATTTTTTTTTGTTTTGGCTTTGAATCAGTAGTCACCCCCTTAATATTAAAGTCACTTCCAAAGTGGACAGCACATACTGAAATAACAATCAGCAGGGGGGGAAGGAAGGGAATATGGCACAAACGAGACCAAATTTCTTTTAAATCTCCCACAGCCAGTATTCCTCTACTACATTAAAAATAATATATATTATGCCAAGTTCAGATTCTTTTGTCAGTCAGTGCTTTTGATGGTTACACTTGCCTTAGATACCCTCAACTCCAGCAGGAAATGAAGGCTGGTTGTAAAAAGATGTGTTGTCAACACAGTTTTAAAATGTGTTAAGAGTTCTGACCTGTGATGATGATTAAAGTTATCTAAGGATGCATCTGAGCATGATTAAAAACTTCACAGATACTGCTGGACCCCTGAAGCGAGGACTTAACCCTGTTCCAACAACTGCAGGGTTACTTGCTCCAGAAAGTTCTCAGATACAAAAGTTCATTAGGATCTGTTGACAGGCTTTCCTCCAGAAGCGACTGAATTTCAGGTAAGATACAGAGTCCTACTTTCATGTTTCACTGCTAAAGGGGAAGGCAGTAAGCACCAGCAGCACAGAAAGCTGTCCTGTAACACAACATTCTATGCCTATTCTAACAGGAGTTGCTTACCTAGAATTCTGATATGTTTTATGACCAAGAGCACGTGGCAAAATTAAGCTGCGTTGTATTCTTGCAGATTCAAAGAGAAGAACAAATTTCTAGGCAAAAAACTACACATTTTTTTCACAAACTCAGAAGCAGCAAGTTGGCCTCTTTCTTTGTACAGGAGAGAAGGGGACAAACCCAGAAAACAAAGTCTTTCACTACACTGATAGCTGAAGTAGTTCTACCTCCTGATAAAGGCAGCTCCTGTGGGAACTGTCCTGGGGGAAAAAGGGAGGTGGAGGGTAGAATGGCATGATGGCAAGAGAAGCATGGAAAGCAACAGTAGGATATTCCAGCTTTATTGACTACTTTTAATGTTAATCCACGCACAGGATTTTAATGAGAAGGACATTTTCAAGAGCAGGGCAGCGGACCCACAAGGAGCTGTACAGTGCACCTGATAAATTAAATATACTGTTTCTAAAATGCAGCAAGTCATCATACTTGTGATAGAGAACACACTAGCTCTCTCTCTGAAATCTTATTTCCTTCACATCAAGTCTGTAATCCTGTAAGGGCAAAGAAAGGAAGAACTGCACAGGCATCCTTTAAGAAAATAGTTCCAAAAGTTGTTTAAAAGAAGAGAAGGGCAAGCTTTTTGTAGCAATCTGCTTTTCCTTTACACTGCCTGCAAACCTTTCTCAGTGTATCAGACACCTGGTACGAGCTCGAGCTACCTAGAAGAAAAAAAAACTGACTGAAAACTGTATGAAAATCAGACTTGAAACTTTGCTTAGTAAAGAGAGACTGCAAATTCTGTTTCTAACAAACTGTAGTAGTCTGTATTGCCCATCTGTTAAGTCTGGAAACAGCTTTATATCCAAATTAATTTTTTAAGTGATTCCTGACTATCAGAATTTGCGTTCAACAAATAAATACACGAGAACTGGATAAATAACTTTTTTAAACTGCAGGATCAACAGCAACTGGCTCAATATTCAGTTGTGAGGATTATGGAATAACTTTGCAAATTCTCAGCTGATATGCAGAAGCTTATATGACTTAGTGAACTGTTTCTACAAAACATCAGATGTGCTCTTATCCGTGCTTTAAAACTTCAGTCATCAGAGTGAAACTGGCACCAGCCCAGCCTCTCAGGAAATGCATTATTTACTAACTGGAATACAATGATCTTTACCTCCACCCTACTCATGTCTTCAGGGGATAATATTGCATTCCTTGTGTCTTTCCTCATCTCTTTTCCAGGCTGTTTTTAACCTATTTCTTTCAACACTTTCTTGGGAAAAAACAGTTTCCTACCTTTGTTCAGCAGTATCAACCTTTGTTTTTCTGTGCCTTATGTCCCTTTTGACACTGGTGTACTGTCAATTTCTTATGGCAGTGCTTTATCTTTACCTATTCTTTTTATGGTTTGGGGTTTCTTGTGTGTATATTTGGTGGGTTTTGTTTGTTTGTTTTAAGGGTTTATGTAGGCTTTGGTTTGTTGCCTCTTTTATTGACAAAACACTACTGGCTCTAATTTTGACACACAACTAAGCTAATGTTTTAAGTCTGACTCCAAAAAAAATTATATTATTATAGCAGTTCCAAAGGCCACTGGGTAGCAGATGCTGAATCACTATTATTAACACATTCATCATTAACAGATGTGGGAACTTGCTAAAATATTCTGAAAGTCCAGAGGTGAAATGATTCCACTTACAACACCACTTTCCCAAAAAACTAACCTTCTAATGACATCATTTTTGTACTGTAAATTCTCAAGTCGGGTGCACTAAGAGTCAAACAGTTTTTCTGTAAACCAGTATAGAAGAGAAGTGATCAATAGGAAGATTATTGCTGTGTCTAGCTCATGAGAATAAAATGAATTCTATATGGGAACAAATTCCCAGGGAGCAAAAATAAAGAAAATTTTAGCCCTAAGTTTGCTTTTACATACTCTGAGATATTCCTCTAAATTGTGGATGGTGACCGGTGTATCTTTTCCCCCTTTTTTCAGTTCTATATTGGGAAACCCAGGAAGTGTGAAGTCCAGCCCTAGATCTTCTACTGAGCAGCCATTCATAGTCAGAGCCTCCAATGCATACTGTAGACTTTCTTTGGTCTAAAAAATTGGAGTGAAAACAAGTGAGAACAATTCATTCAAATTAACTTACCCAATAGTTAAGCAGACATTTCTATAAGAGCATTACATTAAAACTGTTACAGTACTCCTTGCTTGCCTTCTATAGTTTTCATACATACCAGTAAACCAAGGAAAACAAAACAAATTAGCTTAATGAATAAACTGGAAAGATCACAAGAATGCATTTTTTTCTAGCAATTTTGGGGTTACTTTGACTTCTTGCCTATTATGTATCTAGACAATACTACTGCAAGATACAGAAATGTGCAATAAGCTAAGGCTCTTAGGCTATGTTTTTTCCTTACAACAGTTAATGGCATTCATATTTGGCATGCATACTGACATTTTTCAGCTTTCACCCATCAGGTTCCAGGTTTTTCAAACTCTTGTTGGGAAATTAAGAGCAGTGACAAAGGAGAGACAGTGAGGTGAAGAGGAACAAAGAGCACAAGCTTGCAATAATTTCACTAGTAACAAAGCAGATGTACCACGAGTATACATCAGGTTATTAACTGCTACCTTCTATTAACATGGGATGCTAGAAAAAGCATGCATGCCAAAGACCTTTCAGCACTACTCTGCCACAGTGAATTGTACTGTTTTCAGCTAAGAGTGGATAACCTTAAAAAAGACTTCTCTGTATGTCTGAAAGAACCTGCATGCTCATGCACTAGGACAGTTTACACAGTTCTCCATACAGCTCTTCAGGGGAGGAGAGGAAAAGGCACTTCTAAGAAAACCTGAAAATTTGACTAAACCAACTAATGAAAAAGCCAAACCTTTTGAATGTTCAAGAATCAAGGACAGATTTTTTTTTTTTTCCCCTCTGATATTTAAGTTGGTTAGTCTTTTCAAAGTGAACCAAAAGAGAAGTTAGGCAAACACCTGGCAGCTTTAAACATTTCTACACTGTGTTTAATTGCACAGAAGAATCCCATAATGAATTTCTCATGCTAGGCTTAACAAAAAGACTTATATAATTGCTAGCCACTGATCCAAGAACATTAAAACTCCTTTGTATTAGAATGAAGTAATTATCACCGGTATTAAGCCCTATCATACACTCTGAATTACTCCTTCATAAAATCCAAATGTATGAAGATGCACTCTTCTGTACTTAGGGTTGCTTTCCCACCTGTGTTTTATCCTGTTCAAGTCTTTTCTTTTGTCTTACAATATCTTCAAGGTGATATATTGATTTGGCTACTACTGGATCAATACTGAACAAGTCATGCGATGTCAAGGAAGTTTCCTGTCGTAGCATCCACTTATAAAAAGGAAGTCCAAGAGGAAGGTCCACCTGGAAACCAAAGCACTCAACTCTTTAGTACTGAACTGTCTTCCAAAGGTATATCTTTTGCTATGTTATCTCTTGACCAGATCTAGAATACTATGTACTGTTTCCTAGTTCTGGCACACACCAAAACACTGCGCCCAATGGTTTTGCTTCAGAAATTTACAAAAAACACAACTGACTGCTTAGAGCATATCCATTAAAGTAATCAGCAACCTGGAGTAACAATAAGCCCAAAACAATCTTGAAAGAAGACTGGAGAAAGGTTGCAACACATGTCAGGTAATGGCTTTTCCTTTTTATACTATGGTCTCAAAAGCCACTGTAAAGATCTTCAACATATACTACTCTCTGCCCGTTCAAAAGCTCAGTTCCCCCCACCTCCCCTCAAACTGCACTTCCTTCTAGAGCTGAAAGCAGTATTAAACCCTTAATGCCCTTATTCCTCAACAGAGTCAGAACTATAATTTGACCCCTTCAGAATCATATTTTCTACTTCATTCTCACCAGTCTGAAATCCATGATTGCCTTGGCCATTAGTTTTCCCAGAAAGCGGAACTTCATTTTCACTTTTGCAATGTGAGCTGGCTTGGCTGTTCGACCAAAAGGAAGTGCAAAAAGGCCCTGAAGGTTATGGATGTACTTGGTACCTTCCTGGCTTCCTGTTGAGGAAGGAAGAAAGAAAAAGGTTCAGTACATACACTTCTAGTTTCATTCCAGACTCAAGTCTGAAAGTGGCAATCAGATAACCATAACCTAAAGCATCTTATAAAAAAAAAAACCCACCACCCAAAAACCCCAACAAAAAACCAACCACCAACAAAACCCACAAAGATAATCACACATTGTCATGAGGTGTATTATCAGACCACAAACTAAGATGCCCTTTACGTAACTGAAGTCAGCTTAGACTCAATTCAATATCGGTAGTTTAGGGAGTAGAGCAATTACCTTTTGGATTAGCTAAAGTCACTTCTTCTCCCCTCCAAAGGCCTAAGTCTGCTCTCTGTAGTTCCTGAGATACAAGTGCATAGAACTCTAGTGTGGGGCCTAGGCCTGTGCCAACCTTCAGGAGAGAGGGTGAGGGGAGAGGATGGGGAATGAGATAAATAAGTGAATTAAATTAGTCCATTACACCACTTTGAATATCAAAATCTTTACTTAGCCTGAGAAATGTAGTGCATTACTTGTTATAAAGAAGACTGCATTGAAAAAAGCATCTAGAAAACGTAACTATGCAACATTTACAACACGACAGAGGCAGCTTGGAGAGACCACATGTCAGAGGGAGTAACAGTGAAGTAAGAGCATTAATCGCCTAATGACCATACTATAGAGAAAACACACATCTGTTTGCTTAAGAGTTAGAAAAAAATGTGCTCTGCAGAATAAGATTGATGATGAAATTTAGATTAGAAAGAGCTTCTCCTAGCAACTAAAAATCACAACCAAGTGGATTAGGGCTAATTAATAGATAAAATTCCGTAGCACCAGCAATGTGAAGGATGAAGAATCTGATCAAGTCATTCTAGGAAAGTTGTAGCTATTTTGTATTAATCTTCAATAAAAAGGGGTTAAATTAGACTGCATTGATATTACTTACTTCATTCTCATACTGGATTTCCAACATGGCTCTTGAACTGCCTAGATCCTGCATCACAGATTCTGCCTGTTTCAACAGCTCATCTCTGTTCACAGTGCGCTACACATTAGAGAAGTTTTAAGTAGTGAAATTATGTCTGTAAGTCCCAGCTCCCAAGGCAGTTACAACAGGAAAAAAAATCAGTTATGCAAGTTTTTCCACCCCATGCCAGTAAGTTTCACAGTTCAACAATTTGTAAGCTTATACTTTGATAAAATAATTCTTGTTTCTATCTGAAAACTGTTTAGAATTAAAGTGTTCCATATAAAATGAAAAAGCAAAGCCTTATATTTGTGTCAGCATAACTAATAGGTACTACTCTTGCCAAGAATCTGGCAATAGGACTATAACATAGCAGAGAAGTGTTGTCACATGATGTTATATACCTCAAACTACTATGTGCAGAAGGAAGCAGAATAAAAATGTTGAAACCTGAATAAAAATCCCAACAGCACTGGGATTCCTACATGTTGGAAGCTATATTTTATTTGAATTTGGTTCTCATGTCTCTCGTCTTTTTCCCCCCCCAGGTATTCAAGCTCATATAGCATACACAGCAGATCTTATTTTAAGGTAACATCTCCCCAGGCTCAAGGCAGGCATCCAAGACTTCCTCAATTTAACAAAGCTGCAGCTTAGTTTTATTATGCTCTGACAGGAGCTTTACCTTCCCCAAATACAAGGGCATTAATTTTGTTTATTCAGGTAACACTTGAGGGTCCTAAGCCTGTTGCTTGAATGCTGCTGAAAATCAAGCAAAACTGGCTAATAGGTGGCCATACGACTAATTTTTCCTAAGAGCCTGTTCATTCTGGGGATGTAGCTCCCGGAATTCCGCCAGGCAAGGACGGAGCCACGGGATCACCGCCAGGCACGGCCCCTCCTGCCACCCCGCGGCCGGCTCCGGGAGGACACCGCGCATTAGTGCCCAGCAACCACCCTCCCCTCCCTCTGCACCATCAAACCTCACGCTCCACCAAGAAATCCTGCTCACCATTACATTCTCAGCGACAACATAAAAATGAACAGATCATTCGTTCAATTTCAAACAAGATATACCTACTTTTTTCCTGTCCAGCCGTGGTGCCACTCTGCTGTCCTGAGAATCTGACTGATTGATTTCTGGATTAGTGTCCAGTAGTCTTTGCATGGCTCGATCACGATCAAAAGCAGTGACATAAAAGAGCATTTGGCGGGTATCAAATGGAAAGAAAAATGGGCTGTAAGGGGCAATGGATTAGTTAGCTGTGTTCCAAGCGGCAGCTATGACTATCATTCAGTTTAGAACAAAACAGAAATGTAGTATGCCTGACATCAGTGCTTTACTACACACTGTGGTAAAAGCAGCCTCCAAAGGAAGCCTTCCAGAACATGCTTTAGTTTTAGTTAGAATACTTATGAGAAAGGGTCTAGAGAAATATAATGAAAGAGCCACAAAAAAAAAACTCCAGAAGCTTCTAACTCTTATTGAAGAGTAATTCAGAATACTGGAAAAAGCCAAGAATGGCAATTCTCTTTTCTCATTTTTTCAAGTGCAAAAGCTTTACAGCTCATACTCTTATACTAAACAGTACTATGAATATAGCTCTACAAAAATTATTTAGAATATTTTATCCATAATGATAAATATATTTTCCTTTGTTCCATATTGAGTATGTCAAGATAAATGAAGTGCTATGGTAACAATGCTATCAAACAGTTTAACAGGAGAAAAAACATCGCCTGACTAATCAAGTACCATAATTTCAATGAGAAAACTTCAAATTGCTCAGAAATTGTAAGAAGCGATCCAAATTTTGCAGTTAGTCTGTCCCTTAGTATGTGGTTTAAATTATGCAATACAGGTGTAAATATCCATCCCTGTATCGCTTATGTAACTTGGCAGGACTTCTTTGAGTACTTTTTACCCTCCTCTGGCGCTCTCCAGAGCCTTGTAATGAATGATGCCCCTGTGCTGCCCAGCCAAGAGGCTACTGAACCCAAAGCAGAGACAGAACACAGCAAATCACTCATACCATGTCTTCCCCAGTTCTGTCAGCCAAGTTGGGATGTTTCCTGTCATGATGACCAAAGGATCCTGAAGCTGCCTGTTTGCTTTTGCTGTCAGTTTACTGTTGATAAACTCCGAGGTTGGAATTATCTCCTTGCAGACTGCATTCTGTGTTAAATAAAATCAATGTATTTCTAGTTAGAGAACTGCTGAAAGAAACACCAAGTCTTTGTTAAGACATTTGTTTAATACTTCTAGTTTGCTTATCATGACAAGAAAAAACACATTTGTCATTTTGGTCATCCAGACTGTAAGCCATGAAAGAAGGACTGAGGAGACTTTTACTACTCACTTTCTTTTCAGGAATAATGTTGGGTTTTGAACTTAAAGAACGAAGAAGCATAGGAAGGATGTTCAACACACTACAGGGGAAAATTTACAGTCTTCATCTTACCAGAAGTTACAGAAACATGCAGGGCAAGATGACAGCAATAATTTGCATTATTCTGTCATGGTGGGGGGCAGCAGACAGGGGAAGGTTATTTAAAGTGTTTGAGGTTACTTAAGGTGTATGAAAGCAATTTAGGAAGTGCTCTACTCACATCATACAAGTAATACCAGTATCGACTGATAGCATGTAAAACTCTCAAAAGAAGAATAACATCCAATGAAGGATCTTCAAATGTTATATTTTCAGGTGGAGTAGATATGAGGTAAATTTCCAGAGGATTTAATACCGAAGGGCACACACCATCTAACAGGAAAAAAGAACATGTTAGCAAAACAAATCAATTAGAGGCCTTCCCAAGATTTAATGATTAGGACCCAAGGCAGTATTAGTCATGGCATTCACTTAACTACAACAGTTTAGTTAGACAACTCAGTAAATACCTTATTTTTAATTTTAATACAATGATTACTGTATGCCTACTATTCTTATGCTATGCTTGCTTTGAAAGAAACACTATGGTGTGTCTAAACATTCCTGTGAAATTCCTGAAAGGAAGTGGAGGAAATCTAAAATATTAGCAAGGTAACACACTCACCATGCCATAATTCATCGTGTTTTTTAGAATTTCTGGGGGAGGTTTTCGTGGGAGCAGTTTGTGCTCTTCCTCTTTTACCACCTACAGAGTCCTTATTACCGTCCTCATCCTCTCGCACAGGCTTGTACCTAAAATGTAAACAGAAGTTAAAAAAGCGTGTTTGAAATGCTAACTTGCATGGAAACAAAAGCACTTGTAAAAGTGTTAGCTCTTTGATTACCAGAATTTTACTTGAATGACAGTTAAAAGCAGAAGGGCAAGAACACTGCATTTGGATATGATCCAGCCTTTGAAGGTAGGCCCTCAGAAGCAAAGTGTGTCAGGGGGGAGAAAAAACAGGGACCCTTCGGCTCTGTGAACTGGAAGGAGAGACGCAGAAGGTAGAGACAAAACCCCAAAGTGATTGAGGTTTGAGGGGTGATAGTTGGTTTTGTTTTTTTTCTTTGTCTGCTTTTTTTCTATAGCACATTTAAAGACTAGAAAAAGACACTGCTCAACACTGAAATGTTTGGCACAGTTATAGGTAAATGCTCCTTGCAAAGTATGGCCAGAGAATACATACACCTGCACAGCAACCCCTTATGAAAACAAGGATGAAGCTGACCATTTCTTGTAGACTGCAGACACATCCTCTAGTGTTTGTGGTTAGCCACCTAACAGAGAATGATTTCCCTCCACTTCGCAAGTGTCATTTAAGATTCCCCATTTCTTGCTCATCAGCTTTGTTCACGAGCTAGAAAGAACAGCAGCAGCTAGCAATGAACTCTTACTCAGTCTGACAGAATCCCAAGCACATCAAGAAATTCAAAGTTCTATTGTTTAGAATGGGGAAAAAAAAAAAAACAACCACCAAGACAGACATATACATCTAGGAAACTAAAGAAGTTATTCACTGATTTCTCTAGGCAACTTACCAAATAGTATGTGTTTTTGTCCAAATCCCAGCTCTTCCTAATGGGTTGCTTTCATCATCTGTAGACTCCCTCTCTTCCTCAGATTGCAAACTGTACTGCCGGACTGCTTGATACACAGTCATATTGTATGGCAGCAAGTGATCTCCAATGTAAAACTGCAGTCTATGTCTCACATTCCCTGAATTCAAGAATTGAGCAGCCTGAACAGAACAAAAAAACCCAGAGAAGTTAGGAAACTTGTTGCATAACTTTTCTTTAAGCCTCTCTCCACACTGCTCACTCCCCTTGCTCCCAGACCAAAAGCTTACCAAAGATTCATCTATTTCTTCATCTGACCCATCATCATCACTGTCTTCATCATCTTCTCTAACTCGTCCATAGCCTGAGGCAAGAGAGAAGAAAGACTTCCTCGTCAGCTTTTTTACATGAAATGTGACAATACTTTGGTACTCTTGATTTTCATAAACTCCACTGTTTAAAACAGTTCCAAAATGCATCACTTAAGAACAATAAGACTCAGAAATGCCAGAAAAAATTTCAGTATCAACATCTGGCATCTAAACTACCATGCTACAGCCAGTCTGACAATAAAGTAGATGGTACTTCTGTTACTATTTTGACTGAACTAAGCTTACAACAGGAAACAGTTTGTCCCAAGAAAAGGGAAGATTTTCTACAGTCCCAAGTCTCCTGTCTGTGAGCAAGGTATATTTATAGGTACCTCCCATTTGTCTTCAGTGTAAGCCCTTACAGGTTTTTACAGACCCCTTCACTGACAATAGCAACTAATCAAGGAGCAAAACACAAGTTACTGTATAACATATAAATACCTCTAACCACAAGGTATCTTTCAATGGCTTGTACCAAAGCCAGAGGATCAATCTTCACAGGTCCACCTTTCCACTGTTTCACATTAGCACAGTCTGGATGTCTTTGCAGTTGGCATTTTAATTGATGCGTATTGAAGAATTTTAAAGCTTGGGATCCTCTGTTAAGAGAAAAACTCAAAATAATTTGTGAAAAAAGTTGCCACACACAGAATCTAATAATTAAAATAGGCTTATACATGCATTTATGATTTCACTTGTTCAGTGTATTATTTGTCAGACAATTTCTCTAAAAATAAGCTACTACAGTTTGGATAAACAGATTTAAGAGTTTTCTGCCACATGAACACCAGAATCCAAGTTGGACAAAATCTGGAAGCTACACAGATTAAGAGAAATTCCAGCCTGATGTCCGATTACAATATGGTCTACACTGACCATCCTTGAAATCTGAAGTTGTTCAGTGTGCAGCTGATGCCACATAAGATTCAGAGCTGTGTTTGCCTGCAGTGCAATAAGGACCAGAAATGGGCATGGAAAATGCAAGTATTCATTTATATGTTTTTTCCAATAAGGATCTGAATTTTAGTTAGAGTAATGTTACAGTGTGAGGCTCCAATACTTATAATATAATGGATGTTGTGTCACCACTAGTGACAAAAAAAATCCACACTATCTTAGTACCTGAGACACAGAAGACTTTTGGCATTTCTATAAAGAAGAGATCAAAAATTCGTGTTCAGTGTTCCTCCTCTCCTAATTTCTACACAGTCATAAGAATATGGCTATAATTATGTTGAGCTTTTAGTCAGCACCAAAATACACTTTCAAAACTTCTGTGCAACTTGTACTGAAACAGATTTACTAACTGTGATACAATGAATGAAAGCTAGTGTTGATTTACTGAAGAAAAGTACAGACAAGAAAGTGTAGAAATAAGTCTTCAGTCACTTAAATTTGTTACTTAAAACAAACAAGCTGGATTCCAAATCTATTCTATTAAGACTCAGGGCAGGTCTACAGCTATTTTAAATTATGCTGACAGTCAAGAATTATCACTCAATCCATTATTATTCTAGAGAACAGAACCTACATGAATAACGAAGATTAGCACTGAAATACAACTTCCTGCAGTTTATTTACTTCAATAAAAACACCAGTATCCCAGCAATAAACAATTTTGTTTCTTTCCAGTGTTTGTTACACGGGGACAAGGAAGACGTGAATTTTTAAAGCTTAAATTCAGAGGTTGCATTTGAAGTTACACATCCACCTCCAATCCAGGTGAGAGAAGTTTCAAGATGGTGAGCAAACTTTTGGTTAAATATTCAATCTTCCCCTGAGTAAGAAAGCCAACTGTGTAATCGCTTTTGTCTTTAACAGGGTCAGAAGTTTCTATTACCTCTTGGAACTTTTAGTGTCCTTACAAACAAGTCTTAGAAAACAAAAGCTTCCAACAAAGCTGTTACCTGAGCATTAATCCTTACCTGCTCCCTGTTCCATTTCCACTAGGGAAGTCATGCACTTTAACAGGAAACTGTTCCATCTGACTGAGGCAATTGTTCATTTTGTGGACTAATGCCAACAAAGGTGCATTTTCTAATGGCTCTAATCTTCCAAGGGGCTCTTCTCCAGGAAGCTGAAATACAGTCCAGTCTTTTAGTTATGTGCTTGAATCAATCCATCTTAAACAATTTAAAGCACTAAGTATATTTAAAAAAAGAAATTAAGAATCACTGTTCTGACTGAAAGTAGCAGCAGTATCAGGATGACCAGATAACAACGTACGATGAAAGACCTGTTCAAAAGACATACTTTTCTCTCCTGGTTTCAACTGAATAGCCCTACAGATTTTCAGCATTCAGCCTTAACCATAAGCAATAAGCTTTGTGGAAGTTCTAGCTATCTACTGTCCTCTCCTCCACTTTCAATTCCTTCCTTTAACAACAGGACACTGGTTTCTTGCAGTATTTAGGACTAAAAAGAACAAGTGATAAAGATTACTACCCAAACTCTTTCCATACCAACTTCCTGAAAGACAGAATCATCTCAAAACTTGTTCAAGACTCAGAAAATTGGCCATTTTGGAATTTTTTCTACTGCTGTGTGGAATTTTCTGTAATTACAGGCTATTTAAAAAAGTTCATGATCTATAAAGATGCAGAATCATGTGAAAATTGTAGTGTTGTACATCTTAGGCATAAAAAAAAACCATTTCTTCTGGACTCCACCTTTAAGGTAAGGTCAACACTGAACCTCTCAAATCTTTTTCAAGGAAGAAGATCTAAAAGAAACACAACTAAGAAAGACAATCGAAACAATAAACAAGAAAACTTACTGGAGAAGAAAAAAACACATGAAGAAATCTTTTCAATCTGATATCCCTGCTTACAGCATCTTTTTCACTTTTAGATGTCAAATAAAGCAGCAGTTGTTTAACAAACCCACTATGCTGGATTTCAAATGAGGAGACGTCAGACTCCGAGACAATGCTACGGATTTCTACAAGGCACTCTGTCCCACCATCCACCTGAAAAACAGCAAGGCAGTGTTTTACTACCCAGGTACTGGGGGCTGCAAAAACACTGGTTTTCCTTCAACTGCATAGCACAGAAAAAAGGGTAAGTCTGGAGTGTGTAGTACCTTCATACAAGTAGTAACAGGGCAAATAATCTGAGCACTTCTCTATTCAAGGGGAGACATTACAGGCAACATCTACACTTTATCTGTTTTAAGAGAAATGCATTTCTGTCTCACACAAGATAAAAATCTCCAAACAGAAGTGGTATTTGTTTTAATAAAAAAACAACACCAAAACAAAAAATAGAAACCCCAACTCCTCAGATTGTTATACATTTTACATGACATCCACGTGGGAGAGTGGAGGAGAGAAACTTTCATATTTTAAAGATTGCTTAGATCAACATGTTTAGATCACCTATCAAGGGCCACAACTGTCTGAAAAGCAAGGCTCAAGTTCCTGAGATGCTCACAGATTTGTCCCAATCTGTATTTCTTCTATCATTTTAACAAAACACTACTTCCCTCCTGTCCTCCCCCTGCCCCCACAGTCCTTACTACAAACTGTGTTGTTCTCCAAGTATAAAGTCACTCCCTAACACTTCATTGTGGAACTTTTAAATATAAAATAAACTGCTGTGTAAGTGACATATTGCTAGGAATCAAGAATACCCTTGTTAATACTGGTCTTTTATCATAAGTGATGAGTGTCAGACCTTATATGCTCATTCCAAAAAATTACTCCAAGCCATAATGACTCATAAGTCAAGTGAAGAAATGACTTCCCACGCAATTAAGTTTGCCATTTCTAACCTGGAGGTTGAGTTGTTCAGTTGCAGTGCAAAGTCTCTGTAAAACATTTAGTGCAGGATTGCTTCCATCCATGTTTTCAGAACTAAAATAATGTTCTACAAATTTATGGGCTTGCTCCTTAATCCAGCCCTTAATTTTTTCTCTGTAAAGAAGCACACAAAAGGCATTTGTACAAACTTAGCATTTGCATACACCAATATTACAGTAATTACAAGTAAATACAGCCGAGTATGATTTTCTCCATGTTAAACAGCAGTCACAGACAAAAACTCTTTGCTCTTACTCCAACACAGTAACGTTCTTTTCTATACAGATCACTTGTTGCACTGTTTTTCTCAGTTCTTCAATTTTTCCCCACCATGTTACTTTAAACTACTAAGGTTATTTTCTCTACCATAATTCCTTGATTTTTTCCTCCAGAGATATTTTAACTGTGGTTAAGCCCAAACTTCTTTGTTACATGCAACTTAATCACTTGATGGCTCATCATAAGCAGCTGTACCTCAAAGCCAACATCACATTACAAGTAACTTGACTTTTTTGCATGTGTACCTGTTATTGGAAATGGTATCCTTGGAAGCAGCCCTTGCAAGACCACTTACTCCTGCTGTTCGTGCTGGTTCAATATTATTACTGTTGGACTGTGTGCTTAATCTTCCCCATGTTTTAGGATTTAAACTTGCCAAGAAAGAAGATTTAGGAGATTGAGTAGTTGTAGGGCTTTTAGCTGGAGGAAGTAAAAACAAAGTTAAGAGAATCAACAGGTTTAATTACAGCTAGCACTTTTGGCAGCTTATAAACTTTACTTTAGAAGGAGAGAAAGTATCACAAGAATTATTCACCTTGATTGTCTACTTTCTCATCATCTCTTGGAGGAGAGTATTTTGGTCTCCTTGGCCCTCGTTTTGGCAGTCTTTTTCTCTTCAGAACATCACTGAGTCGTCTGTCCAAAGTTAAAAACAAAGAAACACGTTTCCTCCCACCGTATTCACACATACACCCACACCTCAGTTTAAGATGCATCTGCCAGCTACTTCCTCAAGAATCAAAGAACAGGTTCCATCCCAGAGCAAGGGGAACATTCCTTGCTCTGGGAGAAGGGGCCTGAACACTATTTTAATTGACAGGACAAAGTGACTACTCCTCTCAGAAAGAAGGGGTTTTGCTTGCTGTCACCTTTGTACTATGAGCAGCCAAATGCAGCCAGAAGTGACACTAAATAGAGGTCTCTCATAATTTTCAAGTTTTAATTTGTGTATTGTTTATTATTTGAATACCCTTACAAAGAAAAAAAAAATAAAGATCCATAAACCTCTACTGAATAAGTCCCAAAAGACATTGGATATTTCATCAGCCTCCCTTATTAAAGTCCAAAACACACCTTTTCAACAATTTGTAGCATTTCTAGTCCCCAGTCCCTACACTTCCAAAGTTCGCTATTTCAATTCTGGTTTAAAGTGACAAATGTGTGGCCTTTAAAATAAGAGCAAACTGTGTAACATGAAAATAATTTATTCCTACAAGAGATTATAATTCTATAAGTGTTCAAAATGGTCACCTTTCAACTAACTAACTAAAGGATGATTTCTTTTTTTCTCCAGTCTCCAGCAGAAAGGAACCCTGCATCATAGCTCTGAAAGAATCACTCTGTTCTCAACAGCTGGATGAGACTACAGCTGTTGCTCTTGGCATTCTCCCAGAACAGCAAATTATTTCACATTATTACAACATAACTATCACTTCACTAGTCTTTTTTTTTTTCTTTCTTTTAAACATTTAATATAAAATGAATCGAAACTACTCATTGAAAGCTTCAACACCACTCCACTTTAGTTCTTTAGAGGAAAATACCACAGCAAAATGCAAACAATAATATGGCAGCCCATGTCACTCTGGATTTAAAAACAAAACCCAAATCCAAAATCCCACCACAAACCACCAGACACCTTACTTTTCACAATGAGCACTTACCCCTGTGGGCTCAGATCCAAAGAATCCTCCCGGCTGTGCTGTAGGCTGGGGGAGCCCAAATCAGCAGCTGCGTTACTGGCAGCAGTGGCTGTGCCAGTACTTATGGTCGTGGTGGTGCCCAGTGTTCCTGATCCATTAGTGCACACTTTGGGGGGGCTTGTGAGCAAAGCCTCGGACTCTGCCAAGTTTTTCACTTGGTGCATCACCCCTTTGCAAAAGAAGAAATCTTTGTTTGGTGGGTTGGTTTGGGGGTGCAGAAGTGGCAGCAGGAACAAAGGTGTTTGAAATGTACAAGTCTGTTATCTGAACCTCTGTTTTACTCTGGCAGTACTGGCTCACCCCACCCACCAATACAAAGTTTTAAAAGCAGTTCAATCCTTTCTCCAAAAAGTTAACCTACATAATTTAAAAATAAAAAATTACAGCAGCACAACCAGTAGCTAAAGAAACCCTAAAATCCCTAGAGGAGTAGAACACAAGACTTCCTGCCAAAGATTCTTGAGGTTTTTGTCAGTAAAACTTCCCACGTAATTTCAGCCACCTTCAGCCCAAGTGAGTTCATTAATATCTAGCAAGCCTGTATAAACTTGTTTCAGACTCAGAAACCACAAGCTTATCTCTTTCAGTGTCTTGGTCAGCTCCTCCCTAGTCACATGAGGACAGTTTGCACAGATTTGCCTTTAAAATAGCAATCCAGAACAATATTCAATTTTTACAGCTTGGGGAGGTTGGACAGGGGTAAAGGGCATGGATTCTCCACACACACATTTTTAAAATACTCCCTGAAGAGTTGAAAAGGAGAAAAATAAAGCAGGATTTACCTTCTCTTCTGAAGTAAACACTAAAAATGTCAGGTAACTTTTGCATTAAAATCTCTGCCATCTGCAGGGCTCCAACTACTATCTTAAGGTCTTGACTCGACAGCATGGAGGCAATATGACTAAAACAGATAATTAGAATTAGCTTTGTCTATTTTTGCTGGGTTTTTCTTTACAAATCAAGTCAGTTCATCTTGCATACACAGCACTGAGGATTGAAGCCAAACAAATTTCACAGAGCTTTTGTAAAAGTTATAAGGACTGAAAGAGTCTTCGCAGATAAATCACTTATACTAAGTTTTAACACTGTATATAAATCACTTACACTAAGTTTTAACATGGTATAAGGAGTTTCCTGCCTCATAAACATGGTGCTATAGAACTTGATACTGAGTTAGAAAACCCACTCAGTTTATTTTCTAATTGCATCCTTTTACCTAGCTCCTTAACTCCACGTGTAACATGTAGGAGAGGTTTCATGAATAAAACTTACCAACTGAATGCCATGAGTGTCTGCTACTGTTCACATTGTATTACCTCAAAAGTTATCTTGCCCTCAGAGAAGGTCATAGGCAAGTTTTAGAAATCAAAAAAACAGTAAGACATCAGTAGAACCCACAGCCATAGGTATTCTAAGGTTCTAGGAAGAACGCCCAGTGTCAGCAACTACTGCAAAATCTGTGACAAAATATTCGTGCAGAGCTGGCAGCCTCAGATTTGGAAAATACATGAGGCTTTAAAAGAATCATCTTCCCTTAAAAAAGATGATTCAAAAAAGTAATCACATGTTTGAACTGTAAGCTCAGAATTAATTTAATTCACAACAGTTAATGAACCCACCTTGAAACAGCATGGTTTTTCAGCACATCCTTCAGAAGTTCAGCATCAGCAAAATAAATTATCCTAAGAATTGCTCTAAGGCACTTGTGTCTAACAGCAGGTCCAGCTGAAGAACTATATACTTCATAAAGAACACCAAACAGTGTTTTGATAAAGGATTTTGCCAGTTCTGGGTCCTCTTTCATTAATTGTGCTCGAGCATCATCCTTCTTCAATTCTGAATGTCCACCTGTGAGAAAATGTGCAACAAATCACTGTTTAGTTCTTTGCACCTCTGCTCTGATGATTACTTTCTTCCATTAAAGCTGATTTAATTCAGCTCTTGAATTGAAAAGATATAATTTAAGAACCAGAAGTCAAAGTGATGACAAGAATGTAGGTACAAATCCTCTTCTTTCAAGGAGTTCAGTCTTTTTTATTTCAGCTTATGCATTTCTGTACAACAGTAAAAGCCGTCAGAGTCTTTGTTAAACAAAAGATCAGTATGGAAAAACTGCTTCAGAAAATCCCAAGCCAGGAACACCCCCAGCTCCCTCCCAATTAAATACATTTTCAGTTCCTAGGAAGAGTTTACATGTTAAAAAGCACACATGTCAACAGTATGAGTTTTGTTATGAAGCTGTCTTCATTCATATAAATCAGAACAGCCTGATGTTCCACAAAAGCCGTAAGTAGTAAACTGCTGCACCACCCAACGTAAATTAGCCATAGGTAGACCCCAGGTTTTTCCTGGGCTGTACTTACTAGTGTTTGTATTGGCTAAAGGGTTTGGTTTTCGCTGAATGGCACGTGCTGTTCCAGTATCCTCATTTATTTGCTGCATAGAGTTAAAGTCAATAGTATAGACACGCCCAAGCGTAGACAGGCTTATCTCATCCTCACCCACCTGATGAGCTGCCTAAAACCAAGAAAGAGTTTCAAGTTAAGAAATCCTTAACAAACAGGATCTATATGAAAGGTGAGGAAGGGGTAACACAGTAGGAAACACAGTGACTGACAGAAATACAGTAAGAACAGTGATTAAGCAAGTAAGTGATTTGGCATGACAGAATACCAAAATAGTGCAATACTACAGCAGGATGTTTGAGGAAACTTGTGTTTCTTACTCAGAAAGATCAAGAGTGACATTTTCAAAGACATAAAGAAAGCACTCAATTCCCTAAAGAACCGCACGCATATTTTAAAAGCATCACCACACAAATGTGTGGAATTACTACCTCTATTATTCGACTATCAATCCTGTTATAGGGATGCCAGAGACCCCTGTCATCTCGCCATTGCCATATTGCACCATCTGTATTTTGTGCATTTCCTTTCTTTAGCATAGTATCAACAGCAAAGATTCCCTCTTTTGGCAGGCAAGGCATCAGTTCACTGTAAAGAACATTAAAACAGTATTTTACTAGAAATATACAATAAAGACCAACTAGGCTGAAAAGTGTTTGCCTTCATTTTAGCCAAGTTAAGGATTTCAACATACCAGCCAGACCCAAAACCGAGGACTGCAAAACTTACCAGATAAGAGAAGTAAGCTCATAAAGTTCTTGAGGACTGCGTGGAACAAGGTCAATTTGTTCTTGACAACTCCCATTTGAGGCTCCACAAAGGAGGAAGTGAAGCGTTTCTGCAATATCTATAAAAATTATTATTCATGAGATGGTCTATATCAGAATATGGACTCCATTTCCTGTTGGCCTCTACGCAGAAGAGACAGTTACTGCCCAAAGCAAACAGACAGCAGACAGTAAAACAAAAGCCATCTCTCCGAACAGTGTAGGAAGCGTGCATGTTTTCAACTCTGGGGTTTGTGGGTTTCTTGGTTTGCATTTTTTTCCTCTAATGGACATCTAGGGGAGAAGTATCACTCAATATATAGCACACATAAGAAAAGAGGGAAACATATAGGGCAGTTGAACTGACAAGTCAAAATTTATGAGATGAAACAAGGAAAACAAGTGACAACTAAGACAGCTACACAGCAGCTACTTTTGTTAATGTTTTCCCATAGAAAAAGTACTTCAATCACATAGTTCCTCAACATGGTATAGATTATGAAAATAATTACTCAACTTGTGTTGGAATGAGACCGACTTGTGCACCTAAAACAGACTTAAAATTAGATAAGCACTCCAGTGACAACAACTAGAGATAGGAAAGGGCAGACAAACCCTCTGGATAAAAGCTTTCAACAAGTTTAACTAAACTCTGTCTCAGGGGAAGCATAGTAAGAGAAAAACTGAAAGGAGCATTTATATAATCAAGTGCACAGAGGCCTATATTGACTGTAGGCATTAACTTGAATAGGTGTCCTGAATATGAAAGACTAAGAACTCACTTTGCTTCATAAGCTGGACTGCCAGTGTAGGGCAATTGGAGCACATCAAGGAGAACATGCGCACCACCATGATGAACATTCCTGAGCTCAGGATAGGAGGCGTCACGACCAGGAGCTGCTGGATGTTTGTTAACAAGTCCTTAGAAGCAACCTGCTGAAGCAAATTCTTCAGCAGGGAACAGCAAAATGGGAAACATTAGTCTTTGAAAAGTAATCCCTCAAGAGAAAAAGAGGGAGGGAAGAAGAAAACAAAAATCCACCCCCATCCACACTGTTACCTCCTCATGCTGGAAGTTGTCCACTAGCCGTGCAAAACAGAGACAAGTGCTTTCAACAGACTTTTTGTCCTGTTATAAAAAGAAGTATTTGTTTGAATTGAAATATTTTAACTTGCATTAATCCTGTCATTTTCAGGCATTCATAAAGTATCTCCAAAAAGGCCAGCTGAATCACATTTTACAGAACATCATAGCTCTAAACTTTAAATTCATTGATACAGTCTAAACTGACCTCTGCTATGGCTGTGCTCCTGCACATTCCCTGAGAAACACCCTACACTTGCAACACTAATACCTCAGGGACCTTTAGAGATAAATAAACATAGGATTCTGCAAGGAGGAAACAAAAGGAAAAGGAGCTACAAAGCCAAGTAACAGGAGATACAGGTAAAAAGCAGGAGTGGAGGCTACTGTTCCACAGAATACACAAAGCCAGATTTTGGTATCATGCAGCACAGCCAGCACAGCAAATGCAAAGACACCAAGATAGGTAAAGACTGCTCTGAAAACAGCTCTAGTTAAAGTTCAATGAAACACTGAAAAACTTTATCTGAACATAATAAAACAGTAACTGTAAGGGTGGCTGAGCACTGAAGGAGGATACCCAGAAATTAAGTCTCCTTCCTTGGAAATACTTTAAACAAAACACAAAAAAACCCAGCTGGACATGATCCTGGGCAATCTGCTCTAGCTGACCTTGCAGGGGAGCAAGGACTAGAAAACTGAGAGGTCTCTCTCAACCTCAACTACTCTGTTAAGAGTTGACTCTTACTCCAAATTCTCTTCCATAAAATTTTCACTTCAAAATTTCCTGAAAGCTTACTTTTGGGGATTGTAGCTTCTCTTCAGAGAGCAGAAATCGGTACTTGTCCCTAAGAATGGTACTTCCTGTTTCTGAAGTAAAATCTAATACTGACATTTGACTCTGTGAAAGCTGCTTCCAAGACTCAAGCAGTTTTTCAGCAAGATGACATTGGCAAAATTAAGAACAGCACAACAGTACATAAAACCATTACCTAGAAGCCCCCATTTCATTGGATTTGTTGACAAAAATGTATTTCTCATTTTTCATCTTTTTAGCAAGGATCTGCCAACCAAGCAGATCACCAAAAAATCTCTTTTGATGCACCAGTCATTCTAAGTGCTCATTTATGAACACAGAAGCATTGCAGGATACGTAGCCTTTAGAAGCCACATGATTTAGGATTCATCACTTCAAACTATTGTGTAGGAACTTTCCTTTTAAAAAGCCATACGCCAACCCAAAAAGTCAAAGCAGTGAAAAAAGACAAAAACTGAAACTGAAGGTGTTCTGAGTAAAAAAATGGGAGAGAACCTTGCACGTTATTTGTTAAGGAAAAAAAAGAACAGCAATACTACTGGATTTTCTCTTTCTGATGTCCCTGTAGTTCTTACAAGGACTAGAAAATCACTGTTATTCGTGCTCTAAGTTACAGTACCTTATTTATCTCACTTTATAAAATGTCAAATCCTTACAGCATGTTTACAAGAACAAAAGGTCCATACGTACATTAGGGCATCACAATTTGATGGTATAGAAACTTCAAGGTAACTGTCACATTGCAAAGGCAAATAATACACAGAAAAGAACTAGTTATCTGGAGACAACTTTATACTCTTTTCACATCAAAATTAGAACTTTCCATTTTTTAATAGTTTCTTACCTGATGGGTTAACCTTTGTGTAAGCAGTGGCAAAGAGTCTGCCACAAAGTGAAACTCATCAGGTGTTATACTCTGGCAGCAGTTGGCAGCGATAGCTAGGGCATTCCTCTGTGCATTTATACTGAAGAATTCCAGATACAGCAAACAGTCTGCCAACCCACCCTACAAGAAAACAAACGTTTTCACTCTCAATACTGCTAAAGTCATAGAAAGGTGTTTCCTTATTTCATTTTAAAGAAGGTTTTTTCACTTACTGCCTGCAGAATGGCTTTGCTGTGCCTGCGTGACAACATCTCCAGCGCTGTGAGTGCCTGCTCTGCCACATCGATGCACTGGATAACTTGCAGCTACAAGGGAACAAAAACGCCTGTAAATCAATTTCTAAACAACTTTGTAAAAACAATCATCTTCATCAACACTAGGACAGATAATGTCTACTAATAAACACACATAGTGGAGCCAGTTGTAAGCAAGTCTGCCAGTTTAAGGCTACCTCAGCTACACAGCTACTCCAAGAGACAAGAGCTCATATAATTACATAATATGTTTGCAACACTAACCAGACAAAAAATCCTCAGTGGATCAGGCTGTACTACTCAGAAAGGGTGGGAATGAAAATTAAACATGTTTTTTTCTTGTGCATCTTGTGTTATCTTGTAAGCCGTTACCTTAATGGTACTTCCTCAAGTTAAAATAAAACTTAAAATCCCCTCACACTATTTCATCACTGTTTTGATTTCACTTTACCTTTTCCAAGAAGACAGGAATTGCATCTACCACTACAGCAGATGATCTGGGAAGTGCTTCCATCATGTATGTTAAGGCTCGACAAGCATGATTCATCTATTAAATATACAGATATTTGGGTTTGAGTTCAGATAACATACTTTTGTATTTCAAAAGTTTCTTAAATATTACAAACTACTTACAATGTCAAAGTTGTGCTCCATCTGCAGCAGTGTTATCTGGTTTTGGAAAAAAAAAAAGTATGGTTACTTTAGAGAAAAGCATTTAGGTATCGTAAAAAAGGATACGAATTACTACTGTAGTTTGACTCAGCAATTTGAATGCTGATAAGAGTTTCAAAAGAGCCACTACCGATTCTTGAGCTGTTAAAGAATTGATAGGACTATCAAAATTTAGCAAAACATGCCCTCAAAACTAAATAATGAGATAGGTGGACATACACACACATACAAGTAAGACTACATAATATAAATTAAAAAAATCAATTTAAGGAAGATATTGAATGAAATATCTTCCAGCAGAAATATGAGATTAAATCTTTACCAAAGCTGGTACAACACTCTTGACTGGAAATCCTCCTAATGTTTCTTCATTTCCCATGACCAACAGCTGGCACATCTCAATTACAGCCTGTAGTTGCTGACTTTCATCAGTGGCTTGGAGACCTTGTAAAAGCTGTTGGGCTTTAGAACCTAGATGTCCAGAAAAAAATTAGGACAGAAGAGATTAGAAAACCTAAGTGTTCAAGGGAACTGTTATGCTATACTTTTGCCAGAGTGGAAGACCAGAGACAGTTTGTTTTCCTCTGTATTTGTAGTTTCACTTCCTTTCCCTGTCGTAAAAAGGGAGGATAGGAAAGGGAGACAAAACCTCACTCTTGGCTCTCTTTCCAGTGCAGAGTGCTCAGCACAGGGAGTCACCACACTGCTCACCACAGCCATCTTGCCAGCCTACAGCAGGTGCCAGAACCCACACCACCCACCTTTGTAAAGCAAAGGACTTTCCAACACCCCCCAGTCAACACAGCACATGAGACCCCATCCTCCTCTAGGCATGCAGTGTAACAGGCTGCCTTTGGCTCTCCTGGGAAGCCAAACAGACTTGGACCAGAAGGTACACATCTCATCTGGCTGCATAATGCAGACCTGGGGGAACAAGTCTAAGGACCCATGTTCTCACTGACACACCATCTGAAGGGAATTATTTCTGTCTGGAACCTAAGACATTTCTGAAACTAAAACCAACAGAACTTAGAACTGACATCTACTAGTAGTTTTAAAGCTAGCTTAAGCATCTATTTAAAGCTAGTAAAAAACCCAAGGGGGTTGGAGAGGCCTTTTGTTAAGCAGCCCATCATGCAAAAGAAAAAGATAAGGAAGGGGTGAAAAGGCAAGAACCCTCCCTTCCCCACCTAGAATGGAACATTAAAATGCCCCAAAAAAGAAAAGAAATATGGCTAAAGCAGATTTCTCTTCCTTATAGGAAGACAAGCAAATTAACGTTGTTGACCAGTGGTATCATGACATACAAGTCTCCAACACATAAAATATATTAAACTATGAAGCTAATACAAATATTAGATTTACTAGTGGCTGAATTCTACCAGTCTGGAAGTGGAAAGAATTAAGTCAAATTAGACAAACTTTGCTTACTAGCTCCACTTCCAATTGTCCTGTGGAAGAGCTGCGACATCCGAGGACCAAGAGGGCCAAACAGGTGAGGAGGAAGACCCCTAGCCTCTAATAGAGCTAAAAGCAAACAGAGGATAACAGCCATTGTCAAAGCTTCTACGTATATTTTTAAAAGCTTAAATTCCATGATGTTATCATTTAAGACTACCAGAATTTTGACAATTTAAGAAAGTAGAGTTAGGATTAGATGACTGCAGCTACCTCAATTTCCAAAAAAACACCAAAAAGATGACCATTAGGGAAAAAGTAACTCATTTTTGTATGCATCAGAGCACTCAGGCCCTTTAAGAAGTCACCTGCTGAATTTTCAGAGTTTTGCATTTCACAGAAGAAATCTGGTCTGTTAAACTGTTATAAGTCTAGAGCCAAAACAGCAGATATACTGCTGTAATTTTAAATCTGAACTCAAACTACATAGGTTAAGCTTATCTTCACGTTTTCAGAACTGCATGACACTACTAATCTGAAAAAATTGACACTGAAAAACAGATTCACAGCTGTATTTGCTGACGAACAGGAAAGGGAAGAACTCTGCTCGGACTAGCGGGTTTTTTTTTTTTGATTTTGAACACTTCACAGTAGCCTTACTTAAGCTAAACTTATTGGGGGATTCTGATTTATGTTGTAGCAATCGTGACTACTGCTGATCAATCAAACAATCATTAATAGTGAAAGCCAATTTAGCTCTATAATCCTAATGCATACCTATGTTTACTGAGAACTACAAACAAGTGAACTGGGCACTCCTTTTACATTAACTATCCAGATTAACCATAAACCTGTCATTTGCAAGGGAGACCGTAATCTCAGGACTACCTGCAACATAGTAGCAAAATCATTAGTCCAGTTGCAGGACATGCAAACTGAATTTATACTGTTTGTACTCTTGGATTTTGAGAGACCTGAGTCCTTTAGCCCAAGCACAAAAGCAAGCATTTTAAGAACATTTAGATTTTTGTTTGGTCAAAGCTTACAGCAACATGGGTATCAATGACAAGCACAAAAAAAATGTTATCCAGAAGCAGGCAGAGTACAGTAGGCCTAACCTGGCCTGTGAACTGAAAACATGCTTGCAAAAACTGTTTTTATATTTGAGCTAACACACTTAACAGACTGAGTTCTCAGTTCTCTCCCCCCATCTCCTCCTGGAAAATCAATAGTAGTGTATTATACTCCACATAACCAAATAGGGACACTATGCCCCCCTCTCCAGACACTACTTGCAAACTCTTGCCTCTTTAGTGAATTAAGGCTTGTAACTCTATACTTCAGAATTACTGTAAGCAAAGGAACACATTCACAGACTGAAACAAAATACACCCTTTCCCCTACATGTAAGAGAGAATTTGTGCAGGTATGGCTATTTATAGGCTGCAAACAACAAAAAAGGTAAATTAGTAACAACTTTTATACCTTGCAGTCTTCCCATCTCAGAATCATCTGACTCACTTTCTCCAGAAGTTGTCATACCTACAGCTCCAGCAACAGAACTAGAAGCTAAAGAAACAAAAGAGATTAATGCAAGTTACAGTGCCTTTTAAGCTAGAAAATTCACATGAAAGAAAGTCTCCACCATCAAAAGTGTAGTCTGCATCTAACATTGCCACCAGGTAACTTCTGCACAACTTTCATTTTAAAACAGACCAGTCTACTGGTCCAGTACTTTCCAAAAGCTGAATAGAGTGCTAAATGAACACAACATAATGAAAAATTACATACAGCTAGATCCACAAATTACATTTCAGACAGATTTACCTGTACCCTTAATAAATTCATCCTTTTCTTAATTGAGTATTATGCTGCATTTAAGTTTCCATTAATTCTGACTTTCAGTAGTGATGTAGCTAGCTTTAAGCATAGAACATTTAATATTTTCTGTCATTCAGCATAATTACTAGAAAGCACCTTTGAACTCACTACTCATTAGGACCAGATGATAAAATTATCATTTAATTGGACTGGAAGTAAGAATATTTAACTCAGTTACAAATTTCTCCAGTACAAACACTCTCGCAATTTCAAGAGAAAACCTGCAGAATATTTATGAGTAATTTCAACAGAGCTTTTATAAGTTCATGATGTCTCTTGTATTCTAAACAGTTTGGTGTCTTTTCAGTTGGTAATAATTTATGTAGCATCATTTGAAATTACTATTTTAAAAGAGTAAGAAGCTTGAAAACTGAAGTCTAGTTTATTTGACATAGTTTGGAAACTACAAAAAAGTGTAACTGTAACATTTATCAGACAGCCAAGAGATCAAATTCAAAAGGGAAGGTGCCTCTCACTCCAAACCCCTCTATTTAACAGCTTAAATAATTTCACTTCAGAATGTCATGCATGTAACTATTTTTAAATGCAAATTAGTTGATATCATTATTATTATTTTATCATCATTATTATGCTAAAGATGCTCCAGTTGGAATTCCTTCTTACCTGCAGCTCCCTGGGGAGGCTCATCTGTTCGTGCAGCTGAAGAGTTAACTCCATCCTGGTTGTTGTCAGGATCAGCCATCTTCTCCTGTCGGCGAGCTTCAGCTGCTCCTCTTTTGCCCAGGCCAGAGCCTCGCCGACTAAAGAGTCAAAAAACAGTTTCAGACCTTGTGAACTCTGACAAGGGATTTATTAATGTAAATCTACTCAGGACTGCATAACATTTATGTAGATCACTACCACAACATTGCACAAACTAATAATTCGTTTAAGAATGGATCTTCACAAAATTATCCAACCCTTCTTTCCCCTCCCTGCCCCACACCATGGCAGTGATCTGTTGAGACTAATGCATTACAGCCAGGTCCCTACATTCTGCCCTTCAAGACACAGCAGTCTACAATAAAATACAACAGTAAAAATGAGCAAGATTAAAGCAACTGTTAGTTATAAACCATGTACATATTTGAAGAGTCCAATGATAAGAGTAACCATCTTTAAGGGAAGTTCTGAACTACTGAAAGCACAAAGCAGACTTTTCTTCAGTGTCAGAACAACTTTTAGGGGATGAGCCTATTTAAATCTGCTGTTTTAAACACTGTCTTCACCACTACCAATGCATATGCCTACAAAGCAAACAGTCAAATTGAAATGCACACTTAACAGAATCAAGGCTTCAGAAGTGGTGGGTTTTTATGGTGTGGAAGGGGAAAAAGAAGTTGTGCTGCAACTATTAAACATAGTTTAGGCATAACAATAAAAATAAAGCTTGTCCAGGCTTCCTAGGTCTAGTTCCAGAATATAAGCAACTACAGAAGTTTTCTGCACCACAGGACACATGAACTCCCCTCTGTCATTTAATCTATCAGCTGTTTAAAATAACTAATTCTGGGCTAATTTCCCTCTGCATCAGGAAGTATACTAAGCACTTGAATGTAGTATTGTTTAGATGAAGATGCTGACCAGCTGAGTCAGCTTAACAGTGCACACTATTATAACAGGCTCCTTCCTGTGTGGTACCATGAAGTCTCATTTTTGAAAACAATCGTCTGCTTTACTGGTCATGATGGACAATAGTCTAGCACTCTCTCTGTGTTAAGTACCTGTTTAAACAGCACCTCCCTAAGGAAAGGATTACTTAAGTTTGTGACACTGCCTTTGCTGTTTCTTTCCCTCCATCTGCACAGCTGAGGGAGTTACTGAAAGTCTGCTGAAGACAAACGCTACGTGCTATCCACAATGCCATAGAGTTATCAAAGCTGCAGCCACTTTTACAACAGCCAAGTATGGGACAGACAAGGCAAAATTTCATGCATGAAAATTACATCAATATGATTTCATGCAGCAATCATGTTTCATTTCTTCAGTTTTACCTGGTGCTAGCACAGGAGCCCGTGGTCTTTTGCCGTGTGCTCCGCCGCAAACTGGGGAGCTCAGCAGGTGGTGATTCACTGCGCTTCTTTGTAGATTTTCTCAGACCTATGTAATATGTAAAGAATTGAGAGTAAATCAATCTTTAAATACACAGCAGTTCTACAAAGAAATTTTTCTGTACAAGAAGCCTTCATATAGAACAGCTTCTATGTAAGAACCAGAGCAAGCCCACATCACCTTTTCACCACCTTACACTGAACTGCTAGGCCAGTAAAAGAAAGGTTCAGGCTTTTACTTATTAAAGTAAGTAAACTAAACCTCAAGTTACTACATAGGCACCTTTTCCTAGCATAAATACTATACTTACAGAAGAGCTTCTAAGTTTTTCTTATGCTAAACAGGCTACACAATATGGGATACAAATGAATTATTTCCACATGCTAATGGTCAAACACTTAAAAGATGCTTTAGCCTTAAAAAGAAATTACATTTTAGGAGGGCAGTGGTGGTTGCAACCTCAATTTTTAGTCAGTTTTATTCACATTAGCCTGTCTTAAAAATAACTCTTAAATTAAAACCATTTGAGATCCACCATATGTATTATTTGTGTTCCTATTTCACCCAATCCCTTCAGCCCCTCTTGCTGTTATAAGGCCTTCTTTGATGCAAATAATCAAGCATATCCTCAAGGCTTTGGAAATGGAGTTCTCAAGTTTTTAATTTACAAGTATTTGCACTGCTGAAAACTGACCCAAATGATACCAGTTTGCTCTAGGTTACAAAGGCATTGTTCTGACAACATCCCACCACAAAACCCCCACACATTCTCAGATGATCCTCAGTAAGCTTATTAACAGGTTGATTTATTCCATAGCAATTTCTAAACCAGAAAAATGGTAATTTAAGTGCCAAAATTAAAAATCTTTATCAGGCCCCTCCTGCCTCTACAATAAACCAATAATATAAAAGAGAACCTTATAACAGAGATACATTACAAGAACAGAAGTAAAAAGTTTTGAAAGGATAAGTTAGATCACTGCTCCCTCTGCTGGCAACAAAGCAGAAATAAAACATATTTAAACATGCAATGTGTTTGACTTCAGTACTTATCAAACTGGTTCCTGACTACTTCCTTAATCCTAAAACGTTCCAGGAATGCAGAGTTGTGGTACTGAGGGATGAAATGATAACTATGCAGCTTCTGACTGCGTATTTAACAGAAAAGGCAAAGTGATCTGAAAAGCTATGACTGACCTACCTGCTCCATAGGGTATCCCTTCAGACACTATAGCGTGCCTGACCCAGGAACATGTGCAATATTGTGTGCAGTTACGTTCCATGCAGGCAAAGGTCAACCTGATATTCACATATTTACCACACACTTGGCTTACCAACTCAAGAAGCTTGGCAACCCTAAGAAAACAAGGATTGTGTATTTTAAAAGCCACCAAGCACTGAATTGAAGCAGGCCAGCCACCTGAATTTTCAGACGGTCTGTACATATAGAACAAAATATATAACTTTTTCAAATATTCAAGCAGCAGTAGCATTTTTACTGCATATGCTTTGAAACCAAAAACATAAACTGAAGTAGCTGTAACAGAAATACACGACTCCAATCCTACATACATGAAGTAAGAGACTTGCAAGGTGGTGACAGGAGAAAGAAGTGTGCCATAGAGATACAGGACAGAAATGGTTTGAAACAGTTGCAGCAGGACCCCTGCCATAGCTGAGTTTCTCAAGTACTAGAAGTGCAAAGATACAACAAAACTCCCCTCAGAGCTGGCTGAATTTTACACTAGAAAGTGCATGCATTAACTGGGACTAGGTATAGCACTGTATTACTCCTCAGCTAAAACATGAGTTCAGAGGTATACTTTTCCATATGTAGTACATATGGAAAAGTAGGCTACTCAAGCCTGTAAGACTATGATGAAATTCTAGGGGTAATGTACTTTTGCTTCATATTTAGAAGAATAAATCAACTTGTTATTCAGTTCACTGGAAATAAACACACATTTCTATCCTTTGTATTAGCACACCACTTACTACTTCAAATCTGTGGATGGTCATTTTCAAGCAGTCAGACCTTAACATTAGGTAACTTCGTATCACTTAGTAATGGGCTATCAATGAGACAGCACACATCCACTGTCAGTGAGGTAAGGCTGAGTTAACACATCCAAACAGGATTTCTGCTAAGGGCAAAGGTCTCACAGAGCAGCAGAGCTCACTACTGCTTAACGTATGGCATATTCGCTCATGTCTTATTGTCCCCAAATCAGTCCCAAGATGTACAAAGTGCACACCTGGCACACACTTCATTCTTCTTTCAGCATTCTGCCAGTTTGGCAAGCTGAGCTTGCTTTACAAGGGTCAGATGAGCAGACACCATAGTAGGGCAAAGAAGCTATAAAAATGGGTTGTCCTTTTCAATAAGAGGCATTAAATTAGCTGAGCCATCTCTTTAAACTGAATTACCTCAGTAATTACACCTGTTGTAGAAAAGGTAAAGCTACCCAGTTACCATTTGGTGGGTGAACAACAGAATACATCACAGCCTGAGTGCTAGGAAGAGTTGAGCACATTTTCTCCTACTGCTCAAGAAAGAATGTTCTACTTGTCAGATCTTTGTGCATGTTTATTTTTCCCAGTCTTTTCTTCTCTACCTCTGATGCATCTACCGGGGCACTATTCATTTCAAAGGCTAAAAAGGAAGCAAGAAAAGACTTCTCACTGTGTTCTCTTCCTGCTGTTCAGTGCCATTCTCTCCTCTTAAAGTCTGACTTAAGAAGACTTCGTAAACAATTTTACAATTTTGTAAACAATTCTTTGAGTCTTCCCAGTACCATAACTGTTAAGACTGTGAATTTCTTCATACTAAAGCTTATTCCTTTCACTTGCATTGTCAGCAAAATTTGGAATGACCAACACAGCTTCCCAGTTGAAGGTTAGTCCTGTGTCTATAGGAGTTGCAGGAGGCCAGAAGTTGCAAGTCTTCACTGGCAAAGAGGGCACAGCCAGAGTTCAGGGAAATGAGATCAGAGATGCCCTATGACTGCCTGATGAAGGGAAGCACCAGTCATACTGCCACAAACAAACAGGAAGAGCTTTCAGAGGAACAGACTTCATGTTCATCTCTGAAGTTGTTTATTCAGCACTATTTCCGTATTATAGAGAGCTATCACCACAGGATCACAGAAAGCTTGGGGCTGAAAAGGTGCTCTGAAGATCATCCAGTCCAACCCCCTTGCTAAAGCAGGTTCATCACCTAGAGCAGCCTGCACAGGGTCCTGTCCAGGTGAGGGAGACTCCACAGTCTCTCTGGGCAGCCTGTTCCAGTGCTCTGACATCCTCAAAGTAAAGTTTTCCTCATATTCAGATGGAACTTCCTGTGTTCATTTTGCGTTCTCCGCCCCTTGCCCTGTCACTGGGCAGCACTGAAAAGAGTCTGGCCCCATTCTTGACAGCCTCCCTTAAAATATTTGTATGCATTTATAAGTCATCTCTTGTCCAGGCTAAACAGGTGCAGCTCTCAGCCTTGCCTCATGAGATGCTTCAGTCCCCTAATCATCTTCCTAGCTCTCCACTGGACCGTTTCCAGTAGATTCTTGTCTTTCTTGAACTGGGGAACCCAGAACTGGACGCAGCACTCCAAGTGAGGCCTCACCAAGGCAGAGCAGAGGGGCAGGATCATCTCCCTCAGCCTGCTCTTCCCAAAAGCCCCCGAGGATACCACTGGCCTCCTTGGCCACAGGGTCACTGCTGGCTCAAGGACAGCTTGTTGTTCACCAGGACCCCCAGCTCCTACTCCACAGAGCTGCTTTCCAGCAGGTCAACCCCTAACCTGCACTGGTGCATGGGGTTATACCTTCCCTGGTGCAGTACCCTACACTTGCCTTTGCTGAACTTCATTAGGTTTCTCTCCGCCCAAATCTCCAGGTTTCACTGAACAGCAGCACTGCCTTCCACAGTATCAGCCACTCCTCCCACTTTTGTATCTTCTTCAAACTTGCTGAGGGTACATTCTGCCACTTCATCCAGGTCACTGATGAACAAGTAGAACAGGACTGACCTCTGGCAAACAACGTAAGCCATAGGCCTCCAACTGGACATTGTGCCACTGATCACAACTCTGAACACTGCCATTCAGTCAGTTCTCAACCCAGTTTCCTGTCACTCATCTTACCCACTCTTCCTGAGGATGTTACGGGAGACAGTGGCAAAAACCTTGCTGAAGTCAAGGCAGACAACATACACTGCTCTCCCCTCATCTACCCAGGCAGCCATTCCATCACAGAATACTGGTGAAGCATTATTTCCCTTGATGAATCCATGTTGAATACTACTGATAACCTTTTCCTTCACATGCTTAGAGATGACATGCAGGATGAGCTATTTCACCATCTTTTCAGGGACACAGGTGAGGGTGACCAGCCTACAGTTTCCTGGGTCCTCCTTCTTGCCCTTTTTAAAGGCTGAAGTGACATTGGCTTTCCTCCAGTCCTCAGGCACCTCTGCTGTTCTCCATGACCTTTCGAAGATGATGGAGAGTGGCTTAGCAGTAACATTTGCCAGCTCCTGCAGCACCTGTAGGTGCATCCCATTAGGGCCCACAGATTTGTGGGTGTCAAGTTTACCTAAATGATCTCTAACCCAATTCCCTCAATTAAGGAAAACTTAGATCTGTTTTAAAGAGCTAGTAGAAGTTAGACAGAGATAGACTTCAAATAAAACAAAAGAAAATTAAGCTTAAGCAGTTCACATTCAGCATCTGCCAAAACTTCAGAAGCAAACTTCAGAATTAAAGCAGAAGCATAGGCTTTCTTATGGCAGACACATATCGCTTACGCCCTGACATCATCCTATTTGCATGCCAAACACTCATGTTTATGAGTCAGAAGGAAAATAGGCTCAAACAGGCTAAACCTGAAATAGCGCAGCCTAACAAATCAAACTAGAAAAATCTTAACAACTTCACATTTAAGTGTGTTTACTGGTCAGCAGTTTTTTAAAAGGCATATTTTTTGTGTGAAAGAAACAAGTTCTGCATGCAGCTGTACTGCAATCACTTATTTTAAGTCTGAGTGTAGTACCCAAGTCAAAACAAAGTCAATCAAACTTTCACAGTTCATAACCTAGAAACCCTTTATCTGCAGTTCAGAAAAGTAATCAGGAAAGGTTTACTTGTTAGGACTGGAGGTTTAGACTTTTGATTGGCTCCTGTGCTGGCCTGCTCTCCTCCCTCACTGAGACAGGGTGAAAGAGCAGTGGCAGGGAAGGTAAGACAGCCTCTTGTCATTGTAGTATCCCACTATTACTCTCCCTCAGTACCACCCCAGACACCCCCAGCTCTTGATCACAGCCCCACACAGCCCACCACCACAAACAAAGCAAGGATCTCCAAGTCAGCCATTAATTTCCTCAATCCCAAATCCGCAACTCCAAGGCTCTAACAACCATCACCCAAGCCAGCACTGCCCCCCACAATCCCAAATAAACTAATTCAGAGCTATTTTCAGACTCTTTTCTCCCTCACCTCAATCAAATCCCTCAAACCCAGGAGTCATATACCATTCACATTCCACGTTTAATGTTTGTGTGGCTTTTTAGTGTATCCCAATAACCTCTCTCGTCCCCCAAGTCTGACAGCATTAGGTAGAGATTTCTCAAGCAGGGACAGCTACCCTAAGTCACCCTGCTCTCAGCACTGTCCCAGCCACCCTTTCCAGCTTCTTCCTACCTAAGGGCCACAAGACACCACACAAAGGACAGCAAAGATTTCCCTAATAATGGAAACATAATTAAGCTTGGTTTTATATTGTTACATAATCAGTAAGATGACCCAATTTGAAACACTTAAAAAGCCCCTACAACATATATGGATTGAAAGGGATGTGAAAAGAGTCAAATCAAGACAGTAAAACGAGAAACTTCTTCTCTTCCTCTTTTGCCCTCCTCGCCCCATGAAGAAATATGCAGCTACTCAAACACGTGAAAAACTTTAGTCTAGCCTGTTTTTATTACTCCAACATATAGTACAGCTGTTATTCAGTGATGTTGCTGCTCAGTTACAGAGACTGCTGTGTAGCTTAACACTCTGAAAGTCACCTTGGCTGGATTTAACATCTATTAATTATCCAGTGAGGACTGGAAAAGAAATCCAGAGTATGCTCCAGTATGTGAAAGCTTCTGCAAAGATGGCAACCATGTTTTTCCTCATTCTTCTCTTCACCAGAGTAAACCAGATCAGCTCTTTGTGTTTTTCCTTCAAAGATCACAACCTCTACTAATTCTTCTTGTACTTCCTGAACTGCAACACTCAGAAGCAAACAACACTGCATTTATATAGACATGACTGACTGGATAGGGCTTTGAGCAACCTGGAAGGTGGCCCTGCTTGTGGCAGGAGGGTTGGAACAAGACGACCTTTAAGATCCCTTTCAACCCAAACCTTCTGTGACTTCATGTTAGCCTGAAAAATCCCTCCTCTCATTTCTCTTCCTAGAATGTTTGGCTTTTTACTTATCTCCCACTAGTTCTGTAAGCCCTAGTTCAATCTTCTTCAAGCACACGTTCCATAATATATACCTATATGAGCCTACTGAGCTTAAACTTTCAGTTCCTGTCCAGGATTACTATGACTTCTAAGGACATGTTTCCAGGAAGAAGGGTGCACACCTCAATTTCATCAAGATCACTGTTTGCCTTACCACTTTAGAAAGCTTTAGGGTGTTAATATTTGTGTGAGACATCCTACTCCTGCTCCCTCATCCTCTGAGGCTACTAGCCTGGTACAAATTATAAATTTGAATTTAGCCATTCTTCCTTAAAAACCTACCCTGATGGCTTATTGTCTTTATATTTTCATGACACTTCTCAACATGATCCAAAATGAGTATTTTGTTAAAATACTTCAAATTCAAAAAGCTTTCAGTTTTTCTTTCTGAAAGGCTAAGCTAACAACCTTACTACTGATTCCAAGATCACTTCAACCTGTTGTCAAAGAGCACTCTTAAAAGGCTGAGATTATTTGAAAGTATTACAGTTTAACACTTCTGTTCTAGGTTGAGCTCTTACTCTTAGTGACATTCAGCAAACAGTTGCATTTATTGGACTAAGTTTTGCTGTAATCTACAGTAAAATAAAGAGGCATTAGACATTTTAGACTTCCTAGTAGTATCTATCACCTGTTAATACCTTTCCCCTCCCTCAAAGAGGGATGCTGTGTAAAGAAAATGTGATCCTCCACTACATCTACAAACATCTCTCATTGTGCTTTGTGCCCCTTACCAGTGACATTTTATACTTACACACACCCCTACAGTCCACACAACTTGTTTTTTGTCACATACACTTGGAACATCATAGTTGAACTGAAATTTATCTTTTTGCAAAAGATAGCTTTAGCTGTTCCATGACCCGAAAGTTAAGCCCGAACTGGCTTTCTCAGCACAGTCTTTGTGGAGACAGTTTAAGGTCATATTCTCGACACTTTCTCGAGCTACTGAACGCACACCCCGCCTATTACATCGTGCTATCTCCTCCTTCCTCTTCTCACTCCTTCCTGAAGTTTTGTAACTTATCACATACATTACTCTCTGCCCTCACCTCCTTGTTGTTCACTTGTTGGAGGTGAAATGCTTTCTCCTCCCTGCTGCTGTTCTCTCATTGCTAAAAAGTTGCCTGCAGCCTGACTCTGCTAGGAACTTGTTGGTCATTCCCACTGTTGTCTGACTCCTACTTACTTCTCCCTCATTCCAGACTGAGCAAATTCAGAGTTGTGATTCTGGAATTCATCACCCAGTAAACTTTTTAACTATGGAGAAGGTAGGAAAAACACCCAAAACTTTGCTGTAGAGTAAATAACTCCTCTCCCCTTCCCCAGTGCCATTCTTGATCTATCAGGTTAGGTCATTCCAGAATCAATACTCTAGTCATGCAAGTTATCCAAAACATACCTGCTAGATTTAATTGACCTGTGTTGATTATACAGGAAAACATCCAGTTGCTGTTGTTTATTCCACCTATTCCTGGCATTAGTATTAACTACAGATGTGCCCCAGTTGGGACAGGCTACTTGAGATCATGCACAACAGCGTATGAGTTCATGCACACAGTTCCTTTGTAAAGGAACAACAGTAAGCAAGCTTAGAAATTCAACTTCTTACATCAAATTTTAGAGAATACATGCTATAAGTGAATCACTCAGTACACAAATGCAGCATAATGCATTTAAATAAAAAAAAGTTGTTCAGGACAAGAGAGCTACAAGTGTATCTACATACTAGGGAAGCAGGAGTTCTGCTTGGAAACAGCCTGCATTTCTTAGTGACTGTGTCCAAGAATGGTACCTGCTATTCAAATTCAGCACCAGAAAGAAGACACACTTTGTAAGAACTTAAAGGACAAAGTGACTAACATCCCCAGCACTAGGTACACCTAGGTTCACAAGATTACTGTTTTTAAAGTAACATCAGAAATTCTCACAAGGGAAAATTAGGAAAATAGAAGAGAGAGAGAAGAAACCACACATGATCTATTTGTTTTCCAGCAGTTATCATTCGCACTTTGGGACAGAAGGCTTAAGAAAATGAGGGAAAAAAAAATCTGACAAGAGGAATATAATCAAGTGTGCTTTATAATGTGTATGTCCCCATCACAACATACAATTATTTTGCATACGTTTTATTTTTAAAATAAATTTGAAAGACAGAGAAGCAACTTAAATTTACAGAACACTGACTGCACTAAAATCAGCTGTAAATTGTTTCAGTCACAGCTTTACTTAAAAACTCAGCAGAGCATACTAAAAGTTAATTTCTCTAGGAAGACCCAAAGAAGCTTGGAAACAGAAGTATTTGTTTAGAAAATGTGATTCTGAAACATATGTGCTTATTCTTCCACAAAAGAACAACTTACTTGCTAGCTTAGCCTGCAGTCCTGAAGGTCCAGGTTTTGATGTCTCTGACTTGGAAGAGCCTGGTAGAGACAGTTTTGTTTTAGGTAGACTGACTTTTGGGCTGAATCGAGCAGCCCAGTCAAACTTTGAAGAGCCGCCTGTTTTACTTGGTTCTTTGTCCCTGCTACTCCTTCTTGGACTGGGGCTGGATGCAGAACGGGAACGTCTAGCCTTACTCTGGTCCTTTCCCTGTTTCACTCTGGCACCCTGAGGAACAGTAGAAGAAGCAGAGGCAACAGCAGAAGAGGAGGAGGAGGTGGAAGCTGAAGAAGAAGAATCGGTGATGGTGCTACACCCAGCTTTGGCTGAGGTCACCGATTTTGAAGCCAGCTTGGAGACTTTTGCTGACTTCTCTTCAGCGCCAGTTGATTCAACTGATGACCCACTCTTTATACAAGACAGATTCTCTGTCCTTTTCCTTTTCTGACTTCGGGAGCTACCAGCAGCTCCACCCTTTCTGGTGTGAGCCTTGCTTGTTGATGGCAATTGTGTAGACTTCGGCTGTTCTTGGTCTGAGTGTCTTCTCTTAGACTTAGTATGTGGCTTATTAGTTTCCGAGGAAGTTTCAGTGTGTTGAAGTGCTTTGGGTTTTTTAGCAGAGCTAGGAGAATTGGTCCTCCTGTAATCTGGACTAGCACTGCGTTTAAGTCCTCGAGAATTGTCTTTCTTAGGCACTTGCCCCGTTTTTTGCTTTTCTGAAGTATTGACTCTCTCTGGATCTTCTTCTTGTGGTATCAAAACAGCAGATGAACTACAGCCTCTGTAGAGGTAAGCAGGAACAGCATTAGTGTTGAACTCAGGAAACCTCACAGTTTTAAGTTCTGCTTGATACATGTCATCATTCTCTAATAATAAAGAAAACTGCATGTAAGAAACACTGTTGATTAAGTTTACATTGAAACAAGCAAACAAAAAAACCCACAACATGCTTGTATAAGAACAATCATATTGCACATATTTGCTAGCATAGGAACTAAATAAATTGCAAAATAAAAGCACAGTACACTGCCTTCTAAGGAGACAATTATGAGAACTTGAACAGATTTAACATTTTTGTATATGCTGATACAAACTGATTAAAAACAACAACAAAACAAAACAAAAAAAATCAAGCCATGAACGTATTATCTGAATGTCTGAGAATGTAAGTTCCACAAGAGAGTAAGGAGTGTTCAGTAATGCATAACTAGTCATAACTGGATTCTAGTTCAAGAAAGGCTCTTAATGAAAGAATAGTTCCTCAACAATCTTGAAATTGAGGTAGTGAATCACACACAGAAATGGCAAAATTCTCTTCTACATGATAGAAAACTGTTCCAGTGTGTATACAGCAGAAGCGTATGAAGAGCAGACAAAGCAATACCAAGATGATTACTCTGAACACAGGCATACTTTAGATTATTGCATGTTTCAATTCATATTGGACATTGCTCCAAACTCCTTGGGCAATCTTCCCCCAACATGAAGCAGAAGAATGGGAGAAAGACCTTGCAAGTATTCCAGGACTAGTTATGCAGAAATCGTTTCCTCCCCATCACTGATGGAATGCTCTTAGGTGGTGAATTAGAAAAACAAAACAGAAACAGAATTTGAAACGCTGAAATATATCCAGTGAATGCAATACCTAGATTAGTTACAAATCTATTAGTCATACGTTTTATAAGAACTCAGTATATTATAGACAATTGTGAAGTGCAGATAACACGGGTTAACGTATGAATATGAAGTGCAATTACCTTTTAGAAAAGTGTCCCTTGGACTGCTCGGAAGTAGTATTAGACTGCACTTTGGGTGTCTTTGAAATAGATTTTCTACTCTCAGGAGGGCTATGTGCCTTATGTTTTGCCTGCCCTAAATGTGACCTGTCAGCAGAAAGTCAAAACAGAAAGCTATCAGGATTCCAAGGTATAGATACAGACCTGTAGGTGGAATTATTGTTTTATTTTCAGGCCATTTACAAATACTCATTTACAGCTACAAGCCTTTCCATATCAGCTCCTAGTATTAAGGCAGCATTTCAAAGCAATCACCTGGTGCAGTTACAAATCACTACTAGTAACTGTTTTGTAAGGCACACAATTATTTAGTCATTTTAAATGAATAAAACATCGTCTCACACCTGAGCTGTGCAGATAAATTCAGATTTTTCTGATCTGCAAGATTACTGAATTATTCACTTAAGCATTAAGCTAGCACAGTAAGGCACATGACTAGAAAACCTGTCAAAGATCTCTTCTCAAAAATAGTTATGCACTCATCTACCTCACGACTCCATGCATTGAGTCTTTATACAGTTACGAGTTTGTATCTTTGTTCTTCAGTTTAAAAAAATCAAGTGCTCAGAATAAGAACGCAGCCAGTTCCACTTGGAAGGAAAGCTCAATCCTACCAGTTATTTTCTGGCTGCAGATTCACCAGTTGAGAGGATTGAAAGCTGTATGGTAACAGCTGAAGTAAGAGGAATGAAGAGACACATTCCACCAATAATAAAGGCAGTCAGATGAGACAGCAAACCTGTGACGTCAGAGGTAGAAATGAGTTTTCACACAGATCCACTACAAGAGGCCTTCACGCAGCTTTCAGCTGCATGCAAAAAATGGTTAACTGTATGTGCTCTGACTAAAGGACAAAGATAAGTTTTATCCATGGTATAGCATTAAATTACATCTTCACATATTCCACATTTACTTTCAAAACCACTTGAAATTACCATCTGCAAGACTGAAGAGAGCTCATCAGCATTTAGAACAGGACAGTATAAATAACTAAGGCAAGAGACATCTCACTTGCCGTTCCCTGGATAGAACACACTTTTGACTCAGCTGTCACCAGGAAAGCTCCACTGCACATATCCTACCTATACAAGCACCACTAACCTTTAAGAAACCTCAAACTAGTCTAGTATTAATGCTAAAAGAAGCCATGTTTCAAAGTTAAAGACCTACTGATTCTAGATTTATTAAACTAGGCTATCTAGCCCTTTGAGTTGAGCTCTACAAACATCTCCGAATGCTAAAGGGGAAGGGGAGGAACACTGACCTCCAATTTAAGTGGCTGCTCCAACCCGTGACCCCAAACATCACAAAGGACAGGTCAATACACTAAGTGGAAGTGCTAAGAGTTCCACAAGCTTTCAAACAGCTTTTTCCAACCAAATGCCAGAAACCCAGTGGCAAAGACAAAGCAAAGTCTAATACCACCAGAAAGCCTCACCATCGTCTTCAGGACTTCAACACAAACTTAAACAGAGAACAAGTACCAAGTCTAACCACACAGATGGTAATCACATGCTCATCTTTCTAAGAGCATGACAGTCTGAAAAGATTAAATTAGCAGCATCTTCTCCATACTCCAGAAGTTTGGTTTTATTTATCATACTGTAAGAAATAACTTTTACTATCAAAAGCAAGTGAAACAAAATAGTTAGACCATTAGGTTACTATAGCAAACTCCATCAAGGTAAACTTGGGAATGTTTCACCTAATCCTGAGTGTTTGGATTTTCCTTTTCCCAACAAAAGATTAAGGCGTGAAATTTAATTTTCCCCTTGAAATGTTTTTATTATGGGAGTAACAGATGCTATTACATAATTTACACTTGGCAGGAATCTCATTTTTTATGTAAGCTAAACTGATCAGGGTTCATTTATTCTGAAGTGTATTTTAGAGGGTTATCTTCCCTTTTTTGTTTTGCTTTAGATATTCACAGAACACAGTAAATGAAGATCTTTTCAACTAAAATATTGCTAAAGCAATACATGCAAAACATGAACTGGAGTTTCCACTTGTTTCAGGCTCCTCCCCTTTCACCTTTAGACCCTTCAGATTCTTACAAATACATACCAACATCTAACTTGTTTGGACTAATTTAGCTACAACCATATCCTAAGGACCAGGAACACTCTCATGCAGACTATTTGCATTTGCTCACTTTATCTTCTTTATCCATGAAGCTACCAGTAAAAACAACACTTCAAGCAGAAAGGTTACTCTAGAAATGCAACAAGTGGGGAGTTCACAACTGATGAGAAATACTTTTTGTCTTTAAAGACCTTCTGCGCTCTCACTTCTCACTCTAAGTTTAATCATTCACCTTGCACATGTTGCAAAGAAAAGGTACACAAGACAGTACCAACTGTGCATGCAGTAGCATGTCAGTTAAAAGGAATATGACATTCATTCCCCTTCTGTAAGGTTTATACAATAGCAAGAAGACTGGCAACTTGGAGACAGTGCAGGATTAAGGAAAAAGAACTTGAGCCATACACCAACTAGCGAGTATCATCATCCCAATTTATACTGAAGTTGTGACAGCTTGCTTAAGGTCTCCTTAAAAAAGTTGACTTACATACAAAGGTGTAACTAACAGTCTGTAGAGCTCAAAACAAAGAGCAATGCTTGGAGAACAATCAAGTGCTATGAAAGATCCATGGGCAGCTGCAACACTGACTCTTCTCCAGGTTTAAAGCTACCTGTACTCTTGTCCATAATCCATGGCTTTTCACTTGTAACTTACCATTAAATCTCTTTAGTCTTTTCCATTTATGTATCATTAAGAATCTTCATTTAAACCAACATGCCAGCAACAAGTATTTTAGAAGGCTAAGTTCCTCATTAATGATGAAAAATGATAACGATTTGTGGGCTTGTGTTTGTCCATTTCCATTCTCAGGGGCAGGTCCAGAAAGAGTTCTTGCTGCACATTCAAGCATTGTTTTGAAGGGGTTTTTTTGTCTCCCTTCCCCCTTTCCCTCAACTTAAAGACAGTTTCATAAACCACTCCAAGGCTTCACTCATCTGGGCAGAGCTGTCTGCTGATACACATTTTAATTCACAGGCAGACACTCAAGTTTAGGGAAACACACACACACAGAAGTTGACAAGCAAACCACCATTTAGCTTGCTGTGTTATATAAACAATATGGTGGAAAACGCCAGCCCTGAGCAAAACCATAAGACAGAACCAACTAGAACCCATTCTCAAAGACTTACTCTGCACATATTAAAAAAAACATCTTTTGAAGTTAGTTAATAAACAAAGTGTTTCATCTAAGTCATGTTCCTCAGCAGCTGAGAGGGAGCTATTAAATGCTTCCAAACATGAAGTCTGCAAAAACTAACCACCCTTTTACTTCTGTCAAAAATGTGGTTTAAAAAAAGCAACAGCACAGACGAAAACAACTATGGAAAAACACCTATTTTTCTCTCCTTAGAAATACTCCACCTGCTTTCCTCACCAACACAAACATTTAATTCAGTTTTTCACAGGTCTCAGGTAAGTTGTTAACAGTTAACATATTACTAAGACTGGTCCAGGAACAAATCCTATTCAGAACAAAAGCAGTACAATCGACAAAAGCATTCCCTCTGCTTATAACAACACCCTATGTGCATCCAACAAGGATCTTATTTATCACTTAACCTTCAATCTCAAATGTACAAGATGTATATATTATATTTCAAAAAACATTAAAATTTGCTTATGAGGTCTCGTACTTTCATAGACAACAGTACAGCAGTCATTTATGTCAAATTGATATCCTACTTAAATGCTGCTGTTCTGAAAGATTTCATAAGACCAATAATATGTAGGTTAAAAGATAAGCACCATTGTCATGTAATGCCATTAATAAAACACTAATAATTTTTGCAGCACTGGTAAAAAGTTCTAGTATATGGGACTACTTCCATTACTCCATATCAATACAGTGAAACATTGCTCACAACTGAACCATCAACTGCACCACTTCCAGAAAAGATCTTATTGTGTAACACACAATACCACTGCCAAATCGCTCCCATTCCGAGTAAGTACTATGGCATCACTGGGAACTACACCACAAGAGCACAATTCTTCAACACACATGGTAACAATGTAGATACACAGTTAAGAAAGTGCCAGTAAGTACCTTCCACCCCCTCCTCCTGCCCCTATGAAAAGAACGCTCTCATTAGGGCATCTGCTTCCCACTCCTCTTTGGTTTACTGCTGCAAAGTGAAACTTCTGTATCATTATTGCTTCCCTACAAACCTGCAAAGATTCATCCTTCAACCGAAAGTGCTGGAAGATAGTTCAGACGAGGGTTCATGATGTACAATTACGAAGGTGCTATCGTAACAGTAATTCTAAACAGAAGAATAACACTACTTTTGAAACTGGTAGTAAAGCTAGTAAGAACTATAATACCCACAAGAGTTGAAAGTCATCCAAAGCACAAAGTTATTTCAACATTACGGAAAGCGAGGAATCACATGATTCCAACTTTGCCAAGGCCAGTTTGGTTATGTGCATACATGGGAGGGATGACACACCACCATTCGCCAGTTTATATCTCTCTTTTCAAACACACAACCCTTTCTTCTTTTAGAGAGAAGCACACGTCGTTGTTGCAGCACAAATTGGAAATAAACAGCATCTTTCTACACCGTCTTTGTGCCAAGTGTCATTGTTTGTATTTTCAAACAAATGCATCTCTAAAAAAATCCAACACTCTAAAGCTCCTATCAAGTTACTGTGCTGACTGTGAAACTGCTTGTAAACCTCCAGAACAACTACAGGCTCCCCCTCCCATTCTGACTACAAGTATTGAAGTTACAGAGACATGAAACAAGCCGAGTCAAGAGAAAAATGGGTTTGCGTTGCTGCTTCCAGGTTAAGCCAATCTGTCAATATTAGATGTCGCAGGAGGAAGATTCTGCATTTAGAACAGACCATAGACAAGTCTGGAATTTCCAAAGTCTTTATGCAAGTGAACAGCAGCTGCTTAGCAGGTTAAACTGACAAAGTTTTAACAAAAGACCTTTAATCTGTAAGAGTGTCAAAGACTATAGGACAAGCATTAGCACTTCAGCCAGGCAGCACTATCGTTCTCCTGCCTCTCTCCTTTTTAACACCTTTCTCAATTAAGTCTATCACATTGGCTCCAGTCAGAGCATGGAAGAGATCGAGGCAACTCTAAGGCTATTGCAAGGCCATCTGGCCATACTATCACTCACTCACCTTGGATTGTTGGACTTCACATCTATGTCTGAAATTATGAGCACCAAACTGCACAAACTCCCCATGTTTTTGTCATTTAATTTGTATTTTGAAAATGCAGGCACCTCAGCCACAAGAAGCCTTTAAGAAAAAAGCTGCTGCATTTCCAGCATTTTGAAAGCTATTTATACAAAGCAGAAGTGCAATCAAGTACACAAGTTCAGACAGTATCAAAACTTGTCCTTGCTCGAAGGGCTATGATTGCATATCTATGACCAAAGTGAAGTAACCTCCAACACTTCAGAAGGTGCGGCCCTTAAGTTTGCTTACAAACTTTGTGGCTAATTTTAGGCATGAAGCAACAATCCCCTACAGACTCACATTACTGTCTAATTCACTCTATAACACTACCTTTTCTATTTTGTGTGAGGTTTGAGTATTTTTCATCTTTGTGTATTGGTCTGCTGTTTGTTGAGGTTGTTTTTAAGAAACACATTGATCTAATAAAATGGCTGAATAAAATGTCATACTGTTTTGTACAACTATGTTAACAAGGAGTACAGACCCAGAGAAAAAAAATCTGTAAGACAAGACAGTTGCCATGAAGGATCAACATCCACTACCTCTGCATTTCAATGGCCTACTTCAAAGCAGACCAGATTACAACCACAAGTGACCAAAATACGTGAACTGCTCTTATAGAGCACAACTTTCAGTTCAGTTTCATCCAAAAAGATTCCAGTTCAAGTGCTCCAAGACCATTCCATGATGTTAGCCAAAGCACAGCAGGTGAGGATGACTGATTTGTTTCAAAAGAACATTCCCAGCTCCAACTAAAATACTAACATAGATGTATCCCAAGTTCACAGTTATTTGCACAATATGAGCATATTATTGAAACAAGTCTTATCGCAGTTTGTTTGTTCTATCTTAAGGGATTTTACAGCTGAAACTGTAGAGTTTCAATTTACAGATGAGAAATGCAAAAAAGGCTGGAAACAAATTAAGTTTCTCAGATATCCCAAAAAAAAACCTTATGTAAGAAAAGTTGTGTCGATTTTTTTTGTTTGGTTGGTTTTTTGTTTGTTTGGGTTTTTTTTAATAGAGCAGCCAAAGCTGGAGTACAGCAATGTATAATGATACATCAAGCTGTAAACTCTGGACCTCTCCATTTTGCTCAGCAGCACAACTGAAACACACAGCCCCACTGCATGCTAGATGCAGTGAAGGATGAGTCCTGAGGTTTGTGTTTTAAGACAGGCAACCAGGGAAAAAGCCACTGTTATCTGTGAGCCTGTCTCTTTCCATGTCACATACAAATTTTTCCAGGACCTGACAGATCTAGCTTATGGTGGTCTGTGTGCAACAGCCATTTCTGCCCAGCAGCTTACTAAAGAGGAGATACTGACAAGAATAAGAGATGATGAATCTATTATAAATCTTGTATTAACCAGCATGCTTTATCCAGGCCTTTTTATATGCTGTGCCAGCCAAAAATGCTTGTTCAGAGATGGAAGGGCAGGGGAGACCCTGTTCTAAGAACTCGGATTCTAAGAGGATTGCAAGCTTCTTGCATCCTCTTTACTTCAGCAAGGAGCTTTGGTTCTGATAAAGATCTAACATATTGTAAGAGTGCAATATACCGTGGTTCATGGAAGTCTGACACAGATTTGGTGAGGGGTGGAAGAAGCCCTGTCATTTCAGACAACTGCATCTTGAATCACTGTGTGACAGCATAAGTAACAGATCACAACGCACCAAAACAATGGATGAGTAACTTTTTTGAAAGAGAACAGTGCTACCTCTAAAATTCCTCAGTTTGTCTGACTCACTGTACAACTTCTCCCTGGCATTCTGCTATAAAATCTGAATTAATGGTAGTTATCTGAAGAAGAATCCTCTCTCCCAGGTCCAAATAACTTGTCTCTAATTCTTTATTCTAGGGAAAGGACAATTCACCCCACATCAAGCTCAGAGTAAAAGGAAGGAGCTGGTTGGGCAATATCTAACTTAAACATCCATTGAGATTCACAGACAACACAGAATGGACAGAACAGAATGAAAGGCTCAGTATGACTCAGTTAAAAGAAATATTCTTCAAAACCAATTCTAGCTTACGAAATAATCTGCAACATAAGGCAGCAACTTCCCTCTCCTTATGCCACATTAGTCTAGGAGAGAAGCCTTGTGTTTCATCTGCTTATCCATTTGCACAATAGACTAGCTTACAGAAAGTGAAGCTGCATTTTTCAGATTGAATTATCCTCCCAGAAGTTCCTTAGAAGAACAGTTGGCCGCCTTCACCGTTCAACAGTTGTTCAAACTTGTTTGCAGTTGGACTTTATACTCATAAGAAATACACCTCATCTTCCTTAAACTTTATAGCCCAATGCTTCAAAACAAACAAATTCTTTTGTGCCTATGCTGGTTTCAGCTGGGGTACAGTTTATCTTCTTCACTGCTGCTAGTATGGGACTGTGTTTGGATTTGTGTGGAACACACAGTTGATTATAATCGAGATGTTTTTGTTATTGCTGAGCAGTGCTTATACACAGCCAAGGCCTTTTCTGCTTCTCATATTGTCACACTGGTGAGGAAGTTGGAAGGCTGGGAGGACACACAGTCAGGACAAACAGACCAAAAATTCCAGACCATGTGGCATCATGTTCAGTATATAAAGTGGAGGGAAGAAGAGGAAGAAAGGGGAGGACATTTGGAATGACAGTATTTGTCTCCCCAGGTCACTATTACACAAGATGGGACCCTGCTCTCCTGGAGATGGCTGAACACCTGCCTGCCCTTGAGAAGCAGTGAATGAATTCCTTGTCTTGCTTTGCTTGCAAGCAAGAGCTTTGCATGAGCTTTTGCTTTCCCTACTAAACTGTCTTTACCTCAACTCACAAGTTTTCGGGCTTTTACCCTTCTGATTCTCTCCCCAGTCCTGCTGGTGGGGCAGTGAGCAAGTGGCTGCCTGTGGCTTGGCTGCTGCTGGGGTTAAATCATGACAGTCTTACTGACCTGCAGTATTTTAATACACGTATCCCAAAAGAAAAAAAAAAGAAAAAAATGGAGCCCAAGGTATGTATATTCAAACAGCTGCACCAGTAACGTGTCTGAGGGAGTAGAACATAGACAGATGTTGCCTACCATCACATTATAACCTCTCTTCATTAGACTAGTATTTTAACAAACTTAAAGAAACACTTATGCATATAGGATTCACTCACTTATGGCAGTAATTATACAGGCATCCACAGGAAAGTTTTAAGGATCTTTGCTCTGTACTGTAGAGGCAACCACTTACTCACTAAATCAGGCATATTAAAGGACGGCAAACCTTTTTTCTTGAATTATTCAAAAGTTGCACTGGATTAACATGCAGTGCAAAAGGAACAGAGTGGTACCAGTTATTCAGTCTTCTTTAACAGGAACACATTTTCCCAGATTTCCAGTAACAGAGTCTCCCTGTCACCCCCCCTATGTACTTTTGTTATCAGGGAAGGAAGAGGAAGAAGGAATTTGTTACTACCTGTGATTCATGGAATATATCTCAGTTGCACTTTTTCCCTCCATAGATCCACTACTGTTACTCTAGCTGAACATGTGGTGAATTATCCATGGTTTTATCCATGCAGTACAGACAGCATTTCAGGGGCAAAAACACTTTACGCAAATTTCAGTGCTTGGACTGCAGGGTAGGAAACTTAATTCTCAATTCACATCAGTTTTGCTTTGATACATTAGAACTTACTCATAGATAACAGTCATACCTTCCTCCTACTGCGTCGTCTTGTGGCTGGGCCCCAGCAGTGTTCCTCTGTGAACGTCGCAGTGACCCCCCTGGATTGTTATTAGGCCGGTTGGACATTGGCACCTCTCTCCTGAAGGGACATACCCTTTCTAGACACTATCATTCACTGAAAGACAAAAGAGAAAGAGTTGTAAGACACGTGGCATGAAGACCCACTGCCATGCCTCCAGAGGGAAATGTAAAATGCTACAGTTTAAGCAAAAACTTGAGACAAAAACCTTTAAGCAATTTTTATTTAAGAGACACACAAACCAAGACACTCCTCAAGAACATGTAGAGCCTTAATACAAAGCAATCACTTTTGGGTGTATATATAACACAGAGATGACCTATTGGACTAGATGATGTTTAAAGGTCCCTTCCAATCCAAACTACAAACTCCTCAATGATTCTACGATGACACATTTCTTTTCTGGCAGGCTTCTGTAATTATGTTGAGACAAGAGAAATGTCATTTAGGAGAAGCTATGTTTATCAGCCTTAAGGAAAAACTCAATGCTTGATAGAGAGCAACAGTATTCAAGTACTTTAACTCTCATTGTGGGAGGTGACAATGCCAGTTTCAGGAAAAAGCAACAATATTCACAAAATTACAGAACTTACTTAACCACTCTGCTTTTAAAACAGATTCTTTCTCTAGTCAGATTTATGCAACTTTTTTCACATAAAGCAAGACATTTCGCAATTCAGGAAAAGAGATCGAGCTATACAGAGCAAGTTCTTGCTCATGAGAGCTTAATGAGTGGGAAAAGGTATATGATTAGAAAGATTAATGAGCACACACAATTATCTTAAAAAATAATATGATGGTCTTATAGTTCTGCTTTTGGAATTGCTTTGTGACAGCTACAGGTCTACAGATACTTTAGTAGTTACTTACGAAAGACTACTATATCACTCAGCTGCAGTCCTCAGAAACAGAGGTATTTCAAGAACAAGCCTCACTTAATTCCTCTGTAAAGAGGTGACTTCTGTATCCTGTGCTAAATTGGTATTTTAATGTAGAGAGCATAGCAACAGGACCACAACCAACAAATCCAGTTCTACTGTTCCTAATTTTGTGGAATCTCGCAAAAAAAAAAAGGTATTGGCAGGTGAAAAAAAATCCTTAAGGAGGAAAGTAGTAACCCAAGTTCAAGAACACAATAATCCATATGCTGATTTGCTGTCTATTATATCTATAGCACAGTAAGCAAGAAGTATCACAGGAGAAAGTTTAAAACACTTCATCACCAGATTCAAACTCAAACATCCCCAGTGAAATGAATCTCAAGACTTGGCACTGTCAGTAAAGCAAATAAATAGTTGACTATCATTTTCTGTTCCTCTGAAAGGGCTTATAGAATTGGACCAGGGTGGGGCTGGGGGGTAGAAAGAACCCTAAATGATACAGTTTTACTGCATGCCATTAGAACCCAGGCACATAAACTGGTATTATCAAACCACTACCTCACATACCACACTCAAAGGAACGTGTAAATCGAAACGCCTGCACAGCACAAAAAAATTATTGATCAGGATTCTGCTAGCTCAGATGCCGTCTTGTTATGCTGCAATATCACAACCTGAAAGTTTACACTTAGCACACCAGAAATATTTTCAGTAAGCTCCAAGAATAAAATAATACAAATTAGGCAGAAGAATCGCTCCCCATCCTAATCCCCATATTACAAGAGTGAAAAACATTTTGGAAGTTTTTCATTTTCTTTCCACTATGAGGTCCCACACAACAGCAGACAGCAAAAGCAGAGAGAAGGATTAATTAACAAATCACTTTTACTTTTGTTGGTTTGGGGTTTTTTTACCTTATGCCTCAGAACCTGAAAGAATCCAAATAAAGCACAAAATACACAAGCCCACAAAATATATTGTCTGATGAACCTCATAGTTAGAAGTCTTGATGACTGAGAGTTGAGAAAGCTGTAAACCCTACTGCTTCAAAGGTGAGCTTTTCATCTTCACAATTATTTCTAACTCCTTAATCATGGCCAATATTCCCACCAATAGAAAGATTTTAAGCTTTTCAGTAATACATGGCAACATTAGTCTATAACTTTTTATATTTTAGAGCACAAAAAGATTTACAATGGAATAGAAAAAGCCTGCAAGAGCTGGAAATCATGCCAGCTTGCTGGTGTAGGCAGATTAGTCAACATGAGGAGAGCACACGTGGCAGCATTCTCTTCAGAGTACCAATGCAAGAAACAAAGCCCAGCACTAACCAGGCTGAAAGCTGACCAAGGTCCCAGCACTACCCAGGGAGCCCAGATGAAGTCAGTCACAGGCAGTGTTACATGTTGTTGTGCATTCTTTGTTTTTTTTATATTCAAGCACCAAATGAAAAAAAATTCTCTTCCTTATTAGAAGGAATGAGGTACATTTTATATATTTTCTAAAATGAGCACTGTCCCCTTCTGTAAAAGGTCAGGTGAGGTTGAAACTCTGTACTAATGTCAAACTTTCAGTCATACTACAAAATGGTTACTACAGAACTATCATCTTACCTCGTACAGACAATAAGAATGCGCATTCCAGCAGGTTTTGTTTGGTAAGGAGCAGTGTTCACTTAAAGCACTGCTACGTTAGCCACACAGTTTCCAACTCAGGGCCACAACATGGGCTTCTCCACACACCACAAGAGTCAGATAAAAAAATATTGCACAGGCAATCCTGACCCTGTCTAGGGAAACTTTAGTTTAACACTGACCTGTCCAGGTGTGCTGGTTTAGTCTGGAATAGTTAAATTTTCTTCACTGCTGCTAGTATGGGACTGTGTTTGGATTTGTGTGGAACACACAGTTGATTATAATCGAGATGTTTTTGTTATTGCTGAGCAGTGCTTATACACAGCCAAGGCCTTTTCTGCTTCTCATATTGTCACACTGGTGAGGAAGTTGGAAGGCTGGGAGGACACACAGTCAGGACAAACAGACCAAAAATTCCAGACCATGTGGCATCATGTTCAGTATATAAAGTGGAGGGAAGAAGAGGAAGAAAGGGGAGGACATTTGGAATGACAGTATTTGTCTCCCCAGGTCACTATTACACAAGATGGGACCCTGCTCTCCTGGAGATGGCTGAACACCTGCCTGCCCTTGAGAAGCAGTGAATGAATTCCTTGTCTTGCTTTGCTTGCAAGCAAGAGCTTTGCATGAGCTTTTGCTTTCCCTACTAAACTGTCTTTACCTCAACTCACAAGTTTTCGGGCTTTTACCCTTCTGATTCTCTCCCCAGTCCTGCTGGTGGGGCAGTGAGCAAGTGGCTGCCTGTGGCTTGGCTGCTGCTGGGGTTAAACCACAGCACTGGGTGAGCCAGACATTTTAAGCAGACTGTGCTTAGAAGTTATGTAGCACAATGTGTTGTCATGCACATTATATTTTCAGCTGTGTAGAAGAATGAAATGACAGCTGTTTTATCCTGGAAGGCATCTGTCAAGTCAAGATAATGTCCAGCATTATCTTCTATACTGAAACCTCTCAACTTAACTGCATGTTTTATTGTGTACTTGTTACCATATGACTCCCAGTTTGCACACTCTTTAGAATGAGGATGAATTCCAAAAGCCAGCATTTCAAATAAACCCACACCAGATGATCTGAAGTCATGGAACAGCATTGGTATCCAATGCTTATTATCCTGCATAGTGTTGATGGGTTGTAGCAAACACTATTCAATTAGTATTTACAGTCATCTTTGTTACTTTACAAGAAAGCAATGAATTTCTGTAGACCTAACATACCTATTGCAAACACAATAGCTAATGTATAGCCAACATACTGCTTGGAGAGGTTCTACACAAACTCAATACAAAAACTACCTGTTCATTCACAGTGAAGCCTGTACCATTCTCCTAGTGGAAAAGCCAACAGGAAATGACTAACATTCTTTCATGTTTTTGAAGCAAACAGAGGAAAGAGACAACTACACAACAAGTCTGCACCAGCTTTTACTCAATAGCCTAATCAGTCCCTGATGGATCCTGGGAACTCTAACGTAGCTACCGTGACACAGGCTACAGAGAGGAAAGGAGAATGAGCGAACTGCAGAACTTCAATAGGCTCTGGGGCCGCAGACAGTGTAGCAAGGCAAACCACTAAAAACACCTGCAAAAAATGAACTGAACTCTTTCACAAGGGCTTCCTTAACCTACTTGCATGAGCTCTAAAACCTGTTTATTTGGGGTTTTTTTGTTTGGGTTTTCAAGGTCTTTGCAAGTATCTTGGCAATTCAAGAACTCTTTCAGGCTCTTGCAGTCCAGCTTCCAGAATATTTCAGGATATGCCTAGCACCTCAGCCTATAAAGCTCCATTGTAATACCTATTATCTGCTTGGGGTTGAGCTAAGTACACTGGTTGGCACACTTCCTCTTTCATACCTTGGCCCCAAAAAACCTCTGCTGCAATCCAGTGCCTCAAGACTGCAAAGACATACTGCCCTGAAGTCAGTATTAGGCAAAAGAAGGGGGGGAGAAGGACAAGACAGGAGGATGTTTATATGCCTTTTAAGTTCAGAACATTTTCTTCCAGCAAGTTGCACATCTTGCCAGCCAGAACTCAGAGTCTGGCATACATATCAGAAAATATTAAGTCTAAGACTTCAGATTTGTATTAATTTACTTCAGTGTAGACAACATTAATTTACTTGATCAGCTGTTTCTGTGGCAAATCTAGTCATTTAAGATAGAAACAACATTCTAAATATGTAAGTGTACAACATATTTAAGAGTTGAGACTTTAATTGCAACTAAACTGAAGGACTTGCTGCCTACAGTTTAGTAACTACTGAATTGTTTTAGAACTACATTACTTCATTTTCAACTGATGTCATAGCTGCACCTCATTTTTGCTCACTGCTCAAAAGATTCTCATTTATCTAGAGACATACACACCTATTTTCTTGCCTTACAAGCAAGCACTTGCAAGTACTCATTCAATTACTTCTACTACTTCACCAGCCTGACTTACTATGACTTTTTAGTCCAGATAGTTGCTTTAGACTCAGTCTTGTGCAGCTGATTTTGACACAATAGTCTTCCTCACTATACTCTCCAAATTCAACAGTCATCCACTCTGCCCAATTCTCTTTCCAGTGAGGTCCTCACCTTGAAACATAAATTTCATGTCAAAGTTCCATGCAGGCTGAGGCTTGTATTTTCAGTTTAGTAGCCTCTTGTCCCTTCTGGTTGTAGAACTAGTTCAAGGAAGAATTTAGGGAGTGGATACAATAACATACTGAAAACTTCCTAGAAAAATTTTCTGCAACATTTCCTAAATTCTCATCATCCCTCCCTTCTTCCCAACAGCAAATTTCTATACACAAACAAGGGAAAACTATATTCTCCCATGAGCTGCAAGGTGCTCTAAGGTATAGTAATATGCATGCATTTTGTCTGCATTTATACAAATTCTGGGTTATTCAGCTGCATGAAAGCACTGAGCCTTAAGGAATGACAAACTTCCAACATAGGAAGACCAAGCTACAATTTACTTTCTCATCTGCTTTCATTTCTCTCTTTCCCCCCGAACAGCCATGAGCTATCTATATGATTCAAAGATGCCAGAGCACACCACGGCTTACTTGCTGCACTGCATCTTATGATGTAAAGCTCACATGGTGACTTGAATCAGATTAACTTCTTTTGATACAGAAACCACACAAAATCATACTGAATCATGTACTAGGCTGGCCTGCATTTTTTTGTATTCTCCCTCCCCAATGCTAACAAAAAAATAGAGAATTCACACAGAAATGCATGCACAAAAACACTACAGCAATTTCAGTACATACAGAAAAATCTTTATGACAAACAAGACTGTACAGCCTCATAATACTGTGACATTACCCCACTGCTAAGAAGTCAGACAAATAAGTATCAAGAAAGTTTCTTCTGAAAACAAACATGTTTGATTGTAAAGAAACAAATATCTGCAAGTCCTCAGGCACAGAATTTCTACAGATTTAAACAGTCGCATCACTTTTGCTAATTCTCTTTGAAGACATCGATAAGGTATAAATGGGAAGACAAGTGGAGTTTGACAGCACACAGAAGCAAACTCTCCTCAGACCAGATGCCTTTTTGATGTAGGGTTCAACTGAAGTACGAGAGTTAAAGTCACAATGATTAAAAAAGCCTTGGCTGGAAAGGATCTCAAGATCATACTGTCCAACCACCTGCTGATAGTAGGACCTCAGATCATGTTAGAGATCTCTCATTCTGAGAGGAGACAACTACTAACCGAGATGACAAACACACATACCGCTCTGAAAGCACTCCTTCCTCTTCAGTTCCTCAAAAGCACAATCCAGTTATGTGGACTAAGAAGAGGAAGTAAGAAAAGGGGCATGTAAATGTCAAAGGAGTCCAGTCTCTGAAGGTATTACAGATTTAAGACTAGCTTACATGTCCATTTTTACACTGAGTAACCTTAGACCATACATATGCTGTTAGCCAGAGAAGGATTTTTTCAAATTGCCAACAAAAAAGCAAAAAGCTTCAGCACAATAGTCTTCCTAGATTCATTTACAGTGAAAGAGTTCTTTTTAAATTTAGGTACCCTAAAATTGTTGGTGTGGAAACATTTCTTAACCATTTCAATACCCCACATACTAAAGAAAGGTATGGATACTGCAGAAAACTTTTCAAATACCAGGGGGCCAGAAATACCCTCCAGCTGCAGACTCAAAAGGAAAAAAAAAAAACCACAAAATAAATCAGTAAAGGAACAGGAGTTACCCTCTGTTCCACTGACTACAACAGCCATCAAAAGATTATGGCAGCCTTTGGGCTTTACTCCATTAGGAAGTCAGCTTTCCCTTAGCCAGTCTTTCAAGAGCTTAGACCTTGCCTAGCCTTCTAACAGAGTGGCAATGCCAAATGTCACCTTCACAGAACCAGCAAAACAAGTGGCTTCGAATCTGAAGGGATGTAACCAGAAAGTTAAGAGTCTCTAGAGTGCATCTACATGTATATGTCTGTAATGACATATAGACAAAGACTGGGAAGAGAAAGCTTGGCATGAAAGAGACAGGAGAAGAGCCAAATACCTTCATTTGTGATCTTATGGTTGGAACTAAGGGGAACTATATCGCTAACTGGCTGTTCGAATATTTATTACCTGAAACTGAAGATTTACAAGTTCCCACAGGGGACAAAACACTGAAAACACCTCTGAAAAGATGCACAACACTACTTGCCAGAAGAATGCCATAACAAGTTGTTATGGTTGTGTGATCCAACAGGTCATACATGCCATAATCCCAAGCCAGCAAAGTAGCACTCTTACCTACTGACTTCTGTGGGGTGAAAGGACTGGAAGATACCCGTGCAAAAGAACAGTCTGGAAAAGTCAGTGATCAAGCACTGTCTAAAAATCTAAATACATGCTATCACATGCCCCAGTGTTGATAACAGGTTTTGTGACAGTGATCATGAGAAGATGAAGTCTTCCCTGCTTCAAGCAAGCCAGTTGAATTTGAAGTCTGAGATTGCAAAGACCTTCCACTGAACCTGGTATGGAAAAGCAAACTAGAGATGTCTTCCGTGACCTGGAAGAAGCTTAAAACCTTGTTCCATTAAGATTACCAAGAACTGACACCCATCATTCCTTTAGCAATTCAACAGTGGATCGGCCTATATGCCACAGCCAGACCCTCGCCAAGTCCTCGGCTGCGATAGAGTCAAACTGAAATAGCAAATGGGGCAGTACTCAAAATTACAGAGAAGTACAGGTGCCACTGGCAGTCAACAGAACCACCAACATGTCAGCTCAAGAACCAAAAGGAGCCCATGGATAGAGGAAAGAGCCACAAGTTCGCTGGGGGTGGGGGGCAGGGGAAAAGCAGCACCTGCAGAAGTTAGACAGCAGAACTCGCCCATTCATCTGGATAGCTAAAAGGAAACAACAACAAAAAAAGCTAGCTGCTCATGTCTGTTCTGGATATGGTTGTTCAGGATGCAAAGGCAAGCTCAGGTATTTCAGGTCCAATTGTCCAACTGGTGTTCCCAGCTCATGGTACACAGCAATCCACTGCTCCATTTCATCACTGAACAACAAAATCACCTTATTCATGCACTGCAAAATTAGACCAGGACTAAATCTCAACTGAGTTCTTGCAAGCTGGTTAAGGAGGCTACCTAACACTGAGATAGTGAAAGCCTTTATCTCATATAGTCCTTTCTTCTGGAAGACCAGATATTGCAGTCTGAGGAGAAAAAGTAAAGGAGTTGCATGGAAAAAAGGTAATGCTCTCTTGAGGGCATCCCTCCTCAGTTCTGCCACCTCATTGCTTTGCTTCACTTCTGTTCATCAAGGCAGTCCTCTTTGGACTGCACTTTGGTTCACAAAAAAAAGTGTCATTTAGATCTTTGATCCTCATCCAAATGAGAAGTTAGGAAAAACAGAAAGCATTTCATCTTTTAGTCTTGCTTCTCTATGGTTTCGCATTGTGTATTGAAAGTGTTGTGAACAGCAACTATTCCTCTTGGTTTTGAGACTATCAGTAATGGAGTTAATTAATCTCTTAGAACATTTATTCACAATTTCATTCAAGAAATTTGCCCTTTTAAAAAAATTCAAATAATTGTTCTTCCCTCAATAAACCAAGTGTTACCCTTCTCTGTCACCATGTGCAACATGTCCAAACTAGTTCAATGCAAGTTTTCCTCCAGTGTACAGTTTGACTTGAATTCATTAATGAAGGGAATGCTCTCCCAGTGGCAGAGGGCCAGAACTCAACACTTCAAGAAAATATTTTCATGTTTACAACACCTGTAGTTTCTCAATCTGAATTCAGTGTTCTATTTCATTCTGGCTTTTTTAGTCAGCTAAACATTAAGTTCTGCTGCATAATTCAATCAAGTCTGCAGCAGTTAAATTCTTTTCTATGCACAAATATAAAGATCATCAAAAGCCTAAGAACCCAGAAACTTCTGAATCAAATTATATTCAGTAAAGGAACAGCCTGATCAGGATAGCTGCAAGTCAGCCAGAGACAGCTCAGGTTAAGAAGCAGCCCAGACGTATTCAAGCCATGTCAGTAACACAAGATTTGTTACACCACATGGAGGACACACAAACATAGCAAATGTTCACTGCAAAATACTGAACCAAGTTTCATATCTTTGTTGACAGGTCTTTTTCCTTTTAGCACAGCAATAGCAAAAAAAAGAAAAAGTGAGGAACAAACAACATCAAAGTTCTCTTGTGCACTTGTGTCAGAGAACAAAATTTCTCTGCCAGATCAGATCCTACAGCAAGAGCTTGATTTCACCTCTACAGGAACTTCAAAACTACCGTTACTTACTAACAAAGCTGCTAGACAGCAATGTTTACACTATAAGAATCTCAGTATGCAATTCTGCTACCTGCTGCTAATAAAAGTGTGGTTCCAACTCATTAAGAACAACAGTAGTTCTTTTCCTTTTTAAAATTAAACAAAAGCATCCATATCTCTCCAATGAAAAAGAACATTTTCCAGCAGCCAAATTCTGACCAAAACTCTGCTGTTTGTACCCAGAGTGAATTGACGAGATTGTTCATCTCTTGCAGACTTGCAACAAAAACCATCACAAGCAACAGAAGTAAAATCTTATCCGATCTTCATTTTCTCTAGTTTCTCTAGAAACCCTTGTTTAGTGGACGCCAGAACTCACTATCTGGATGGTGGCTTAAGCTTTCACTAACATTATAAAAGCACCACACTGCTTGGCAAGAATGGAGAAGATTCTCTTCAGAAAACAGGAATGAATTTGAATGAGCTTTTACCTTCTGTGACACAACATGAATGAAAGCACAGAATCCTCCATGAAGTACAGATCAGTGACACTGCCAGATGAGAAGACAAGTTAAAAGACAGGTGGTCAAGCTAAGACCAAGTAAACAGGTACAGCAAAGTTGGGTCAGGGGGCATTTATTATTAGTGGAAGGAAAAAAAAAATAATCAGTTGAGTGATTAGTTCAAGTTTCAATTTAGAAGCTTGACTTCATTACTGTCATATAAGTAAACCAAGATGTATCCAAAACCATCACCCACTCCCAATCTGCCCTGCCCAACGCTTAATGCCCAGCTGCCTTTGAGCTGCATAGCTCCATTTACACCTCAGCATCCAGTCTGAATGCAGAACCTCCTGCTAAAACACCAAGGCTCTTTGCTTTTCTAATGCCATAGAGCAGATGGTGCCTTATTTGCAATTTGCCATTCACCTGCATCTGGCACACACAGCCCTCAAGCAAAACCAAGTGTAACAGCACAAGACAAAATACTGATATGGTACACAGCCATGTCTTACCTGCAGAGCCTGTTAGACAATACAAGCCCCAAGCTGCAGCATGGCAGGTAGCCTGAGCCCTGCCAAATTCCTAATCAACTTCTGCCAACCTGTCTTAAATTACAGAGAGAGCTAGTGAGCTCAGTGGCTAGTAAAACATGGTTTGGTCACCCAAAATCTAAATTAACACAAGAAAATCTCCACAATCTTCTAGACAACTAGAAGGGGGGGAGGTAAAAACAAAACAAAAACACCAAGCCATAACAAACAAAAAACCTCTCAAACAAACAAAACAACAAAAACCCCACAACAATTAGCCACTAAACTGAAGAAATTCAGAGACTGGATCTCACAGAAGTTACTGCTGTTAGAAGAAACACAAAAATTTGTTGACTTGTACATGCAGATTAGACAAGTGCACCACAGATAAACCCAAGATTACAGGCCAAAGGGTATTACGTAGATCTACCTTGAAAACAAGGTAAAGAGGGAGGAGACTGGGTCTTCATTTTGATAATACCCAACTTCAGCTATAAACCAGTCTACACACAGAAATACCAAAACCTGAAAAGGCTGTTCACTTATACTAGCATGTCTTAAAGAGAAACACTTTAAAAGTAAATCCAGTTTCTAAAAATAATTTGTTTCCAAGGACAGGTGGAAGGGGGAGTATTCATCTGTTTTCTGCTTACCTAGAATGGGTCTTAGGTTTTGCCAGCTTCAAAATATAATTGAGACAAGTTTGGGACAAATCAGAAGTGTTTCAGGAGTTTTCCTTTTGTTTTTCTACTGATTGATACGTGGAATTGACTCCAGCTGATGTCTGTGGCTTCCTTTCCTGCACCGTCTCAGGTTTTGTTATCCTCCTGAACAAAGACTTCTATCCAAATGCTACACAAAAATGGTCATAGGCCTAATGCATAGCAAGATTCCTATGCCACATGATACAATCTGGGAAATGGTTTAATTGTAGTTGTTGAGGATGAAATCCAATTAAAACAGGTTAAGTTTCCGGCTTCCTCAGCACTACATAGGGATCTTTAACTATCACAAGAATACTGCAACAACAAACCAAAGGATTAAAACACATTTAAGTTTTCTCAACTGGGCAGTGCTCAAACTAGTGACATCTTGGAATTATGTGCCACATGTGCTTCTTCTTGACCAAAGAAAAATGTATGCATTTTGTATGCATTTACATCATACCTTACAGTGATGTAATAATTAACAGCAAGCTCCAATACACATACCAAATTACTGACACAGGCACAATTAAAGACATTTACCTGTATGAAATCATGAACTGAACTACCAATCAAATATCTGTATAGAGAAACAGAAGAGAAGTTCTGTGTAAAACTGAAAAAAAGGAAGTCACACCCCAAGAAACACCTGTTAAACACTAAGGATTAAGCTGTCTTTAAGTCAATCCCATCATTGATAGGATCATGACTTTATAGGGCTCAGAGCTATTCTTTCATGTCAACTACACAGAACAATACACAATATTAGCTTCCACAACTGTATTTTAGGAAGGTTCAAACTTTTGCTGTCATGGACAAAGTTGTCAAAAGTCAGAGCTTTATGTAAGCACACTTTATTGGCAAGTGTCTGCTCCACACTGCACATACTTATTTTTTTAGCGCTTGATAAATAAAACAAGTTTGTGGGAACTAAGCACTGTACGTGGAGATTACAAAGTATGGGAAAGGCAAATGAGCATCCCAAGAACCTGAATACAGAGGGTTAAGACACTGAACTTGAACAAATCTAAATATCAGAGCTCTTTCTAGTGCTTCTTAGCAGGATACCAGACTTAGTCTTAACTTGAAGCCAGACAAGAAGTCACAATCACCAAATCTTAATACAGACAAAAAAAGTCTGCTACAAATTCTTCTCTTCCTTCTCATATGTGCAATTACCACCAGGCCTTTTTTCTGCTTTACCTCAGCAATGATTTTTACCTCATCCTTCCCAGGCTAACCACACTTTCCTTGCACAAGCAACAAATATAACTACACCCATATGTTACAGTTCACTAGATTAACAAATTGACACTAATGAGCTATTTTTTGTAGGGTCATAGTATGGGGCCAGGTTTGTCAAAGCCTGAATTCCTTGTCCATAGTCAATCACTTCAGAGCTGGAAGAAAGGCTCCTTATTTTCTGCCTATTTTGTTTCAATAGGTGCTGCCTAGATCTGTTCAATGTCTTTTGTCACCTTCAGCTAAACTGCTGCTCTGACGTACTGTAAGGATGCATGGACTAGTGCATAATATGTATCAGAAGAACAGTTTCTTCAGAGCTCTGATGTACTTATAAAAGAATAAGCAGAGCTGTAAGCTTTCTGTAAGCTTTCTATAGCGTGACCAAAACGATTATATTTGAGAACTACATATTGCAATAGCTGATTTGATAAGCCTTGACTCTTGTAATTTACTCTGTGACCCAATCAGAATACTCAAGAGTTGTCTCCTATACAGGTGACCTTTCATCCTACACTAATGTTTAACTATGCCTTATGAGCAAACCTACAGCCTATTGCCCCCAAACAACACATCAATCCTGGCCTTGTCTAGGATTGAAACAGAGTATGGTAAGAAAGAGAGGATAGGAAGACAGTGTTTCTCCTAAGTGCTTTGTGTGTACATCAACGACAGAATACACTGAGGCAAAGCAATGCATCCATCTTGCTACACTCCTGAAAGACATTTTTGCAAACATTAAAATAATCTCATACTGTTAATATGACACCGAACTGGAAGCAAAGTTCACTTAACTCTTATGCAAGACTTCTTGGTTTGGTGGGTTTTTTTTTCTTTACAAAATATCCATAGGACACTCCAAAATTACTCCACATCATACTCTTTACCATTTATTATAAGCCACTTAATAAAATGCACTAGTAAGGAAGAAAAACAAAAGGAGTTTAACTGGAGAGGGTAGCTTCTTCACAGTGCCAGGCAGATTCACTCTCTTTACAACACCTGAGTATAAAACACACAGAGAATGGAGTTACTTTGGGGAAATATAAAAGAAAGAACTGAAGTAGACTGGCCCATAAAGAAAGACAGAAAATACCTGTAGGCCCAGAAGAGAGCAGTTTCTTCCTTCTCTCCCCATTGCACAGTATGTTATCATATCAAATACAAAATGTATTTCATAAAGGCTATAGCCCTTCAATTCTGTATCTGTTTTGTTAATTACAGATACTCAGCTAGGAGCATGCACATCCCCATCCCACATATAATTAATGTGCAAGGAAGTGTTCTACTAATCACACAACGCTTACTATCTCTCCTTCCCATGTCAGGTCTTGGAAATACATCTTTCTCCCATCAACTATTGCCAAGCACCTCCAAATCCCATTAACTACCAAAGATGCCAAATAAATTGCACTAACTTTGTCTCTTTCTTCTATGCTTTTCAAACTTCATTTGTATGTTTAATTTGTGTTTAAAGGCTCCCCTGGCAGAACAGTTTTGGAATACAGATACTGTGTACTGAAGCAGCCCTGATCTGTGCAACACAAGCTTCTGCCACAGAACTAGAAGCTGATGAAAACAGTGCTAAACTTGCAGTTATCTTATTAAGAAACTGTTTCAACTATTTTCTGTTAAATGTCTATTTTAACTAATTACAAAGTGGATGGTATAAAGCATCTAACATTGACTTTTCAAACAAGTAGTGTTGTTTTTTTCACATACCAAGGGCAGCATATGCCATTAGCATATTACTAACACGGCAATATTTATTACGTTAAACAGCTGCATGATAAGAGCCTGAAAGTCTCAGGCATGCTTTTTTCACTTTCAAGAAAAGCATTTCAGATGTTGCATTGCAGTCTGTGCTTTACAACGGATACTTTTTTAATTAAAGTGACAGCATAAACATTCTGTACATATGCAAGCATGACATTCTGAGACAAACACACTTTTACATTTCTTTTACAGCTCCATTCCTCAGTAATGATTACACTTCCCTATAATCTTCATACAAGATTTAACTTACTACTGAAGTTACAGTAGAGACTGAGGAGAGAAAACAACCAGGCCAGACTTGAGGGCATTATTGCTCCCAGTCTGCACTATGCAGCTTCTCAGCTCCACTGCACCTTCTAAAGAGTACCAAGTAATGATGGAAGCCAAAAATCCTAACTACACTTCTTGGGAGACAGCCTAGTGAGTGTGGTCATCTAGACAGATTATAAAGTTAGTTCCTCTAATCCCAAGTGAAAGTCTTGTGTACTTCACAGAAGGCAGTTTCCAACTATTACATATACTTATCTAAAGTTCCTACCTTTGAACATGTCATCATCTCAAACCCCTTCTCTTACAACAGAAGGTACAGGCATAGAGTACAATTATAAGCTTCATTCTTATGACTCTGCAGACCATTTTCATGCAAAAAATCAGTACATGAAACTTCAGGAGTTGTACAAATACATAGACTGCATCTGCACAAGTTGATACAATCCAAAACCTGACACTCTGATGTGTCACCAATTGTCACAAGTAAAACTTTTCATATTCTGCTGAAGCAACCTGAAACTACAGCAGTTTCTCCTCCCTGTCCTACCACTAACACTGCTCCAGTCTACGCAAGTACAAAGAACAAAGCAGTTTAGATGATAGCCATCACAAATTTGTATTTTCAAGTTATTTCCACCTCAAAGGTGGGCCACCAATCTTCCCGGCAACACAGCAAATACACACCAAGAGTGGATGCAACTCTAGGTTATTCCCATAACCTTAAATACTATGAAGTAGTAACAAACTACCTTGATTTTGGATGTCTCTAAGCTAAACTTAGACATTTAAATCACTATATTCTACCACAGGTTAAGCTTCTGCTTCTAGCTGCCACAGGTCTGGGCTTGCACCAGTCACTTCCTGCTTTTTGTATTGTCAAAGAAAAGCCCAAACCCCTCTGAAGGAGCCTTTTCAACAAGTCAGATAATACACATAAAGCAAAGACAGGGACTTACAAGCCCTCACTCTGCTATGCCTCACACAAGTTATTGAGAATCAGAAGAAATAGAGAAATTTGCATCTCCTCTACTTGTCACACTCAGTGATCTCTCAGTAGAATTCGTGAGTCCACAGGCACAAAACTCTGTGCCCTTGAATTCCCTGCCTCAGTTGTTCAAAGCTTAGGCACGGCAGGTTAACATCTTTAGAATGGCTTCTCTTAAGGGACACAAGCACAGAAATTCCCACGGGGACTGTCATGGGAATGAAGCTGTAACATTTATGACAATACAGCTTGAGTCAGTGGTATAAAAACAGAACACATACACATACTTTTGCACTTTACTTTTTCTCTTGTTAGCCTTCACTAGCAACTAGGTATTTTACACTATAGGCAGGCATTTAAAGTTCTCCAATCTAAAGTGATACAACAGCACAGTAAGGAAGAATTGTCCCTTTGCTTTAAAAAACAAACAAAGTAAAACAAATTACTATTTAAAAAGAGATCCCCTCAGTGTTCCCAGTATTTCCCTCCTTTCCTGAGAAACAAAGTCTTTTTTTCATGTACTTTTCACAGGACAGCCTACCTTCCTTCCCTATGTCAGTAGTGCCACAAAATTGTATTTGTTTACTCTCTGAAGGTATGTAGATAAACATTCTCACTGAAGCAGAGTTCAGCAAAAGAGTACAAGCGCTCTTTGATGCGGACTACAGCAGCCACCCTGCCAGTTCCAAAGCTATGCTACAGCAAACACACTAGAGCAACAATATTTTTTGCTGAAGGACAGCTATGTCTAAGTGGCAGAAGGATTTAAAATATTCACAGCTACTCTGAATGTCAAAGGCCCAACATTGAGAAAAACAGCTGAAAATTAGTGTCTCTGTAAGCTATGGGCGCTTAAAGATTTCTAACACTTGAAGGCAGGCAATAATGTTTAACTTGTAATGCTATTAAATCTTGAAATCCTAGTTCAGTAATGACAGGATATCACTAGACTCCAGAAGCAAAAGATTTTTTTTTTTTACAGCAGAACTCAGGACACTTGCTACTATTTCCAGGCTCACAGAAGAGAGGTCAGTCATTATTTTATTCTTGTTTTGTTAAACCCCAAACTATTTAACCAACCAACTGCTGCTAAGTAACATTCAAACAGAATGCATTATTGTATGAGTTTAACAGAAAGTATTTGTAATGAGGAAAGATTAGTGGAAACCATGAAATCAGATGAAAGAATTATTGTTGTTACAGTCTTGCTTATTTCCACATAACTAGCCGGTTGATGTGGTTATCTAAACACAGAGCTGGTCCCTCAAAACTGCCCCCCTTTTTTCTTTTTCCCTGAACTATCAAAACTTACAAGTTCCCTTTTCTTTCCTCTGTCCCTCCCTCAAAATACTAAGTATGCATCAAAAATATGGAACAGTAAATTATTCTAATGAGACACTAGCAATGCTATGAAGTACAGTAACACCAATCAACATGGAGATGCTGTACTTCAGTACTGAACTCAAAAACAGCCCCTGTGAGCTGACAAAAGCATTAGTGACTAAGTGTTCCAGTTCCTCCTGGAGTGGTACTGGAGGGGAACGCAAGAGGCAAGGTGTGGAAGAGAAACCAAGGCTTAGGTATATACACCATTAGAGAGTCACCAAGAACTCTCAGTGCTTTTGTTAAAAAAAAAACATGGTTATCTGCAATACTCTATCCCATCACAGTGGGCCTTGGTCAAGACATGCATTCCAACTGACAAATGGAAGAGTGCTCTTAGAGGAGTTAACTAATAAAGCCTTTATTATTTAGCCTGACAACAACATTATGAATGCTTTTTCTAAGTGCCAAGGGTAAAACATCAACAAAAGAAAATAACTTAAAAAGAGAGGCATGTATTGATACAGTTAGTGGGCAAAGAGTTATGAGAAACTTTCAGGCTGGAAATTAGATGACCCTAAATTTTGAGAAATGACATGCTGAAAGAATATCCCAGGAGAAATGAAGAATTAAAAAAGCAAGTATGAAAACAAAACCAACACATGCACTTGAATCTAACTTTCAGCCATCTAAAAAGCAGCTAAGTGATATATCAACATTAGCAAATTACAGCTTTGACATTATAAAGCCTCTTACAAAGCTCCTGGAGAGACTTCACTGTCCTTGCAGACAACTGACAAATAACAAGTTCTGTTGTTCTACAAGGCCCACAGCAGAGAGATGTTGCTCAGGACTGAGACATGAGGCTACAAAAACCTTGTTAAAGATTCAGTTCCTAGAAAAAACTTGTCCCCCACTTTGACCTTCTTGCTAATGAAGTAACTGGAACACCATTCTTGTTATCACAACACCCATTCCTTTTCAGAAGGTAAAAGTCAGAGAAGACATCGCAAAGAAGCAAACCTTTATTATCTGCAATTTTGCAATTTGGGAAGCTTTTCTTGTCCTTCTTTTCCCATGGGACCTACCACTGAAACTCTACTATGACCAAGAAAAGAAAACTTGTCCCCACACCTTCTCTTGGGAAGGAGAAGGGGAGGCAGAAGACAGCCCTCCACAAAGCAAGTTATTGCAGTAAGCAGCAAGTTCTAGGATTTAAAAATAAAAAACCACAAACCATACACCACACTTTTGGATAGGGTTAGTCTGTGCAGAGGTTGTTTATCCAGCTTGATCCTTCAATTGCTGTGTCACTCTGTGCCCATATGTTCACGTTTGATATCTACCACGGGGGGGGGGGGGGAAGGGGGGGAGGAAATATGCCACAGTTAATACATTCCAAAAAACCAAACCAGCTACTCGATTTTCTGCAAAGAGCTCCGTGTAGAACTACTAGACAAAAATACAGGAATACTATGAAAGTGCAACAGGGAAATTTTGTAACTGAGTTACTAACATTCAAGACAACTGATATTTCAGAATGGATTACAAAACAGAGAAAGTCAAAATACTAATTCAACTCTGCTATTGAATCAATATCACCTGCTATCTGGTTTTGATTTGCCATCTTACTGAGCTGACTTTCCAAATAGCCTGATATCATTTCAGTGAAGAAAAACAATATCACAAATCTGCAAGTCTAAGAAAGAAATAATTTCTTAGTTGAAGGGGAACAGCTCTTAGATCAAAACAGTTTTGCAATGCAGAGTAATCTACTTGGCTTACTTCTGATTAAGTTTTTAACATGTTCCAACACTGCTAAAATAAGATTAAAATTAATTGCATTAATAGTACAGGTGAGATCTAATGGGGTTTCAAGTAATTTGAAACAAATACAAAACCACAACAAGAGAGATCCCACAAACAGAAGTAACCCTGGTTTAGAATGATCAGACGGAGCTGTTTCTGTGACACTACAGGTGTTGCCAGCAGGAAGTGTGAGATCTCAATCTGAGAGAAACTCAGACTTCATCTGAATAAAGAGTTTTAAAAAATGGGTGATACAACTGCATTGTTCTTCCACTGACCTGTTACCCAATAGGAATCTATTTTATTTAAACTACAAGAATAGTTTTAACAGCTTTTGGCCAAGCCTGTGACAGAATAAAAAGCCCAAAGCACCCAGGGAATATACTTTACTCCAGGTAACCTTTGGAAGCCATAAAGTAGAGTAACAAGTGTGTTCACTGCATTGTATTTTGGAAGTGACAGATTGGGATTACCTTGCCTATCACTTCAGTGGAATCGCACAAGCAATTTTACTTTTGTTTTAAATGTACTCTCCTCAAAAAGCAGCTGATCACTACCTTTCTATTTACCTCAAGTTTTAAATATATAGTTCTCAGGTTCTAGCTTACTTGGAGTTCCTCTGCACACAGCACAGTAAAGTTGGTATCTTCAGTGCCCACTCTGTTCCAACTCCAGTTCACTTTAGACAGTATGTAAGGAAGCCCTAAGCTATTGAAAAAAAAAGCATAACCACAGTGCTCGAGTATTTCAATAATATAGAAAGCATTTAAATGGTACCATTCCTTCACATACTAAATTTGACAAAATGCATCGTTCCTTTTCAGGTAACCTGCAGAGAGCGTAGTTTCTGCTCACTCCATGAAGCATTTAAATATGCAGACTGAGGTGTGCAATAGCATTTCTCTTAACATGCTTCTTCCAATTCCAGTTCCGAAGTGCTGAGGAAAAGTTCTGAGGAGCTGTCAAGTCTCACACAGAACATGGCTACTTTCAGTTGCAAGTCTACAAATATGCAGCAGAACTATATTAACTGAAAGCTGCCATACAAGAGATTTGAGGAACACATATTTGTTACGTTATTTTTGACAAAGAAATATATTTGTTCTTCTGTCAGGCTTCTTGTAACTGAGTAAGGGAATGAAACAAACTTCTTTAATCCACAATCTTATGGTATAATGCAGGTCTCAGTTTTTATTACCAGTATTTATAACAGAAAGTTATCTGCTAAATACAACAGGCAGACTACTACCATGGTAAGATATGGCAGCATGCAGTGTCACAACATAAACATGAAAAATATTGTGGAATACACTGCAGTAAATCTTTAAGCACAAGTTTCAACACCTGAAATCCTGGCTTAAAGTCTGCCAAAGTTATGCAGCTTCCACCACTTTCATTAAATGAGATTCAGCTGAAATTGTGTTTTGTCCAGTTGTTTAACTCAAAGGTCTGAAACCTCGCTACCTCGGTATGTAGCTTCTCCTCAGGTGTTGTTCACACAGATCATGACTATGACTGTACGTCCATGTTCAAGTGAGCAATTTCCTACCTTTCCCTCACCCCTATACAATGGATGAGGTCACCAAGCCATCACACCTGAAACTACAGAGATCAAAACAAGTGAAGTTTTAAGGAGCAATTACAGTTCCCAGTCAGTAACTTGAATATTAATGAAGTATATCCTCAAAATAACAAGAAAATTCTCACTTTCTAAGGAAGGCAGAGTTACAAATTTACATTCAGCATACAGCCTATTAATATGCACCTTCAGTTACTTTCTTCATTACTTCTCTTTAAATGCATAGCACATCTCACCTGTGATCAGAAGATTGAGTTACCTTGCACACACCATCCAGGACAGGATACTCTCTATACTGAATAAGCTAATTACATAAGGGATTTGACACATCTTAATACATAAGGGATTTAACTACATCTGACAATATTACCTTGTCCAAAAACACACATCTACCACATATTCCACACAGGTATAGGAAGACAGCTTCTCCTCACTAACTCTGGGACTTAAAGTATCCAACTAGTATTAACACCAGTACCAAGGACATTTAATTCAATACTTTGACTGGGGGGGGACGCAGGTGTGTGCTTTTCTTTTTTCTTAAGGTTGGAGAGAGATAGGCATGGGGGATGTTGAAGTCCACCACCACTAGCATTACTATGCATTGTTTCCATCTTTGCTTCTTTGATGCCTCTACTCGTTTAAGTTGCTTCTCCTCCTCCTACAAAAAAAAACCCTATTTTCAACTTAGAAGATACTACCTAAGAGTGTATTTTTTACTTCCACGTTTATTTACCTGTACTTCTACTTTTACATCTGTGCAGTCTTGGACTAGAGCAGAGGTACAGAACAGCCTTCAAGAACATAAAAGCCCACAGGACAGAGAGATCATTTCTCCTACCCAGAGCCGATAAAATAAACCATAACAAGCTCTAAGGCAAGTAAGACAGAAGTCAGACATGAAGAAAGATGAGGTAGAACAAAACAACATACTTGCTTTCTAAAAGCAAAGGTATCATGAGACTACATCTTAGAGCACAAGTTTGTCACAGATCTATTTTTCCTAAAAGTTTTACCTTTAGCAGCTACACCTGAAAAATCCAGGTACAAAATTTCAGTTACTGCTTTGCATTAATAACAATTTATATTAATCATGCTTCAAACAACCAGCCACAAACCTAAAGGAGGTGTATATTGCTGATATTGAGTCTAATGCCCACCTCAGGACTAGACAGCCTTTTGAAAGTTGAACAGCTTTATTCCCAAAAAACATACATACATCAAAAAATAAAGAATGTTTGTATTCTTTCATTTCTACCTTTACAAAAGTCTAGCAACTATTTGCCCTTCTTTACATTAAGTTTACTTATTTGTATGTCATGCAATACATGAAAGATTGTCAGTAACAAGTTGCTCTGAAAGCAGAATAAACATGAAATACACCTTGCCTTTCAGATATTAAAATACCTGTATTGTTCAAAAAATACCAGGGACCTCGGCTTCCATTTTGAAATACCAAATTGCTTCTGACAACTCAAGGTACACATTCCAGAAGATGACTCAGACCCTTTCATACCTTTTATGAAGGTCAGATCTTTGCAGTTCAGCATGTGCACTACATTGTGGACACCATCAAAGCAGACCATTCAAAAAACCCTGAGAAAATGGGATTTCCCCCCTACTCCATGAGCCAGCACTGTATTACTACACAGTGTAGAATCCTTCCAGTCTCTTCTCCACACATACCTTCATAGGTTTGTTGGGTTTTGCTTTTGTTTTCATACTTTCTCACTCAAGAAAATGGAGCTCTTTTTATCAGTTGTGATCATTGAAAAACTTACTCAACAGCAGATAAAGTCAAATGAGAAGGGCCAAATAACTATCAATATCTTTTCCAAACTGGTTTACCATTTGAATTTTGACAAGAGAGGCTCTTCTGGAGCAACTGAGGGCAACTATGGCTTGAACACCATTGTTCATGCATGAGAAATGTCTCTTCAATATTGGAGCCCAGTATTAGATCACCATGATTAAATTTTTTTGTAATACATCTAACTTTTCCATAGACAAGGCTTCACTTCCAGAGTTGATTATGTACAGCTCTTAGACATGGCAGTTTCCTGCCATATTTGTACTGAGTACCTTCATGAGTCAAGTAAGACTGACAACAGTCAGTACACTGCAGGAGAAACCTTATTACAGACAGTGAGAGTAAACAGATTGGTTCTGAGTGCTCAAGCCCCAGCTGTCAGACAGAATTGAAGGAAAATATGACTGCATATTTACACAGTTAGATTCTACCAACTTGATAGCAGGATTAGGAGGACAATTGGTCCTCAAAACTAAACTCTGCACTAAAGCAACCACTGCTGGTATCTGAAAGCATGAAGTGGAGAAGCTAGTTGACTTAGCCCTGTCTGTCACACAGACTGTACACTTGGTATGTAGCCAGAATTTCTTTATTTAAGGAATATTGCTGAATTTGTGTTTTAAATTTAATCATTTTGTTAAAAAAAGAAACCCTGTAACAAGCAACTACATACAAGCATTTTTTTCCATTATCAATCACCACTGAGAAGTCTGAAAATAGTTTTGCTCCTTGAGAAGGACTTTATTTCATGTAAATTGAAAAAAAAAATCAGGAAGGAAAAGAGTTAATGCAACTTTGTTTTGCTGCTACCAATCTCATATCCCAAGTTAAAACTGGGCTAAGAAAACACTAAGGAAGAAGTTGCTTCATATGTTGCCACAAATCTCTTATGCTAGTATATACAGATTAAAACCTTAAGAGCAAATTCAAACTAAGTATTACTTCTTCAGAAAAATAAACCTACTGACCCAAAGATAATCTGCTATAAAATACAAAAAAAAAAAATACCCCACAGGTGCACTTCTGTCTTTAGAGTCAGTAATGAATGGGGCAGTGACAACCTGATGAAGAGAGTCAGAGAATCCACCAAGAGCTTTATAGGGTGGGTTACTAATTTGGCAGGTGATGAATAGGACACTGATCACCCACCAGGCCAATGGGAAATGGGTTACGTTTCTGACAATGCAGTAGTACACCACATTGTACAACTCTGGGATATGATTACACTTTGTCACAATAATTTAGCCTCAGTGTGACAAAAGACAGACTCATGATCAGAAGTGTTCTGCATGCTGCTTACTAATTAGCTTGTTCGAAAATATAGCAATGCCTGAAGATTAACAGAGATGGTTCTGAGACTCACTTATACTGCAAATTAAGTATAAACATGTAGTTTAGTCAAACAGTAACTTTCCTACTTAGGCTTCAGCTTCATCACTTAGAAACAAAAGGAAATTAGTCAGTTTGTGCTTCTGGACTGTCACAGAGTAAATAATTCTACCTATCAGTGATGAAGAACCCACACAAAAATTCATCATGTCTCCATTAATGGCATTAAAGCCAAACGCATTTTATTTATGCTATACTGCTGCAGAAGGAATAAAGTGTCTTTGTTGCCTATATTGCCTATAGCTTTAGGCCTCAAACTCAGGAATGATTTTATAAGTAGAAGTTCTCATTACAAATTTTTTCCTGTAATATTTACCTTCTAGGTTTGAAGAAAAACAGTCAAAACCCCTCCAAAAAAAGGAAAATTAAAAAATGAACTTGTGCATGATTCCTGATTGGGAATGACAATTCTGATTATTCATTTACTGGGAAGATGCAGTTGTTTCCCTAATGGTCACTTTGGCCTGAAGAACTTTTGCAAGACATCAAAAGACTCCATTTTCATAAGCTCTTACTCAACAGGTCGGCACTCCTACTGAAGTACATCTGCTATATTAGTAAGTAGTAATGCCAAACTGTGGGTCACCTACAATTTTTCTACTAACAGATAAGACACATTTAGGTTTTGACCTATGCAACCATCTGGAGACTGAAGATTTAAAAGTTGCTAATTCAAGTTTACTACTCACAATTTTTTCAGAAAGACCTTAGGAATGGGGAAAAAATCCAATTACCTATATTTCTAATACAATAGAGTACACCAAACAATAAAAACTACCTTTCCATTTAAGACCAAAACCAGTGATTATGCAGACCTGAGCCATTCACATTTTTACAAACATAGAAACTATTACAAGTTTAAAACATATACTTATGAAAACTTGAAATATTATTTATAGAATTTACTCACCAGAACACTTCTTAAACTTTAGTCTAAATATAACAATGTTAAAATATCAGCTGCAAAAACTGAAATACTGTTATTTTCATAAACACATTTCATTCCTATCCATATTTATTAAACAGGCCACCAAACAATAGAAAGATATAGTTATTTTTCAAGTACTGCTTTCATGTTCACTATGCATATTTTTATACATATGTAAAATAAAAATGTTTAAAAACTTTTAGTTTCATGTAAAAATAAATCTCAGAAATCACAGAAATCAAAACAAAAAAAAAACCCAACCCTGAACAATCAGAACTCTAGTCTTAGGAACGAGAGAGAAAGAACTGAAAAGAAGCAAAACACCAAAGATAAACAAAAGTAACCAAAGGAATACTTCTTAGCTTTTAAAGTCTTACAAAAGTATATCCACAGTGACAGCACTCCTAAGAAAATCCTGTAGAATTAAGTGTTCAAAATTCCTCTTTTTCTCATTATGATAGATGTACATTGAATTTATCAGGTGGCAACTACTGAACTCCTCTTTCTGACACCCTTTAAAGCACCAGGAAGCTCAATATTCATAATACACACAGTACATTAACTGTGGAAGTTACCCTGTTTAAATAAAAGTTTGGCGTTCCAATGTTAGAAGCTCTGGACCAATATTATTTCTGTTCAACGAGGCAGGAAGGAAAAAAAAGAAAACCTGAACAGTCTTTTGGGGAAAAAAAAAAAGTACATCAAATAAAGATTATTATTGGATTGCTACACATAATAAAAACACTCCCAAGACAAACTGCACACTCTCTAAAAACGTTCTAAGTTGCATGCCAGACTTGGAGAATAAATTTAGGCCAGTACCAAGCACTCATTTCTTCTCCGTGTGTAAATGCGACACAATCAGGCCTCACATGCAGGCCTCTCTCCCCAACACAGGCAGGACCTTTGTTCGATACGTCGATGTTTTCCCCTCAAAGCCCTTGACATAACTTTCCATTCTTTCCCCTATTATTTTCCGGTTGCCCGTCTAGACTCGGGGCCTGCCGAGCCGTGCGAAGCCCCGGCTGCCGGAGCGCCCGAGCACTCGGAAGGGGGAACAATAAAAAAGTTGGACACAGGAAGACGGGCCTGCAGGGCCGGGAGAGCCCCGGCCTCGGCTCCTCGGCCGGCCCCGCAGCGGGGGCACCGCCGGGCCCGCCGTGCCAGCGGCCCCCGAACCTCGCCCCCGGCCCAGCCCCCGGGAAGGGGAAGGAGGAAGAGCCAGGCAGGAAAGGCAGAGCCCAGCGTTTGATCAGCCTCCAAGTACGACGCATTATGCAAGCAAACGCGAGGACCAGGCAACTTGGTTCTTGACTGAAAACAAGAAAAACATCGGCTGAACCATTCAGCTGCGAAAATAACCCCTCTCGTGGGCAGCCAGCTCCGTGGCTCCGGCCCCACGGGCGCCTCTGTTCTCTGCCCACCTCCTTCCTCCCCCCAAAAAACCTGGTGAAATATGGACGTCGGCCGATTATTTGGCGTTTTTATCGAGCCGGGCAGGGAAGAAAGAACGAAGAATTGCTATTTTTTTTCCTTTAAGATATTCGATAGCTCCTTTAGGGGGAAAAATAAAAGAAAGGGGAGGGGGGGGAAGCAAGAAAAGGCCATTAGGGGAAAGGGGGCCAAGCGGAGTGGGGGGAGCAAGACGGGGAAAGGCATCGAAATCAGCAGGGCAGTGTCAACACCGACACTGCCCTTTTGTATCCCAGCCTCGCAGGGCCCGCGGAGGGACGGCCCCGGCAGCGAAGGGAGAGGGCTGTCGCCGCCGCGGGCCCGGGCACTGCCTGGCCATTTTGTCAGCTGCATTTCCACCCCTGGCTTCGCTCGGCGGCGAGGGCCGCGCTCCCCGCGCCGGGCCGGCCGCACACACACTCCCCAGCGCGGCGCCGAGCCGTTCCCGGCTGCCCTCCCCCCCATCCGCAACAATGCCCCGGGATGGCGCCGCTCCCCTCCCCCTGCCCCGGCCCCGGCCCGCCAGGAAGGGCAGCTCCCCTAATGCCGGGGATGACACAACAGGCCCGGCCCGGAGGCTGCCGAGGGGCCCAGCGAGCGCCCCGCCGCCCCGCGCCCGCCCCCCCGGCGCCCCCCGACCGAGCGGCGGGGCCCCGGGTACCTAGTTTGTCCCGGTGCGGCCTCCGCAGACGCTCCGTGCCTCCCTCCTCCCGGCAGCAGCCGCCTCGCTTCCCTTCAATTATCAGCTGAAGCCGCAGCACCGAGCGGCGCCTCGTCCGCCGCCTCCGCCGCCGAACCCCTTCCAGCGGCGCGAGGGGGAGGCCGCGGGACTACTTTCT
>JAWWEW010000012.1:15002023-15090113 GCA_035583185.1 Anabacerthia variegaticeps | reverse complement strand
CTGCCGCCCCCGCGCAGCCCCCGCTCGGCCCGCGGCGCGGCCCGCGCCGTGCGCTCGGCGGGGCCGCTGTCGGCGGCCGGTATCCCTCCGCCGGGGTCGTCACCCCGGGCCCACGAGAATGTCCGCCCTCGGGGCGGGCGGGGGACGGCGGGGCCGCGGGGGTTCCCTGACGGCGGCAGCGGCGGCGGCGGCAGCGACGAGGTCGGACCTGCCCGGCACGGCGGCGCCGCCGGGGCTGCTCCTTTAAGAGGGGGCCGGGCCCGCCGTGACCCCGCGCGATGTCCGCCTCTTCCTGGTTGCCATGGGGACCGCCCGCCGGCGTCCCAAAATGGCGGCGGAGCAGGATCCGCGCGGGGCCGGGCTCCGCCTCAGCCCCCCGGGGGAGCCGGGGAGCGGGTCGGGGCTGCCCCCGCACCCCGCGGCTGCCCCCGCACCCCCGGGCCTTGTCCGTGAGCGGGGAGCTCCTCCGTGCCGCGGCCGCACCGGGATCGCCTGGTAACGGCAGGAAGCGACTCGGGAGGTGCCCCCGGTGAGCGCTGCTGGCCAGGCCTGCGGAGAGCCCGGGATGCGGTGTGGGTGAGTAGCCGGGCAGCAGGCAAGGGCTGGCTGCCAAGAGTGTTATTTCCAGGCATAAGTGAAAGTGGGCCTAGCCGAGGGGCCTGTGGATGCGGGAGATTCCTTCTACCTGGACTGTCGCAAACCGTGGGAAGGGGCTCTGAGTAAGGACCAGAGGAAAGAGGGAAATAAAAATCCTTCAAAACGGTGAGTTAATAGCCTTGTGAAGAAGTATCTTCTGTGATTTCGTAACCTTAAAACAGACATGAGTCTCCTCTCAGAAACACCTCACAAATAAGTAAGGTACTAACATTTAAAGCAAAAAAATAACAAATTCTTCAGTAATGTCACAGTATTTCTCTTAAGTTTAGCTGCCCTCTCAGAATAACTAGGCTTAAGGTGGGGAGGTAAGCAATAGTCAAACCTATCATTCCAAGAATATAAAAAAAATAAATTGCACATCTGGGAATGGGATGGCTGTATTATCTACATCATACTTGAAGATGTTTAGGTGTCCTGCCTGTCCATGCCTGTGCATGTAACTGGTTTTCCAAACAGTGAAAAAAAGCAATGTTAAGTATCCTGGAAGAGTTTTTTGAACTTTTTTTTTCTTTTAAATATGCTACAAAATGTGCTACGTGGATATTTTCCAGAATAATCTAATAGGAATTGTCAATGAGAAACATTGAACAGTAAACAAATGAGATTTAACAAATCTGATCATGAATTTATAAGGTTGTTAAATAAAACTGCAAATATTCTATAATTTTTGTTTTGTTTTGACCTATTTTTTACTTAGTTGACTTTACATGGATGAGATATGAACAAAAATGCTTCTCTCTGGCTCAACATTGATTTAGAAGATGTAAAGTTTCAAAAATTTTTCTGAGAAAGTTTTTAAAAGGTCTCACCAGAACAAAGAAAAACCCCATGTTTTGAAGCTATGAAGAAGGTTTTGGTTTGTTTTCATAAAATAAACCAAAATAACGAACATATTTTCTTTCAGGGACAAATTGCTGCGCAATGAGTGGGGAAAATACGCTTTTGAGTAACTGAAGTCTTGTAATGGGCCTGTCCCTCTGACCCCATGGGAATCCTATCCGTGCCTTGCTTGTCCATATGTCATTGAATATTGTGGGATCTTTACCATTCCTTTTTGCACTCAGATAATAAAAATAAGATGTTTCTTTTTATTATTGCAATCTTCAGTTTTGTGGTGCTTATATCTGTTTCCTGTCAAACACTTCAGATAGCTATTCTCGGGTTTGTTTTCAGCTGTCCAAATATATCCTGAAAGCAAACCAGTCAGTTAACATAGACCATGCAAGAAAGCTTTGTAACTGTCACTGTAAGTAAGTTAAAATTGTTCTGCAAATATTTTTTGTACAAAGCATTACCAGGAAGCTGGTGTCATTGAAAAATAACGGGTTTGGATTATTTGAAAAATTCAGCTTTGATTTTATGAGGATAAGATCATTTGAGTATGGTGCAGTAAACATGTATATTTGAATATATCACTATATTGTCTGAAGCTAATAAAACTGATTCCAGCAAGACTTCCCAATTCGGTTAAATCTTAATACACTGCTGCTGAAAACAACTTCTCTTAAGTAATCTCTGTAGTTTTACCTTCAACATATAAAATTTCTGGATGCTAGTTCACCTTTCTAAAGACTACAAAATCTCCCAAGAAGAGATCTGTGTTCAAATGAGTCATGTGAAGTGTCTGTGGCTTTTGTTTAGCTTTTTCCCTCATTCAAGGGAAAAGACATCCTTCTATCATGCGACCTGAAAGATTGAGAATGTTCTTCAGTAGGCATTTTAGAAGTCTGCTGCTGCCTGCCTCAAGTCACTATAGTAGGCCCCAAACTAATGTATAACTAAAAATAAGTTAACAGGAACTACTGTAAATGAACAGAAAGGATGTCTCTGGGAGTAGAGTTAAGCATACACTAGTAAGTTTGCTGAAGCTAAGTATAGGACAACAGTCAAATAAAGAGGACGCGACAGAGAATCTAGAATGTGGTGCTATAGGAGCACACTAGTTTGTGCATAAGCTACTTCAGGTAGGAAGAGTAAGAAGAAGGGGAAAGTCCTGTAACGCATTGCAAATAACTCTTATAAAGGAGACTATATAGGTACAGGTGCGTAAATGAGCATTCATGGAATACAGTTCAACCAGCTGGATTGTGTAAAAGGAGAAATCTTTTGAGCCATCAATGAAAATAATTTTTTTGAAGTAGCTACTTTAAGTCAGCAATGATAATTTTACAAATGCAGAGAAACTATTCCACATATTTCCCCTGTGTGGGCATCTGCCAGTTCCACTGCAGAAATAGAAGTCTGAAAGAGATGACTCCAGGTCATCAAGTCCTTGTCCCTGCTGTTTCGTTCAGCTACGTAATAGATCTTCATAGCGTAAATGGGATTTGGTGTATTTCAAAGGTAGTGAGGCTTTTTTTCCCCTCCTATTTCACACAGAACAATTGCTCCAGATTGTCACTTCTCTGATGGATAGGAATGCAGTTATGCAGACTAATGTACAGCTTCTGTTTGGATATCTTGTGTAGGTAACGCTGCTGTGTATGTGTGTGTATGCTAGCAGGGTTCTGCAGGGCTCCATCGCAGGCTCTGTGCTCTTCAACGGCTTCATAAATGACTTGGATGCAGGACTGGAAGGGATACTAAGCAAGTTTACAGATGGCACGAAACTGGGAGGAGCTGTTGACTCCCTGGAAGGCAGGGATGCCCCGCAGAGAGACCTCAACAAATTAGAGGGCTGGGCAATCACCAACCACGTGAAGTTTAAGAAGGGAAAGTGACTGATTCTGCACCTGGAATGGGGCAACCCTGGATGTACAAACAGACTGGGGAAAGAGATGCTGGAAAGCAGTACCAGGAAAGGGACCTGGGGGTCCTGGTGGATGACAAGTTGAATCTGAGTCAGCAGTGCCCTAGCAGCCAGGGGGAACATCCCTTTCCTGGGGCATCAGGCAAAGCATCGCCAGCCGGGTGAGGGAGGGGATTGTCCCGCTCTGCTCTGCACTGGGGCGCCCTCACCTGCAATACTGGGGCAGGCAGTTTTGGGCACCACAATAAAAGAAAGATATCAAACCATTGGAGAGTGTCCAAAGGAGGGTCACGAGGATGGTGAAGGGCCTTGAGGGGAAGCGTGTGAGGAGCAGCTGAGGGCACTTGGTCTGTTCAGCCTGGAGAAGAGGAGACTGAGGGGAGACCTCATTGCAGTTACAGCTTCCTTGTGAGGGGAAGAGGAGTGGCAGGCACTGATCTCTGCTCTGTGGGGGTCAGTGACAGGACCCAGGGAAAGGCCTGAAGTTGTGTCAGGGGAGGTTTAGGTTGCGTATCAGAAAGAGGTTCTTCCCCCAGAGGGTGGTTGGGCACTGAACAGGCTCCCCAGGGAAGTGCTAACCTGGTGGTCCCTTCCAACTCAGCATATTCTGTGATTCTGTATATTTGTGGTATTGTATATAATAAATACACCCTTTTGATAGGGTTTGTTTTGTTTTTTCAGGTTCCACTTCTGAAAGAGATTCTGTTTCCTGGTCACTCTGCTATCTTTTCACTACATTTCTTCCCATTAGAACTTTTCTGTTCTTAATAAGCCTAACGAGTGTCATGTGCAAAAGCATTGTTACTTCTCCATGTCTTCTGGAAAATCCTGCATGATTTAAATTTGGGGATTGTATTTAACTGTCTCTATCAAAATCACATTAATGACTGAAGATGATCCTTTGATTAGTTGTTATTCCAATGTCTTCCTCCTCTGTCAACTTTCAATTTATAATGTTTTGGTTTGTGGCAGAAATTATTTCCAAATTAATGACTTTGCCATTTTCAACTTTTATTTTTGTTTGTTTGTTTGTTTTCTTTTCCCCCCATCTAGGACTGCTCTGATTTGTTGTGAGGGAGAAGTTGGTGTACATGTCAGAATAAACATACGAAACAGAAAAACATGCTTAGCCATAGAGTGTGTGCTAGGAATCCTGCTACAATTCATGGGAACAGTGAATAGTTTTTGCTTTGTGTGAGTGCATACATGAAATGGGAATCTTTTTGTCTCTAGATTGACATGAGGGGTGGAAACTTGTTTCATGTATACCTTTCCATTATCTTTCACTGTACATGTTTTTCAGTCTTGAAATGCCAAATTAATATTTGATATGCCAGTTATAATTTGGCAAGGTTTATCACAAACAACAATAGATGTTGTCTGTTTGTACAAAGCAAGTGATAAATCATATGATTTCCAACATTAAATATAATATGGCTCAGGATAGCCACACAAATAACCTTCAAAATAAAATTTCTTATAGATTGTCTAACAGAAGATAAATACAGGTTTTGAAAAGTGCAATGAGAGAGATCCAGATGGTCAGGTAGTGTAGAAAAGATTGGTCACTCATTTTGGTCAAACAAGGAATATAGACACACATCCCCCACCACCTAAAATAAAGTCTGGTGCTTAATCTGCTTATAGGGCAGGCTGATAACTAGAATGATGAGGCTGGTAACAAAAGAAATGTAATGGGAAAATGATCCACTCAACATGTAATTAATACCAGCATCTGTCACCATTTAATGAATGCTGCACTAATCAGAGGATTTTGTCATGTTACTAAAATGTGTAGCTAGTGCCCCCTGAAAGGCATCGCACGTACACAACGCCACCGTCGTTCTGTGCAATATCCCACCCATGATCTACTCACAGAACAGTCAGGGTGGCTGAACTTTTTCCAATGTGCAACTGCAGAACTGTGTGTTTGGGCAGAGCTCAGCAACTGGATTCTCTAACAATTATATACAGGCCATCTAGATGAGCAAACAGTGCGAGTAACCAGGCAAACACTTCTGATGGATGTTCTTGTTCTTTACCCCTCAGTGCTCCTATTGTTTAGTGTTTGCCTCTACATCTTCAATCAGTTTCTGATTAAATCAATACATTCTGAACACAGCATGTTATTTGGGGCACTGAGAACTACAGTATTTTCTTAAAAGATCCTATAATTAATTGTTTTAATCTTCAAAATAAAGTTGTTTTCTGGCTTGTTAGTTTTAAGTAAAAATTCTGGACCTACAGCACTTAAGTCTTTAAGAAACAGTTTTTAAAAAACCTTTTTGAATAAACAACTCAATTCCATGTCTGATCCCTATAAGTCCTAAATTTAAAAAAAAAAAAAAAAAAAAAAATCTAACAACAAAACCCAACCAACCAAAACAACACACACAGACAACTTACCATTTTCACTAAAATTTCAATTTTAGGAGACATAATAAGTGATCATTGTACTGATTGTGGGCTGGTTGATTTTCAGTTGTGAGTACCTTCAGGTTTTATTAAACCGGCAAGGATAGCTCCTCCATTTGGAAAAAAAAGTACTATAAAGTTAAATGTTGGGCTTTGTAAGTCTTAATGATGACCTTTGATATGTAACCTATTTGACTGGCAGTAGATGCCATTTGAAGTGCTTAAGCCAGATGGATTGAGGGGGGGAAATTAACAGATGTTGTAATAGTAATTGAGCTGAAATTAATTTCATGTTATACAAAACAATTTTTTTGAAAGATAAGTCTTACTAAAGATCTGTGGGAGATGAACCTTTTTAAAAATTCTACTATTTTATTTGCATTTGAAACCTGAAGGATGCCATATCAGTTATCGCCTAGCTGATAACTTTTCAAACTGAAAAGTTAAGAATTGTGTTCTTAAAAAACAAAAAGAGCACAGAAATTTCTCTAGAAGGAGTTTTAAAAAAATGATATTTTTATTATGAGCTATTTGTATGGAGGACTTTAATTGCAGAAAACTAGAACTTCTTGTTGTCTTAAAAATTAGAAATGTTTCAAGCATAGTTTGATGAGATCAGAAGGAAGCCATTTTGTCCCAGCGCAGGAAATGCTCTGTTATGCTAAAAAAGTGTATTTCCAAAATAATCAAACACTTTCATGGTAATGGTATCACACAGTATTAAGCAATTATTATCGGGAGAATGTTTGTTAAGCCTAAAATACATAGTGAAATCTTTGCTTTTTTGCTGTCTCTAATTCAGACATCAAAGTAAACAGGGAGCTGCTTGGAAAATGGAGAGTTTCTCTGGGGAACTAATGCTGTTTTGGAAAAACATGAATATTCTTGTCAAGTGTTTCTGTGCAAAGCTCAATTATCTTGGTTTAGCAATGTCGTGGCATTGTGTTATAATTTCGATGCCTCACAGTAGCTCTCATGTCTTCCATGATGCACCGCCTCTGGATGGATGCAGTTGCTAGTTCTTATCCATAAGGTTTTGAGGAGGATTTGGGAATTCTTTAATCATGCTGTAAATTGAAGATGTAATCCAACACAAGAACCCAACTGACATAGGAAAATACGGGCTTTTGACAACTGAAATGCAATTTGTGATATGTTGCACTAGCGATGCTGGCAGCCCAGGGCTTTCCTTCCTGGTGGATCAAGATTTCTCTACAGAAGACATCACATACAGCAATGTAAGTGGTGGGCTTTTTCCTTCCCAGAAGACTTGGTTCTCTTTCTTTTGGGGGATGGTTGCTATTTATTTACTATTTATTTAGTTAGTTATTTGCTATTAATCTGGTTTTTCTGTATCACTGGTGGCCTGGAGATGTATTTTTTTCTTTTGTCTCAGCTAGGTTTTGTCTACTTGTAACTAGTCTTTAATATATAGACAGCAGTATCACAGAATTGCAATGTTTAAGCTCCCATTTGAAGTTTTATGCATGATTTTAATATTTGTGGCTTTCTTCAAAAGTATGATGCCTGATCTAGTCCCACCTGCCAAGGATGATTTTCAGGCCATGAAAGTGTAAAAGGTAAGCAATCACAGCTACCTTCTGCTTGATTAAGTAAACGTTTCGTGCTATACCCAGTGTTGGTCACATGTTCATTATTGTCAGTGCTGCTTCTTCCAGAGGAAGGTTTAGTTATATTTTTCATTTGCCTTACTTTAGATAATGCATCCTTATCCGTGTTGTTCTCTGTCTTCAGATTCTTAAGGAGTAATTCCATTTTTGTGTCACCAAAGGTAAGTTTGTATTCTTATCTGTTGTCCTGTTTTCCTTTTTCCTGCTTCAAGTTAGGAAAATAATTATTTCTTCTTTTCTGCTGTCTTTATTATCCAAGAGCAATTTACCTTATTTCATTTTCCATATACACAATAGCATTCATGATGAAGAACTTTCAGGTACATTTACTTGAGTAGGCATACCATGTATTTATGCTCTGTTCACTTATCAAAAGTCAATTAAATGCACTTGGTAAAGTGTTCAAGGGAGGGAAGAAGGCAAGCAGGGTAGAAGACAAAAAGAGAAAGAGATCAGGATTTTTATCTCAACATGGACTAGACTATGAAAGGTTTTATCTGAAGATGCACTAGTGTAATTTACAAACTGTTTTTAAACAAACTTGCTGGTCTAAACTGCTCTATGGATTCTTATTGTAAAGATTTGCTTGATTTTGATTGGGTGTAAACTAAATCAATATGTGTTAAACTGAAATCAGCCTAAATTAAACCAAAGTAAAAGTGCCTGCAGCTTTTGGATGGACTTCACTAAATTAGATTAAAATTGTGCACTGGGTGCAGCCAGTGGAAATGTCATTTGTTGGCTGAAACCTGAATTACACAAATTATCTGGAGGAGGGTGGGAACTAGAAGAACAAACATTAGTGCACAGTAAAATGATCAAAATCATTTGTCGAAAAAGGCAAAATCATACTGTAGAAGCAGAAGCCTAAGAGAGTGTCTGAAGCCAGAGTTCTAAATAACATAATAGGATGATAGAGAACAATAGAGTGAAAGGAATGACAACAGATGGGGATTGCAGGCAAGAGGAGCTGTGTAACTGGAAAGCGTCAAAAGAAAATAAGCAGATACTTGTGACAGAAAAGGCAATGTATGTTTTTAATATATGTGCACATCAAAGTATCATGACAAATGATAATGAAAGGATAGTTTTCAGCATTCACTAAGATGGTGCTGTAGCTGAATTGTGCAGTTTTTCCCTCCCCTGTGGTTTACAGTGAGACTGAAACCTAAAGGTAACAAATGTTAAGTTTCATGTAAAACAACTAATTAAAATTAGACTGAAAAGAAACTAGTGCTTGAAGAAACAGGGGAAAAAAGTCAACCAACTTTGCTACCAGTAGTACTGACCTGAACAGTGATGGAGAAAAAGGGCGTAATTGTCAACACAGCTTTCTCTGCAAACTGGAAACACAGGTAGGAATCAGGTATGTTAGAATGCCTGCACAATGTGATGGATTCTTTAGTGTTCCTGTCTTTCAATTTGAGGCAGAATTAAAGCTCAGCAAGGAAATTAGACAGCAAGGGAACTTTGAAAAACACATTGATAGCATTAGTCTGTTCTTAAAAAATATTATGAGATTTTAGGGGCCAGTGCAATAGATGTTTCTTAAAACTTAGAGTAAGAGATGCCAGTCCTGAAAGTGAGCTGGCCACATTAGAATACAGGAAAACAATTTTCAGCAGATATTAGATTAGATTGGTTGCAGATGTGTACAAATGAGGATGATAAGAATTATCCAAGAAGGGAGCAGTGGGATTATTAAACTAAGACTTCATCTGTTATAAAAAGGATTGCCAGTTATATGCACATATCCTGCTAAAAGAGGTGCAGATTCCCTAAAAATTACTTTGCATTGCTGCACTTGAGGATTTTTTATACACATAGCAGGGAATCTGACTGTTTTGTTCTGTTGTTTGGATTTTTTTACTCTAAAAGAGGGAAAAAACACACACAAAAACACCTCACAAAAACTGTAACCAAACTAACAAAAAAAGACCACCTAAAAAACAAAGCAGAAGACAGTTAAAGCATTGACTAGACCTGAAATTCTAACAAGAAGACCTTGAAACTAAATGAAGAAGGACAAAACTGAAAGAAATGGTTTTAAATGAAACCTGTCAGTGTGTTATCCATCTAGAAAGGAATGTTATGTCTTGCAGTTAGCTTGCATCCTTTGTTCTGTTAAGTAGTGGAATAATCTCTTTGTGGTGGTCTTATCTAGGTCTGTCTGTTTAATCACATTAATAAATGGTGAGGATCATGCTCATAATTGAAGACTCTGATCTTCAAGAGTAACATTTTATTCCCTCTGATAGTGTTGCTTTCCCCTCAGCACGTCCGCTTCCTTCTGCATTGTCTCTCACTCTCGTATTGTTTCTCTGATCCGCATGCCCATGTCTTGAATAAGGTATGTGTTACCTTCCAAAGCACCTGTGCTGTTGGCAGCTGTGATAAACAGCTTGAGCTGCTTTTTTTTTTCTTGACTTTTTATTTATTCCCCCTCCCACCTGCAAGGTCTAGGAAAACCACTGAGGAAAGATACTAAAATAGGAATGGACCAACTATGTAACTGAGAAAAGGGAGGAGACCATAGCAAGGCAGCAGATTTTGTGTTCAAACGTAATTACTGCATTCCCCAAAGGAAAAGGCAGTTATTTTTTCCAAGCTTTTTATTCCATCTTCCTCCTATATTTGACTAATATGTTTTTCAGATGCTTTTGATAGTCATGCACATATGCACACAGAGATAATCCCTAAGTTAAGTGGGTTGATGTTTCAAGTATGAGTGAAGTGGGGGAAAATTAGCATCTTCCTAGTTGCTACATACGAAATTTTGGAATTGAGACTTTTTTTTTTCTTTTTCATGCACTTGAAATATCTGTTAATAGCAACTCACAAAACACTTTGTCTTGACACCAGGAAGTCATCTTTCTTTCCGTGTGCCATTGTCTTTACAATTGTACTCTGCTACAGTCACTGTTGTATTTTGTTTGCTAACTTAATTGTTTTAACTTCTTGCTGTTTATTAATAGTAATTTTTTCTCTCCCAAACCAAAGTAGACTTAGCGAAGGGAGGTATGTGGGTTTGCATGATGACTATTGTGGCCCTAAGAACAATCTGTACAAACTTTCAAGTACATGCTGGTCTAAGAGAATGTTTCTTTTCTTGTAGGTCAGTTTATTTAGCAGAACTTAATAGGTTTTACACTTCAGACTCTTTGGCATCTCTGAAATGGATAACCCTTAAAAAGTTGAAAAATGGACTATGCCTAATAAATGCCAAAGAGACCCACTTCCTTCTCAGGAGTGCACATCAGAAGGAAACTATTATCCTGCAGAGATGTAATCCTATCAGTGTAGACAAAATAGTAATTTGTATAATTGCCTGTACTATAGCAAATGCAAACACAGGCTTTTGTAATCAACTGTCCAGTGAACTAGGGACATTGTAAGCCCTACCTTTAATTTGAAAAGAAGGGTAATAAATTGCCAGAAGAACAAAATGCATCCAACTTCACAGACGTAGCAGGCAGCAACTAGTACCTATTTGATTTCATATTGTACACGCCTGAAATATGGAATGGAACCTGTGCATGACTTCAGTTTAATTTGAATTTGGTGGCTCTTGCACTATTGCACCCAGATGTGTTTCATATTTTGTGCTTACTCCTATAAAGTTGTCCTTCAGAGACTTCTGGGAACCTTAAATAAATGAAGGCTTCATTAACTGCAATCACTTTACCTTCTTTTCCAAGGAAACAGGTCAAAACCTGTCAGCAGTTTTGAGGTACACACCAGCATCACCCTTGGAAGCAGTGGGGTCCCTTCTGCCAGGCTGCATTTCCTACTGTTCACATTCTTGCATATTTACCAAATCAAGACTCTCAAAATAATCTCCTTTAGCCAGTCAAATATTTTCATTACCAAGAATCTCACTGGGTTTGGAGGCAGGAGGGAAAAAAAAGAGACTTAACAGATTCTTCAGTTCCACAAGATCTGCATTCTTGCCTTTAAGTTAATCCCAATATGCCATTGTGGCCTTCCATGAGACACTTGGCCACGTGTGTTCCCCTTTTGCAGCCGCTGATCCCCCAGGGATCAGAACAGCGTGGCTTCAGTGCGGCCCTGCCATGGCGCGAGGACAGCCTCGCCTGGCTCTTTGTAAAGTTACTGAACATTTTACTTTAGTTCTTTTGCAAATACCTGTGCGTTGTCAGTCCTACCTGAGTCTGCAGTTTAGACACAACACATGGTTGCCTCTTCTTGGTGAAAAGTGAGTAAAATGTCAAGGTACCTAATCTCCATTTTTTAAAGTGACCTAGAAGCCTAAGCTTCATTTGCTTGCAAAATGAGCATAGCTTTGTGTAAGCCTAAAGATTTCTGTGTCCAACTCAGATCTGCCTTTATTCTTTACACGGTCAAAGCTGTAGTTTGGATGTAGCTGCAACTGGGTGAAAAACTTTGCTATAGAGTAAAAAAACCAGTACCACAGTATCAATATCTCAATTAGATGTGACTATGTAGAGTAAGAGTAGAAAATTTGTGACAGGAGGGGTGCTTTTTGTAAGTAAAATGGCAGCTACACTAACAGGGACTGGAAAGATGAACTGAACTGGACTGGAAGCAGGGAAGCTGGTAGTTTCCACTGTGCTAAATAATTTCAGAATTTAAAAATCCATATCTAGTGAAGGCATTTGAATTCACGGCTTGGAAGTTGAGCCTAGGTTTACAAATTATTAGGCAACAGATGAGAAAATGAGATAAAATGAGGACAGAAGTATTTGAATCCTCTAATTTTGAAATCAGATTGGTCTCCTCCAATCTACAAAACCCAGCCAAAAGCAGAGATTTTTATTTTTTGTTTTAATCTATGGAAAATTAATAGAATATGGGATAAAATAGTCTGGGAGAAGGGGGTTAGTAGAGATAAAGTCACTGAGAACATGACTTTTTTTTCAGTAGAAGACACAATGGACAAATCCAAGGATGAAAACAAAGACTGGGGATTTAGGCCATTCACCTGGCAGAGGAGAATGTTTGACTTTAGATCTCCTGAATCTCAACAATGCTGTTTTCTAGATTCTGGAGTCACCTTCCTTCTTCAATGAATGTTTAGCTATTTAAAGGAGAACAATTTAAGGGGAAAATTAATCTCCATATAAACTGTAATCTGAGAAATTTTATTTTGAGTTTCTGCAGTTGAGTCTGGAGAAAATCTGAGATCTTAAAAATGTGTACTGGGGAAGGAAAATGTTTCTCATATGTGCCTTTGTACAGGGCTTCACAATTCACACCGGCTGTCCAACTTCGCCTGAGGTTTCTCATTATACAGTACGAGGCTGTCATATGAGACTTGTCTTTACTTCTGTGACTTCCAAAATAGATTAAATTAAGGGAAGGATAAGCCCAGCATTCTTAAAAGACGGCTCGCCATATGACAAATTTCAAATATTATTTTCTCATACTATGTAAATAGAACTATGCTTCTGGTAATTTACAGTCCAGATTAATTTTGACAATAGATGCCTACTAAATAGTTTATTTTTTGCTAATTTTCACTTAAACATTTTATTTGTTTTATTAGTTTAAAAATTTCCTAGGACTTGTTACCTGAAGCCTTGTCTGGTTGCTGCTGTTTAGATTTGGTTTTGCTCGTCCTTTCCTCTTCTCTCTTTTTTCCTGAAGAAATGCCAACGGAATAAGCAATGTGATAGTGAATTGCTTTAACACTTGCATCTCCAAATAACATCGAGAATGGAATGTGTCCATGGTAACCAGGATGCACTTACAACACTTTCCATTCCTCATCTTTTTAATCAATGCATATAGCATAGGTATTACAAAATCGATGCAATATTATTATTTGAAATAACCATATGCTAACAAATTATCAAGGTAATTGCAGTTTCTCCTGGGTATTTATACATAGGGAAGTTTTTAAATGGAATAGTGCTATTGACAGTTTGTTCCACTGTAATAATGTTTAGAAAAATCACGGTGGTGTTCAGTAAAATTACTTGAATATTTTACTTTTGCTGTGCCTCTGCATGTTGGCCTGATCTTTCCATTTTGGCAGATAGTTCTACTGCAGTGTGCTTCTTGGGGTAACAATTAAGAGGAGGTGGGATTATGGAAATACAGATTTCTGTGGGTTTGTTTTAATTACTATTAAAAGGCTTTGGAATTTTTAATTGTACAACAATACTACAAGAAAGTAAATTTTTATAGCCATGTTAAAACATCTGCTGTAATGCACAGGGGTATTTAATTTGTAGAGTATTGACTCAGTGTTTAATTTCAGAGTTTGATTGTATAACCATAAAAATCTTATTCAAGAGTCTATACACACAAATGCCCAATCTAGTGTTTGGACTAAATATGTTCTTCTACACATATGTATACTTAAAGTTAGGTTATAGATATATACACTCACACGCACAAATACTAAACAAAAAATACAGAAAATGCTTACTGTGGAAAGTTTGTCTTGCTTACACTAGTGCAGCATTTGATATGTTATCTGCATAAACTTTGTTTTGTTGTACTGTATATCCCAGACTGAAAAGTATTGATTAATGTGTTTTATAACAGGCTGCAACACATTGTAATCTGTGGTGCAATGTAGTTCTGCTTTTTTAAAAATTAGACTTCTAAAATTGTGTGTAGTTCATTTTCTGTACAACCTTATAGATTTAATCTGTAGAACATTGTTCAAAAGTTTAAAAAGCAACAGTCATTAATCATTTTTGGGAAGTGGTTTTGGGGCAGGCAGAACTATTTTCTTTTTCAGTTACACTTGCCATTTTCATGCAGGAAAATGGAGTTTTGGGGGGATTTTTTAAATAAATGTCGCTTCCAACAGTAACATGAAAAGGCCCAGAAAAAGCCTATTAACCATGTTCCTTCTCTTCTGTAACAGTGGATTTTTCCCTATTACTGTATTCTTGCACACCATGTTGAAGGGTATGCAAGCTGAGCAACATGTTAAAAGATGTCTTTTCTTTCTCCAGTTGAGTGTCAGTTTTGTTCTGACCTTATTTCTCACCTCATGTATTCCACAAATAAGAATGGAAGTAGCCTTACATGCTGATTCTCCCTGCACTGCTAGAGATAAAAAGAGCTTTTGGAAGTACAGTCCAGCATTCCCTGTCCTATTATCCCCATGGCAGGCTGCAAACATCCTGGTTCTAAAGCCTTCCCAGGTAGTAAAATCATCTCAGAAACAGAATGACAAGGGCTTTATAATCACTTTTGCATTGAATCCTCATATTCCCACTAGTATGTGAAAATGGTGTTACTTTAGCAACATGGTAATCTATATTGTGCGTGTACTTTAAGAAATGTTAATTCTGCTATGATCAAATGTTTCTGTGGTGTAATTTATTTTTCATATATTAAATTCTAAAATGTGGATTAGATGAATATGGGCTTTTTTGCCTTCAAAGAGGCAACTGTTTCACTGCAAAGGAATAAAGATTGTGTTTGTATTGTAAAATAGGATGAACTTATGTAACTGAGTAGGATGTTTTTTTCTTTTATTCACATAATAAGGGTTATTGTACAGAGTGTTGTGGATATGTCTGAATGGTAATCAAAGCTATTTTGTATGTATGCAACCAGAAATATGATTTAGCAATTCTGATTACTCCCTAGAGTGATATATTAGCCACAATAGCCATCCAAATGATAAATTTTAGCTGGCTATGTTTGACATTCAGATGTAGATGTTAAGCCTTTCTTCAAACTTATTTACTGTTGCTGTAGATGAGATATCAACAGGGTAAAAGAAAGACTTGAAAAATATGGGAATGACTGATGCCTTAGCAGATCATCTGGAAGCCGAGCTTTGATTTGAAAATTAGTGATGAAAGTGAATGCAACACATTGGGAGTTAAAAATATTTAATTCTCAACTTTAAAATCTACATTTTATTACTGAAATACCAGAGAGATCTAAAGTTAAGTTTGATATTGAGTGATCTAAACACTGTCATCAGATCTGATTTGTAGGAGTAAATATAACTCTGTGTTCTTCAGTCAGTGTGAATATTGACAGCTAACTCAATTTTTAATTTGCTTTTAATTTTCCTTTTCAACGTGCCACTAGAAAAAATAAAGATCTGTGGAGGGTGGGTTTATATACACATATGTGTGTGTGTTTATAAATGTTCACCTCACTAATATTCTCATTTGTCAGTTTTATCACTCATTGTATCAGGAATCCACCTATAGATACAACAGTGAAAAAGCCTCACTTTTCTCAATGAAATGGAAGGAAATAAATCCGATTAATCTTAGTAAGAGTAAAATATTTGTTCTTTTAACCCTGCCTACAACAGCAAGTGAATCTTACTTGTGGCTTGGAGTGTGATCTCTGCTAGTAACTTGTGTGAAGGCAGAAATGTGATTATGACTTTCCTTTCCTCTAGACCCAGCTGTGACAGCAATGAAAAGAAAGTCAGTATTAAAAGCTGACACAGTGTTTAAGCACACAGGCAATATTTTAAGAGAACTCTGGGGAAATTACTGATAGTCAGGGCCACTTATTCTCCATCATTTCTTAGGTACCTAATTTACTATTCATGTTAATTTTTTGTCTCAGTTGCATGCTTTGTAATGCAGATTTTCTGTCTCTGAAAATGTGAGTTGAACATGCACTTCTGGAGAGCTTTTTCCAGAGTTTTCAGACAGTCTTAAGTGCTGAGCTTTGAACTGTCCTATTAATTCTGATTTTAACAAAATGTTAAAATCACAGTTTAACTTCTAACACTGCCACTCTTGAATGCCTGAGAAGTTGAATAGGTATTTCTACTTAACCACATAGTTTAATGCCTGATAAATTGTGTTTCTCTGACTAAATAAAAAACAAAACCAGAATGTTTATAGTTTTGCCAGTTGAGATGTCTTTAAGTGTGTGTTTATTTCTATAAACAATTTGCATGCAGGAGTCAGGAGCATTTTCTTTGTGAAAACATTTCACACTTGTTCTATGTGCATTATGGGATGTTTATTGTCCTTTGAAGCATGTCCTAGAGCTGCTGGTAAAGTAACCATGGTCTGATCTCTTATGATAGCTTTCCTTTGAGACTGTAGTAATATTTTCACAACCTGACACCTCTGAGTATTTGTCTCGTGGCACTTGATACTCTCTTCTTCTGCCTTTTTAATTTTTCTTCTTCCACAATTGTAAGTAATTTTCAGTTGATGGGACGTTTCACTTAGGAATTAATTTCATCAGTTAAGACCTGGAGAAATTAAAGAATCCCAGGAGGATTTTTTTGATGATTCATTTCTTCATAGTGTGATGATAATAATAATTACAAATTTGTGGTGGCATATAATGGAAAAACATAGCAATATTGATCTGTAGTAACTTCCATGAAAGATGTGATAGCTTTGGCTAATATACTTTATTAATGTAAGTTAATGTTAAATGTGAAAAAAAAACAAAACAAAAAGATGTGACAGTAAACCCATAAATGATAAATGATAAATCCCAGCAACATTGATAGTTTCATTATAAGACAGAGTTTTTAGCAACAAAAGTAGACCAGAAAACAATATTTTCATGGCTAATAACTCTTAATGTTCTGTGCCAGCACATTTGTTTTTATGGCCATGTCATGAGCCAATGGATTCCCAGTCAGATTTCACACAAGTAACCGCAAATTACAGCAGGTAATTGGGACTATACAGGTGCAACACAACCTCAGGAGCTACAGCCACAAAGAGAGAGGCAGTGGGCACACGACTAAATGAACCTCAAAGATAGAGCACTGATAGGCCACTGAGAACATCTGAAATAATGATGCCTTTCCTCAAAGTTCCATGGAACTCAGTGTCCCAAGGAGCTCTGCATCTTCTTGTAGTCTTGGTTCACAGTAACAGATTAACTTTTAAGAGATGGTCCTGTCACAAAATATGGTTGATCTTGATCACAGCTCACAGAGGAAACAGTGTCCTGAAAATACTAAGCCAAAGGCACATTAATTCAGTAACTGCAGGGAATAGGAGAGGTGAGCTGTGACCTAGTCTAGAAATGGAGAAGTTCATAACAGCACCTGCAGGGACTGGGCTGAGATCTGACGCTTTTGTAGCCCAAGAGACCTGATAGCACACAAACACCTTGGATTGGTGAGATTTTTTTTTTTTTTTTTTTTAAAGAAACTGCTCTTGCTTTCTGATTGTGTACAGACATTGGAAAAAAAAATAGTTACAGATGTGACTTTGTATTTATCCTATTTTCATTAGGAACTTGAAAGGTGTCATTTTCAAATGAAGCCCTGTTTTTCTCATCAACAGCTTTGGTAGATATCATCTTATTGAATTATCATCTTGTTTGAGTAAGTTGCTCAGGAACGTGGTGGAGTCACTGTCTCTGGAAGTTTTCAAGAGGCATCTGGATGTGACACTTGGAGAATGGTTTAGGGGTGATGGTTGGACTAGATGATCTTGAGGGTTTCTTCCAGCCTGGATCATTCTGAGATTCCATGGTTATTTACACTTAGGTGAAGGAGGTCTGCTTTCCCAAGAAGTATATGAATCTTGGGAAAATGGGATGGTGATAGGCAAGAGGGTAAAACTATACATCTCTTTTCAAGCATAAATTTGAGTATATCTTCATTTAGGGTCTTAGATAAGACCAACACATTCCCTATGCTTTGCTTATTAAAACCTAACACTTCCTACAGCACAATCAAGAGATTTTTAGCTCTGGTGATTTAATGTGGTCTGCACTTCTATGTTTAGGTTTGTGTTGATTAGTTAGGCTTGTGTTTCTGCTTCCCTTTTATAACTGTTGCAACTGATCGATTTCAAGTGATTTGCTAGAAATAATAACCCTTCCTTAGGCAGTTGGGTGGGGAGGCTGCAAGTGACCGCTGTTAGCATTCCATGGATGGAAAGACTGCACATTCTGAGCTCCAGTGGCTGGGTATACGTGCAAACCATGGATAAAGTTTCAATCAGCACTCACAGTCCATGGCAAAATCAATCTTTAATTCCAGTTATTACTGCTTGTTTTGACTAGAAGAGGAACGAATGTATCCTGAACCAATAGAAAATGGACTGCCTATTGAATTTGGCTCAGGCTCAGGTGTCTTTAAATATGCTGGGGTTTGCAGTAGATGTTCATAATTGCTCTGTTAGTTGAAGCAGAATTGTATAATATTTTAATTTGTGGCAAAATTGATCATCAATTTTTATAAACTTGAGCTTTCAGAGAAGTAGTCTTTACATTTTTTTGTTTCCCTCTTTGTTTTTTATTTACCTCATAAAAGTAGATTTTACATATGAATAGATATTAATGAGAAGTATTTTAGTGGGGGGTTTTTTCATTGCTTATAGTGTAAGATTTCCCTGCAGCATTTGATATTAATATGATGTCACAATAAAGCATGTGTTTCACATTATCTGGGTACAGTGATTCAAATTATTAAATTATTCTTAACATGCAGTTTTCTACTGTTACTCTGTGTTTTCAGTAGGTTACAACTAAGATCTGCCTGCTTTTTCCTGAAAAGTGTTACCGGTGGCTCAGATGTTTCCTATCCCATAGGAAGTATTGAAAGCCACAGTTGCCCTTCTTTTCTAACATGTAGTCATTTCTTCCTTCTTCTAAAATTATCTCAGAATTTGAGGTTTTCCCCTCTATTTTTTATAAAAATTGTAGTATCAGATATAAGTGTTTGTGTTTTGTTTTCAGAAAAGTGCTAATATAAATAGAAGTATTATGAGAATAAATTACTATGTTTCTGAGTTGTATTGTTATACTGACACTATTTCTGTCCGTAGCTCTTGCTGTTCCACACAATCAGATGTTTTTACACCTCCTCACCTCCTGTTAAGAGGAGCTTTGCTGCTCCTAAGTATTCACAAATTATCATTTCTTTTCTCTTAATTCTCCACAAATATTATATACGTAGAGAAATGTATATACTGGAATAATATTCTAGTTATCCTTACTGATTTTTTTGCCAAATGAGGGTTCAAATAAAAAAAATCTCCTCATCAGACCCCTGGTTTGCTGCTAAATATTTGGTACCTACCCCTGCCACTGAATGTTTTCCTGCTAAGTATTGGTATTTCCTGTTGTTATGATGCCCAAGATTTTATCTGTTTTCATGTGGTTGGGATTTTTTAAGATTTTTTTTTTTAAAAAGTTGCTTAAACAATTAATATAGCCAACTTAGTAAATTTATAGTGACTACCATACAGCTATAAACATCCATGATTGTTTTGAAATGTTTTTTGTTCTTTTTAGACAGTGAAGTAATTTACTCTTAGTTTGTTTTCATAATCTCCATAAAGTCAAGAGGGTACAGCAAGGTTTTGTATATGGTTTTGCAGTGATGGAAAATTAATTGATGATAGTGTAGAGCATGAGAAGAGAGGTCTACTTATATTTCTGGATGAGTGAAAAAATAATACAAGTCATCAAATAGTCTCCAACACTCACAGGATGAAATTTTCAGAGGAAATTTATTAAAAATATTTAGAGAAAAATCTGTTTTCAATAGATTTTCACTGTTCATAATTAGCTGCAGATACATTAGAGCAAAATAAACACAGCTAAATATATTTTAAAACAGCCAAAACAGATCATATGGTTATTTCTAGAAATAAATAATTTTAAAGAAAAACTCAAATATTCATATGGTAGCCTGCTTAATATTCAACATGAACTAGATGCACAGTGTAAACATCATCGTTGTTCCCACTATGTAAAGATTTGGATCATCCTTCCGTATCAGCTTGAATTAATCAGCCCAACCATTTTTAGTTGATGATGTGGATCATTTCGTACTTGCATAAGGAATTTGAGGAAAATTACCAACTATATAGAGCTGAGATGCTTGGAAAGCAAAAAAGCAAAGGAGAACTGACAGCAAACTGCACTTGCAGCACGGAAATGAAAGCTTTCATAATGTTTGGCCACCTACCCAAGGCCGTGAAGGAAGATAAGGCAACAGCTTCCTTCTACAGAGCTACCTTAGGAATATTTGGGGGGGGGAAAGAAGAAAAACCTAACATCCTAACAGTGAAATTATATCATTTTCAAAACTCTTTCAAGTGTAGTCATATCAGCTTGAGCTTTGAAACTAACCTTACAAAATACTTCAGAAGGAAAACTGCTGCATCAAAATTGGCCAATAGTTAGTATAGTTTCATCTTCCAGGATTCTGGTTCTGTCTTTTTATCGCTCTAATGTACATGAGAAGATAGATTCTAGTTAGTTAAAAACAATCAAACAAACAAAAAGTACCCCAGAAAAACCCCACTTTGGATGTATTAGAAAAAATTCCTAATACAAAAAGGAGTAATTCTAATTTAAATTATGATTATGTATGAAAAGGGGAAAAAAATCCTGTTCTAATCTGAATGGCTGCATTCATTTTGTTAGATCTTAGGAAATCAAAATGTACTGCTGATTGTTCATTAGCAGTGTGGCAAATTGAATTCAGGATTCTGTTTTATAATGAACTAGTAATTTTATTACAGCAATTTGATAAAATAGATAAGTGATCTGAAGAAACAGTGTTAAACTCAAAAGGCCAAGTTCCAAGCTGGACACAGAAGCAAAAATAATGGCCTGTATGACTGCGGGATGGGCAGTAGCTCACTAAGTAGGAGACCTACAGAAAGAGAATTTGGTGGTGTATTAAATTACAGAGAAATGAATCTAAAAATGTCATGTCACTGTAGAAGGTAACTGTTTTCAATTTCATGTTGATGATCTAACTGTACCTATATAAGATAAGAAGCAGAACTATGAGGACTCTTGCTGTCAGAGCCATCATTCTTTTCCCCAAACTATATGACTGAAGTACTTTTTCAGTTGTTTTACTAACCTCTCCCTGAGTAATTAGCCCAGTCTTTATGTAGAAAAATATATGTGTGTGGAAAAGTGGATCCAAAAATGGATCTGGACATTCATGTTAAATGTTATTTTTCTCAGAAAACATTTAAAAAAAATAAACTGACTGTTGTTTTTTTGGATTTGTTGGGGGTTTTTAACATGTATCTGAATAACTTGAGATTATTGGTAAGAAATTTCATGCTTTTACAAATGTCTTGTCACTGGGGTTTGGTTTCAGTTTTTTCCCCAGTTCAGATTGCTGTAGTGTTTGGTGCCAGAGTTCTGGAACATGTCCTCAGCCTGTGCTGAGGTAACTATGACTTCCTGGAGCAGCTTCCTGTCCCATTGCTCCTGTACATCATTTCCTTTCTGAAGCTTGAAGATATTGCCAGACTTTCTCAAGTTTCACACAGATTTGAAACAGAAAATTTCAAAAAAAAAACAAAAAAAAAAACCAAAGCTTTGCTGTGCAACATGTTCATTTTGATTCATCTCATTGGCCTAACATAATCATCAATCTGTCTGCTTAAGACAATAAGTAAAGTAAGGATTATCTCTTTATTGAGACAATAAATGAATAGGCGCAGTAAAAGCCAGATCTTTAAAAGGCTCTTAGATTGTGCTTACCCTGAAAACTTTCGTTTTATAATAAAGACAATGATCCAGATAATTCCATTGCAGCCCATGGCTGCGTGCTATGCATGACTTCTAGGATTAAGTATTGCAAATGTAAAACCTTTGCTTTGTGTTATGATTCCTATTATTGTAATGTCTAGGAACTTCCGCCACAGACTGGGATCCCCTTATGCTACACTCATTAGCAAACAAAAGGCACTGCCATTCCTTACATTTTACATCTTTGACAAAAGACAGGAGCACAAGGAAAGAGAATTATTTTAATATATTTTTGTAGACTTCACATTAAGAAACTGTAAGAAACACAAGAGGAGAAACATGACTTCATGCTTGCTTGCTAGGAAGCTCTTTCCAGCTCTCAGCAAAGTATGGGAAGTAGTATGAACATGTTGAATTGAAACTTTAAGGAGTGAGTAACAAGTTGCCACTATTGGCTCATTGGAGCTAAAGGTGGTCTCTCCGTGCTGAACAAGGGGCAATGAATTGGAAGGATAGCCTGGAAGTTGTAGGAGAATGAGGGGCAATCTGTTGGTGCAAAAGAGAAAAGTCATACTGGAAAGGCCTGTCAGAGGTCATCTGGTCCAGCTTCCTGGTCTGTGCAGGGTCAGGAAATTGGGATGGAAGGATAATACGGTCAGAGCTATGATCTAGGAAGCTTATTTCTTTGTGTTTGAATACCTCAAAATTGTATTTTCTATCCCAGTCAGAGCCTGAGAAAAGGCTGCTACAATAACTCCAGTAGGGTGAGAAAAGGATTTTAACTTATGAAAAATAGGAAGAGAAATGTTTTAAAGAGAAAAATAACTTCTTATTCCCGAGGGCGCTGTAAGAGCCTAGAATGAAGCCTGTCAAGTTATGGGTTGAGCAGTTAATGAAAACATAAGTAATGGTGAGAACTTATGAAGAAGTTAAAACCAGGTTTAGTTGTCTTGAGTCTTCTCTGACAACTAGATACACTCTGAAAGACTTCAAAGAGACAGATTAGCCGTGAGTATGGAGAGTGGGACATGTGTTTGGTACAGAGTACCTCTCCAAACTGTGTCAGGGGGAGATTGCTCCCAGGGTTTGTATTATTATGAGGATATATGGGACAACATTTCCAGTTCTGTGTCAGAGTGCTGACAGTTCCAGAGGACATGGCTGTGCTGCTGTTCCTGCAGTGTGGCTGCAAAAATGGTACAGATGCTTCAGCAAGAGTTCAAGTGAGCACAAGAAATAGGAGACAGTGCAAAGAAAGCACAGGAGAAAATGGCAAGGCAGGAAAATAGAGCATGTCATTGACTTAGAGATGAAGGCCAGATGGGAGTAGATAAGCTTGCTGAGTTCTGGGCTTTATTTCAGTTTGAAGATAAAACAGTTGATATTGTGACAGGGAAACAACTGGTTAGAGAACAAGGGAACAAAAACAACTAAAGGAGATGAAGAGAATGGATAGAAGTCAGGAACTTATTTATTAGTGTATTTGGAGTTCATCTGTCATTTGCAGAGTATGAGTGGAGCAGGATGAGGTACTGTGCAGGGTAGTAAACTTTTCATTAGTTTAACCCAAAGCCTTGGATATTCTGGAATTTAAGGAAATCCTAGAAAGAATTAAATTGCATAATAATAAAGATTTTGACACAATGAAATAACCTACTAGAAATAGTAATGCCATGCTCGCTCTCGTTTCAGCAGTATTTTTAGGGAATTAAAAGTTTATCCAAATAACATGAGTTTTCATTCCCGGACTAATTTATGCATATGAATGCTGCTCTCTGTGGAATTATAAAACACCATATTCAGACTTCCAGTTTTTGTCCTGGCACAAGCGCGGGCTGGGGACTCGTTTTGGGGTGATTTCGGAGGGGCTCCCGCAGAATTCCCGGCGCTGCGGGGCCGTCCCGCCGCCAGAGGGCCCCGGCGGGCCCCGGGAGCGCTCGGCTGCCTCTGTCCCTGTCTATCTGTCCGTCTGTCTGTCTGTGTGTTTGTTTCTATAGAACACCGTGTTTGCAAATAGGAACGTGTGGCACTAAACACCAGTCTCCGCTGTCTCTGACTTGGCGGTGTCTGTTTCCCCATGGGAAAAGCTGAATGGGGAGAGGCAGAGAGCAAGCGGGAATTAGGGAAAACTTAGAAAAGGTACATATTTTCATTTCAGCACTTCTACAGCAATTTTGCCTCAACGATCCCTGCTCTCCGTTTTCTAAAACGTGCTAGGATGTTGCATGTCTGTGACAGTGACTCGCTGTAGGCAGCGAGTTAAGTAGTTCAAGGTGTCCGGCTCCATCAGCAGTAACAGAAGTTATACCAGGACTTTTGCTTTTCTTTTTGTTGCCACCTACCAGCCACTTGCGTTGAGTACAACTGCGCTTAGATCTCTGCAACTCTACATGTAGAAAGGTGGAATGTTAAGGGGAAAAATCAATGCTGCTGTGCTCTTGTATAATTTACAATGGGTAGAAAATATATAATGACACAGAGTATTGTCCTAATTTTTTTGTGATAGTTCTGTCATCTAACAAATTCCATAATTTTTTCTTCCTCTTTATAATATTTCTTTTTGTTTCTGTTTGTGAAGTCATTATGAAAGAGAGAAGCATCTCCTGAGAAACAGGCTTGATCCTTGCAGTACTTCAGAAAGTTTCCTAAAACGGCATTTCTGTTGTAAGCCCCGAGGCTTCTCTTACCTCCCTGGAAACAGATTTGTATTTCTGATGTGATTTCGACATCCTGACAAGTCTTTTGGCATCAGTTTACCCAGCTTAGCTGATTTCAGAGCAGCTGTATGAACTACATACCAGGACAGTATGTGGCATTACAGCTGCTCTTAGTGTGGCAGAAAGGCCTTTGATATCATACCAGAAAAACCTTCTCAGAAGAACATGAGATATCTTGCACTGGCAACACTGGCCAAAACTTCCACTGATGTCTTGTGAGTTTTAACTAAAACTGTGTCTTTCAAGATATGTGGGCAGCTTGCATTGCAGGTGACCTTGATGCAAGGCCTCTGTGCTGTCTAAACACATTTTGTGCAGTACAGTAATCACCAATGAGTAAGCCAAACTATGATTCTAAGCCTCTACTTTCTCATACAACTACCTACATCACAGTGAGCTACGGGAAACTATTGTGGGGAACTTGTGTGACACAATCACACCTGAAATGAGGGAGCTGGTGCAGGAAGGGCCCTGGGAACCATTCTTCACACACAGACATCAGCTGCAGCCAGAGCTCTGAAGGAGGAGGCAGAAACAAGATGCTCAGAACAAAACACTAACTGAATAAAGGTGCATTTTTCACTGAAGCAACAGTTATAATGGTTATAAGGTGTGGGTTTGGTGTTCATCTGGTCTGACAGGTGGACTTTTTTACTAGGGAAGGCAGATGATTGAAAGAGGAAAAACAAAATATGTCTTACTAGGAGCAACGTGCAAATAATACAATGTTTAATATATTGAGCATCTTGAAATTGTGTTATAATCAGCATCATGGCAGTTACTAAAAGTTACTGGCAATATAAGAGGTGTGGCTTCTTTGTACTTCTTCACTCTGACTTCTCTGGTTTGTATATATGCTATACATGCTCCATGGCTTATGGCAGACACTGTGGCATTGTCATTAGTACCTTTATAGAAGCATCTATTGCTTTGTACTACAAAAATTGCTGTTGAATGTTGAGGCTTTTACTGTCCCCCATGGTAAATCTGCAGTGTTTACAGGCCAATAAAATGTAGCTGGTTTCCAGAGTTTGATGTGTGTTGAATTGTTTCTAAATTAACTGTCTAAACTTTAAACAAATAATGTTTTTGTCACCAAGAGGAAACTTCTTTGGACATTGAGGGTGTGGATCAGATGATCATCCTCATCAGGGACAATCCTTCAACACCATGTTAGAGGGACTCTGCCAGGATGGCACATGCACAACGCGTTTCCTTCATGGTGCTGATGCAGGAACTTTTGAAACTAATTGACTTCCATTGTTCAAGTTGCATATTTAATAAAAGACATTTGCTATCTTTCAAAACTAACAATGACTTCTTAAGAGTGTTGTAAGATGAAGGCAGTTCTTACTGGTGTGACTGACTTGCACCAACAATCAGCTGCAGTATTTAAGAGGCCAAATACTGTTACCCTGAAACTACCAGGTGATTAATAATGTCATTTGCAATTGTCTACGTTTAGAACGCAAGTACTAAAACCAGTGATTTCAATGTTTGGATATAATAGTGCATATTTGAAGAGTGTAGTGACTTTACAATCTTCTAATGTGTCAAGTATAAAGCTTGAATTTTATAAATTTATTAAAAACTATGAATACAGGGTTCTTGTATCATTCTGTTTCTTTATAAAGCAGTGCTTTAATACTTAAAAGATATTTGCTAATTTAGATTAAGAATATTTTGTTTTACAACTTTATACCAATATTCTGGAAGCATTTGGTGATCACTGATCTTAGAAGAAACATATATTCTCCTTTTTTCTTTGTGATTCCTTTAGGATGAGAAATACAAATTTCATTATGTGGATAAACACTGTATTAACTTAATAAAAGAACATAAAGTGTATTTTTGGGTAATGTAAGTTTATTCCCACCATATGGGCCAGTAAGGACCTCTATAGAAAGATATATTGCAGATATCACAAGTGAACAGCATATTATTTATTACTGTAATATGCAAATAAAGTTGCTTTTGACAAAAGGCAAAGTGAAGATCTATGTATAAAGGGTACATATCTTTCATAAAGAAAAGGAAAGAAAAGGAAAATTAGGGAAATAATCACTTCAATATATATTTCACAGATAAAAGATAGCTCAGTTGAAATAAGCTATCAGCAGCATTCACAAGAAGACATTAAACCTGTAACATAGAACTGATGTGAAATTTTAAGTGAACATTTTCTACAACAAAAAAGCTGATTTTAAGAAGTTACTGACTGTGTGTTCACACTCTCTGTTGCAGTTCAGTGCCACCTCGGTTGTTCTATGTGAATTTTAAAGGCCATACATAACTACTACATGATTGAACTGATCTAAATCTCAAAGTAGTTCAGGGTTTTCTTAAGGTTTTATTTTGTAACTTGGCTCATTTCAGTGATCTATTTTCAAGTATGTCCCTGCCAACAGTTGTAGAAGTGCACCACTAAGAAGCTGGTGAATTGCAATACAGAAAACAGGCATAGTGGTTCAGAACCTTTTCTTAGGCAACCTTGCAGCTATAAAGAGGATCAGTATATTGATTGTGTTGCACACTGAACTGTGTCCTAATAGTTCTTCAATGCAGTAGTATAATAGTACCAACTGGTTTTGTAAGGAATTCCAGCACCACATATCAGTGTTAAAACTAAGAACCTGATTTGTCATGCAAAAAACTTTCCTAAAGCTAAGAGGATACAAACATACAGTGGCTTTTATTTGATACGAGAATTAACATCAGAGTCATCTCTCACAGCTGAAAAAATTACATCCTGTCCCACCGTACAACACCTCCTGCATTGGTTATCAGGTGCTTAATGTTAAGACCATTTATTTTAATATTTAAAATGTTCTTTAGTTTTTCCATGCTCTGCACCATCTAATTTTCTAGTGAACGAACTTCTCAAATGTGACCAGTCTTAGTCAGTTCATGGTGTACATTTATAAGCAGCAACACAACTGCTCAGAATGTAACAGGTTTTGTTATTAAATGAATTGTAACAAAATTTAGTGTGCTGTAGTAGAGTTCTTTCCCGTGGAGGGAGTCAATGGCAATGTTATGAAGTTCTACAGTACCTCTAATTAGGTAAAGGGGCCATAGACCCCAGACTGTTTCTGGAAGCATTTTCCAGTCAATAATATTTTCCATATGTTTCCTGTTTCTGCATTTATGATTTTTTTTCCTTTCAGCTGCATTAAGTGTCACAGCATTTATAATGCAGCCTATGTATTGAGGATGGCTACTTTATTATGTAGTTGATACTTTAAAAAAATAAAACCAAAGATCCTTGAAGTAGAATCACACAATATTCTGAGCTGGAAGGGACACACAAGGATCATCAAGTCCAACTGAGTCACATCAGAAAAATATAAGAACTTTTCCTCAGTTTTGTATCACAAAAACAGTAATTTTAATTAAACATTAAATTAGTGGAATTATTATACTAGCATTAATAGTACTTGACTAGCCAGGCAAGAAATACAATCATTTTCTTATTCTCCATAACTAATCTCTTATCAGACTGAATACATAGTAGGAAGGACTTCTATAAATCATTCCTGTCCTGACCAAATTCTCTCGCAGGACTAGTATAAATCAGGAGTAACTGCATTGCAGTCAGTGGATTTTCACCAGTGGTTAGGGGTGAAAAGTTGAAAGAGAAGCAAGGCTAAAGGCTACTAGCATTGTCCTGACATTAAAAGACTAGCAGTGTGCTTTTAATCGCTGTATTTGGTAGTTCTAAAGCAAAAGATCTTAACTCATTTTTTAAAAGCATGTTTCTAATAATTTGTTAGCATTATGGAGCACATTTGCTTTTCACTTAAGTGCAGCTCAATGTGATTGTGTCCATAAGAAAACCACCTTCATACTGTCACACAATGGAAACATGAAAACAAAAAAAGTTCTGTAAAAAAACTTCTGGAATTTGTTCTATACTTGTGCTTCTTCTGAAGATTTTTGTCTTGGTTGTTTCTTTTGAATACAAGGTTGTATAAGTAAAAATATCATTCCCACCATGTACAGCAAGCCAGCTATGTAAAAAGAAAAATCGTATTTTTGTGTGATGTCATAGATCCAACCTGGAAAATAAGGACAAAACATGTTTGTTACAAAGCTTGACAGCAAGGTATATTGCATGGGAAAATACAAAAAATACTTCACATTTCTCTCATGACATTTCAGTCAAATCCATAGATGTTTTCAGGAAAAAAAATATTTTTTTAAACAAGTTGTCACAGGTCTGACTTTAAAATAGACATTTTGTAATCCCAAACCAATCAGTTCTGCCACCCCACTACCGCTTTTGTGAAATGCCCAACACTGCCTAGTTCAAACGCTGTGCCTTGTGCAAGCAAACACATTCCCAATAGCTCCCTCAAAGACTCACATGCCAATAAAAGACTTTTCAAGAGATACAATCTCAGTACTGCAACGACTCTCATTCCAACCTCAGTTCCTTTGCAAAAACACATTAAGGTTATTTCAGAACCCAAACTAGCAAAATTCTCTCGTGTCATGCTGGTTGCATTCTGATGTAACCACAAGATCCGAAGCTCTTTTTACATCACCCACTTGCATCCTATTTGCTTTGTAACCAATGACCAGACACAGAGCCACGTTCAGCACAGACTGGGAGGTGCTGAGAGAACACATGGCAGAGGAAAACACTGCTGCTTTTTAAAGGGCACTGAGCAAGCTTTCTTTTTACTCATGTTGGCTCACTCGGTGGTGGGGACAGAAGCTGTGAGTGTTCTTGCTCTTCTGGGCTGCTTGTGCTGCCAAGGGCTTCCCTTCAGCCTGCAGCCTTCCCCATCTGGCCATGGCCATGACTCTCAAGGGCTCTTTCTGCTTTCTTCTGACAAGCACCCCTTTAAAAGAGCGCTGTAGTCTGGTGTAGTACTGACAATCAGTACCCATATCTCTTCTGCACTTCCCCATCTCTTTCTATGAGAAAATTCATAATGAATGTCTGTTCAAACCTAAGTAACTCTAGGGATAACATACATGCACTTCTACCTTCTGCTGTGGATGGCAGTAAAGCACTGCAGTCCCCAAAGTAGGTATTTCTGGCTGAAGGAAGGCAAAGCAAAGTTAAACAGATCCACTGGCTGCTTAGAGTGGTAACACCCAAACACACACCACAGTCCTTGGGGGTAATACTGTGGCACAAACATCTTCCTGTCCTGGGAACTAATCATAATTTTTTCATGTGGGTAGAAGAATGAGTATATATAGTGCATATAATAAATAAAAAAAAAAAAAAAAAAAAAGAGTGTATGATACTATTTTAAGGAAACATGCTATTTAAATCATAGATTGTAATAGATTTGGGGTTATTTCCAAGAACTGTAATTTGCAGTGTGTGAATAGTAAGCTGATAGCCAGCAGATATGATGTGTAAATTTGTACAGTGTAAAGCTGGATGTTACAGTCCATTCTGGAGCAGCTGGGATTTTGTTAACTACACATGCTCATTACACAGGAAAGTTTAGTAATAGAACGAGTCACACAGTTATTATACAAACATCTGTTGTTTAGCAATTTGAACTTTTTACCTGCTAAGGGTGGTCCAAACAATGCAGATATTCCATTGGCACAAATGATGATGCCATAGGCATTTGCAAGGTTTTTAGTTCCAACTAAATCTTCAGTCACAACAGGCATTAGAGAAAAATAGCCACTAGAAAATCCTATTAGAGCACAAACCACAGCCAGGCCGCCATATGTTTGCATTAGTGGCAAAGTAAGAATGCAGGTGACCAGGGTAAAGTTAGCCATGAGGAAGACATTCCATGTGCTGATGCACGGGAGATCAGAGATGATACCAAGGATCACTTTACCAAAAATATGAACAATGGCTATAATGGATGTCAAAGGAAATATATTGTCCTGACTAGATAAGTTGTAGTGCTTGACTATTTCTGGAAGATGAATAAAGGGAATGACAAAGCTGCTATAGGCAAATAAAGCCCAAATTATAAAGGCCACAAATACTCTATTGGTAAACAGTGATGCAGCTCCAAAGTAGCTGGAGTACCATAGTGCAAAGCCCTTCCTGACTGTAAGTGTCAGCTGGCTCACTGTCTTAAGAATGCGCAGTCCATGCATATTCCTTCCACTTCTAGAGTTACCTCCAGTTTCTGTGTGCTGAACACTCTCCAGCACTTCTTCATTTGTTGCCTCTTCTTTTTTCTCTGGTTCTTCACTGAGGACTCCATTAGATTTTATAGTCTCTGTAGAATGGGACAGAGCTTTTTCCTGGCTCTCTTCACTATCACTTCTCACAGCAGATTTTTCACTAAGGTCTTTGGGAGAGAGTGGTCTCATAAGCGCCCCGCAGACACAGAGGTTCAGAGAGACAGCACCCTGGATGAACATGGCATTCCTCCACCCAAATTCAGTGCAGAGGTACTTCAGTAAGGCAGTCATTAAGAAAGCTCCAAATCCTGTTCCTGTGGTACTGAGCCCTTGCGCAAGTGCTCTTCTCTTCTGAAAATACTGCCCTACCATGACCACTGCAGGCAGATAAACCATGCCACTTCCAATGCCTGTGAAAACAAACAAATAAATAAATACCCTAAATAAATCTGAACCTTTTGCCAACAACATAAAAAGCAGGGAAAAACAGATCAGTTTTATTCCTAACTTTTGTATGCACATAGTGGTAAAACCAATAATAAGTATTCGATTCTGATGTTAGCTTTCATTTCTGCCATGTAGTATTTTTCAAAATTTGCAATACTCATTGCAGTGAGAATACAATACTGATACTTAACTGGTGCAAAGAATTAAAACACATGGAAGATAAAACCTTTACCTCAGGTTCAGCATGACACTGCTGGAAAGCCACAAACATCCCACAACCGATCAGGGACAGTTAATATGGGGACAAACAGACACACCCTATTCTGTGTCTGTAATACCTGCATGGATTGTATCAGTGACCAAACGGCTTAGGGAGCACATCTTGTTGCCTTCACCTAAGTCCCCCAGCGGTGAAGATTCACACTGAGTGTCCGTCCTTGCTCTGTAACTGTGATGCCACAGTGACTGTGATTTGTTTCAGGAGTCAGCACGAGGTTAGCACAGTGATGGACCCTGGGTGGCTTCCACGCTGGTTCTGTTTGGGCACTCCAGGGAAGTCCAGGGAGGGCCACCCAGTAGCTGCACAGGCAGATCTCTATTTTTGCAGAAAACCCCTCCCCTGTAGTTAAAAAACAAGGTATTCATGGTATCTACTTCAAGCAGAAAGCATTAAGAGCTGTGCAAACACGTCGTTAAAGGTAACAGTTGCCCTTTTTTCTCACAGCATATTCCTCACAGAGGAATTTGGACTGGAAAGGGTGTATGCAGAAAATGCGTCCCAATTCACTGTGACCAGAATTCAGAAGAGTGTTTTGGGGCTTGAAAGTTTTCCTAAATAGGTGATAATGTAGCTGCATGCGGCTACAGCATGATCTGACTACAGCTAGGTCAGAGAAGCAGCAGTGATTCCAGCAAAGCCTGAAAGAAGCCCGTCAGCATCACAGCAGTGACCGTGACTGGAGCTGACCTGTTTTGCCTGTTAGAAGTATTTACTTCTTTGCTAGGCATATACACAATCAGGTTTTTATTTTGCACAAGTGTCCCTCCCCAAACCCAGCCAAAGAGTTCAGGGAGGCCTCTTTTCCCCGCTGGAGAACTCCTGCTGCTCGGGCTGGCTGCCCTGCCTGCGGTGAGGAATCAGCTCCGCCTGCACTGCTGCTCACTGCACTTCCCAAGAGCACGTCATTTAATAAGGGGTTTATCCGATCTTTCCCTTCCGTGGGGCACACGGCACGACACAGCCCCGTGGCACACGGAGGGCTCTGCGTGCCTTTCGCTCACAGGTTTGTCAGGAGGGCCTTGGGGACACCGAGCTGTGCCAGCGGGGCCGGAGAGGGGACAGCGCTCCTCTGCCCCATCACTGGGGGCTGGGACGGGGCTGGACGGGGCTGTGGGAGCTGGGGAAGGAGAACCCCTGAGCTGAGGGGCCCTCGGAACGGGCTGCAGGCAGGGAGACACGGTGAGCACAGCATGGGGAGCCGGCAGGGGTGGCAGCAGGAGCAGGCACTGTCAGAGAACAGGGCAGAGACCTCCCTGGGAACGAGGGGGCGGGAGTGCGTGGGCAGGGACTGCGGCGAGGGGTGAGGGGGGAATGATGAGGGGACAGGGACTGAGGGGACGGTGAGTCAGAGCACAGGGAACGGGTGGCTCAGGGAGATGGAAGGGACATCTCAGGCATCTCCACACCGTTTCTCCAGCCAGAGTTACTTCATTTCACTTCTCCACCTCACATTAGAGCTTGCTTCTGATTTTCTTCTGCAATACAGCTTTCACCCCTCATTAAATTCTCCATATAATCTCTGTCATTTGTCTGCTATTTTATTTTTCTTTCTGAAAAGCAGCCAGGGCTAAGACCAAAGTGTGTGGGTTCCTGCCTGCTCAATTATATTCAGTATATATGGAAACTGAAAAAGGCAAAGCCCTGTCTGTGATGGGTGTTCTCTGTTCATGACTGTGCAGCATTACTGAGGTCTGTGGTGTGATATAAAGAGTCATCACAGTGACCCATGGCTAGTTTCAGTATCTCTCCATCCACAAAGCTGGATAAAAATTTATGTGTAGAAACTCTGTAGCTTTCTATAAATTCTATGAAAGGACAGTTTAAGAGAATGCAAGGTATTGAAGCTATTATTGGTATTGCAAACAATTCCTTTTTTCCCTAAGTTTCCATCTGTCACGTACAACACAGACACTGCTTCATTTGCAAACATAAGTGGCCAAGTTACCTGTGGGGTGAGTAATAGTTCAAAGCCCCTTAATTGCTCAGTGTCACTCAGATGGTAATTAAAGACAAATTTTTTAATTTCCTACTTGGGTAACTTTCACACTTTTGTTTCATATCAATTAACAGTATCTCTTTCCAGAAATGAACAGTAAATAAAATTAAGTAGTGCTTTAAGCACTGGGCTCTTCTACATAACTTAGAGTAACTAAATATTTTCACAAGACACATATTGCTAGAAGGGGAGCATTCAGGCACCAAAGATCTGTTGTTTTTGAAGAAAAATGCCTAAACACACACGCCTTTTCATATTTTGATTGGGATCTTACACATATTAAAAGATTTTCTAGACATCTAATTCCAATTAAAATGATAAAGTATTACTTCAGTCATTTTGACTGTAAAAAATTTAGCAATATTTGTTATTTTAGGTGGTTGTTAATACAATCTGAATATCCTTTATTAGAAACTAGGTATGAAATCCAGCCCTGTGCATTATCCTAACTGAGGCTGGGATGGAGTTCGTTTTCTCCCTAGCAGCTTATTGGGTGCTGTGTTTTGGATTCGTGGCCCAAACACTGCTGATAACACAGGCATGTTTTAGCTGCTGCTCACACAGCACCAAGGCCTTCACTGTTTATCACACCACCTCGACAATGATCAGGCTGGGGGAGCACAAGGAGCTGGGAGGGGATGCAGTGGGACAGGGGACCCCACCTGGCTGAAGGAATGTCCCACACCCACACATGATGTCGTACTCAGCAATAAAACTGGGGGAAAGAAGGGGGAATGGAGGACATTCAGAGTTGTGGCATTTGTCTTCCCGAGTAAGAGGGACACATGACCAAGCCCTGCTTTTGCTTCACCTACTTAAATGTCTTTATCTCATTTTTACCTTCCTGATTCTCTCCCCATCCCACTGTGGAAGTCTGAGAGAGGTGCTATATGAAGTTTATCTGCCTACCAGCTGTAACCCACTTCACCCTTTAAAATGGGCTTTGAAGAAGTACATAGTTATCATAATCTGGTGGTTTATTAATGTGGAGCAACTCCTGGAGAAAACATTTGCTGTTTCTTCTTGTGACAAAAAGAGGAGTTAGCTAGACATATAATTCAACAGTGTTTTAATGTCTTTAAATCTCACTTGTTAAGAGTTTGGGGTGCATTAATTCTTCTAATAAAAAATGTCCTCTAATACATTCACTTCAGTGAAACTGATAAAAACCCCATCCACTGAGTAAATAATTAAGTTTTCTAAAAAGATAGCAGGCTGTAAAGAATGTGGAAGAAGAGCTGGAATAACTTTAAGGTCCAACTTCATTCTTTACTCACTCAGATAACCTTCAAAGAAATAAAAAAAAATATATGAAAAATGAAAGGACTTTCAAACATTAGTGCTTACCGGCCGTCACTCCAAACGTAAGGAAAAGGTAGTGCACATTTGAGACATAGGCACTCAGGATCCAGCCCAGGGCATTCAATATCCCTCCAATTATAGCTGTCATGCGGCACCCACACATGCTGATGAATAAACCAATAAAAGGACCTGTTAAAAAACATCCAAAAAAAGAAAAGATAAATTATTTATTTAATTCTTTATGCTCTACTGGTTTTACATGTTAACTTCTTTAATGTTTTAAATAAAATGTAAAACATCAGGCAACTCACGCAATTCAGTTTATTTTCTATACTACTCCTTAACATCATGGAAAGAAAAATATGACCAACTGATCAAATATTTAGCAAATATCTGCAAGACCCACAATCAAAGTTGCCCCATGAAGAACAGACAGTTTAAATAGAGGAGTAAGCTGAAACTGCTGTTCCCAATGCTGATGCTGTGTGAGTGCAGGCCTTTCTCACAAATAACTAGAAAGTAAACATTTTATTTTGTTTTCAGTGGAATATTTTAGGCAAATCTAAACACAGCTTTTTCAATCTTCACTTAGGGAGCCACAGGTGTGTGAGACCTTGAAGTCACAGGCTGCCCTTCCTGCTCATGCTGTCTCCTGAACTGACTGACTTCCCTTTCATCTTCCTTGTTGTTCCCTTTCTGCATCTAAACTGTAAAATTTGTCCTAGTGACTTAAAGAAGGTGACTCAGAACAACATAGGCAGCTATGCTAATAAAATGGGAAACTGTAAGAAAACACTTTTGGGATGAATGGCAAACGTTCTACAAATCTGTGTAGGTTTGAAATAAATGATGCTGGATCATACCTACAATAAGTGTAATGCCCATGCTGAGGGAGCTAACCCATGCTGTTAAGCCACGACTTTGATTAAACTCTTCAAGCCATTCCATGTTGAGTATTCCAAGGGCCATTTGGGAACCCATGATAAGTATGTGCACAAGGAAAGAGGAAAATACAATCATCCAAGCCCATCCTCCATCGATGTTTGGATTAGGCTTAATTGGCTTACTTCCAACTTTTGAGTCATCTCCAAAATCATATCCAATATCCTCTTGACTAGCATACATTTTCTCCACAGTATTATGAAACAAATGCAGTAAATACCTAAAAACACACACACAAAAAACATCAGACTCTGTAGTTTGTTTATAGTGAATACCACAAATCACTATCATGTTTCACCACCATGATTTAGTGCAGTTGTAAACTGAATATTGTGATTTCATTGTTCAAATATAAAATGCTTAGAAAATGGACCAATTAATTGATTAATTTGTGTACCTTATTATCATGGCTATCTATGCAGGAGTATTTGTAGGCTGACAGTAGGCTGCATTATCTCCACTGCTATAGATTCTACTTACTTTTAGGTGGCTGAGAACACTCACTCTTCATGGGCTGACTGTGGTCACCAAAAAGACTGGTCTCTCTCTGTGTATTTCTCCACTGTTATCACCTTCTGCTCTCCCAGTTAAGATTATCTGCCTTTGTGTTAAAGTTCATAAAGCTTGGATAAAGAAATTAAATCCTGAAGAGGCAGGTAGATGAAGTTACCCCATCTTTTCAGAGGAAACCAGTTTTCAGATGTATTTCTTCCTTAGGAGCAGAAGAACAAGAATGAAGACAGGAAAAGATAAAGAATTAAGGTGCTTGATTTTAAAAATGCTTTGCTTACATAAATCACAACAAGGGGATTGTTACTACCTCTCTGGAAAGCTTTCTATTAGAGTCAACATGATAGACAGTTTGCTATTATACTTTCAGTTTCCATAGTATTAATCCTTGTAATCCCACTAAAAACAAAGAATTCTCCCCAATTAATGTCAGTGTCTATCAGAACCAAACTGAGTGGCAGAGTTATGCACATAGGTGTACATAGGATCAGGCCATACCTATCTTAATTTGATTACTTCAGTTGTTACTCTAAACAAAGATTGCAACATAATGTGAAAATAATTTCAAAACCATTTTGATTGATTAATATGCAAGGTGCAGAACCCAGCCTTCCCTCCATCTGATTTCTGCTGCAACAGATTGAAATATTACCCAACTGTGGAGCACCACATAGGTTTCCATGGAGACCAGAAATGTAACAATACAATTTACCAGAGATGGTAATTTTTTGTCTTTCTTCTCCAGAGAAATAAAAAGAAACATTAGCTTCACTACAGTTGAAACAGGGAAGAAAGTTATCACAAATCATTTTAAAAAGCTCCTAATGTATTGTGTGAGCCCTCAGAAGGTGTTCCTCTGGGCTAGCTCCTCACTGCTGCAAACAGGCAGTGAACAGACTAACTCAGATCTGTACCAACTCAAATTTTGTCTTTAAACACATGAGTACATTTTGCTTCTCGAGTTACTACCTTTCCAAACTATTTTACTCTTCTTCTTCTTGCTAGATGAACAGAGGTGGCCCTGATGTATTCCACACTAATACACAGATGAAGTCAGAGCTGCTCCTTTCCCAGACACCAGTGACCACCTGTTGATATGTGCAGTGTCTCCAGCTTGGCTGCTGGGTAAGTCACCTTTGCAGTCAAGGGCCACCCAACCCTGCCTGGCACTACAGGTGCAGCTTGGGCACTTTCGACACGCAGGTTCCTCCAAGAGCACATTGACTTGCCTCATACAGTGAGCTGGAGCTAAGATGGCTTGTAATCCTGGCAAACAAATTTTTGATGGATGGATACTCTTTAGTGACTAAGTTCTCATTAGCCCTAACTTGGCCATGGAAGGTATTGGTGACACAGCTAGGAAAAACAAGAACTTGTGCACATTTAACACTGCATGGGCAGATCCCCTGGGATCGATCAATGAGTCCACATGTAGTTGCCAGTGGAAATGGATACCGAAATGCCTTACAGGCTTTTTCTTTCCAAACTGACAAACAGAGATAATGGGGATGGTGTTTACAGGTCTTTCTAGAGGTCCTGCAGGGTGTTTTAGACAGGAACGGTTGCAGGGGAGCAAGTCAGAGCCATGTGGTAGTGCAGACTGGTTTTTTGACCATAACAGGACAGCCTGGGATAGCCTTAGTAACAATTATACCTCATGCTTCTTCTACAAAGGGTAGGTCTTACAGATGACATCTCAACTCTTTCATAATAATGTACTTGGAGCCAGATCCCCTGTTCCTGTGATTTATAGGATTAGTTATGGAGGATTCAGCCCACTCACAAGAGAGAGAAAGACTAAGTGCATAAAGGTGATAAACACAGTGAATAATCATGCTAATGGAAAATCATGAGAAATACCAGAAGGAAGGAAAATCACAAGCTGTTACACATGCTCTGTGAAATGAAATGGAAATGTATGATATTACGGTACATCTCAGATAATGAAATATAAAATTATGTAACTGAAGATTCAGCATCAGGATTAAATGAGTCAGGCTTCACCTTTCTCTTCTATGCTTTTGACTGGTTTTGTGGCACCTGACTCCTGATATTGGATACAAAAATTTTCTTTTTTGGATGGGAAATAGACACATCTCTTACATATTTTAAATTATTTGAAGCAAAAATAATTGCATCAAGCTGCAAAGATATGACACTCATCTTTGCAGTCTTGCTGACAGAACAGGCTTAGATTGAGCAGATGCAAGTTAAAGTCATGCTTGTATCAACCTCCACAAATCTTCAGAAAATGCATGTGTTTTCTCTTTGAACTGGATTCTTGCTTATTATCCTGGATCCCCTCCTCATGACTGACTCATTGCCCCATGTCCTGTTGTGCCCAGAAGAAATGCACTTACCTCCTTCCCATACCACAGCACCTTCAAGAATAGTCTCATGCAGAACACAGTCTCAAGAAAGGCAGAGGAGCCCAAGGGACTCTTTGCAATTATGAAATCCTAGAGAGCCACGCCAGTTTTCCCAATAAGCAAAGCAGTGAAGACTCACTCACAGTAATAGTGTTTGAATACAGGCCCTCACAGGGGATTGCACTTAAAGTCAGGAGAATCTGGATTCCTGTTTGGTCAGCTGGAGAAGAACCATTTCTTAATTTTTTTTTTCAGAAAAGCTTTTTAGATTTTCTGCACACAAAGTATGCAGAGCTCTTAGAAAAATGGCCCAAATGTTAGCGCCTGCAAAGATGCTGAGCTTTTCTGAAAATCTGACTCATGAGCTATTTTAGGGACAAATGCAGGTGCTGTAATAAGACCAAATTTAACAGCAAAACATCCAACTTCCCTGTACTGTCAGTGGAGCTATGGCTCTCTAGCTTGTAGTTGGACTAGACCATTGAAAAATATCTGATCTTGATATAAAAAGTACATATGATAAATAATTTACATATACTTGAGCAACCTCTTCCAGCACTTGACTGCCTCAGTGTTAAAAATTATAGAATAAAATCAAACTTTAAGGGCACTTCCAATAGATAACTCATAAATGCATTATAAATAGTAATGAGTTTTGCTTGCAATATTCCCAGTAGACACGTCACACGTAATTATTTGTCTGCTGAAGGCATACAGAAAAAAACATTGTTGGAAACATCATTTATTTTGGTTGTTGTATGTTTTGGCAGTCTGACCTCACCTTGCCAACATGCCCAGCACTTCAGCTGTCACCAACTTCACTGGAGATGTGGACACTGGCCACTTCTGCCAGTCAGAGCCACAGTGGTAACTGTGCGTGTCCAGCAAGGAACACAAAACCAGGGAAATTAAATGCTTAAAAACACTAAGCTAATTGCCAGGGTCACAAGTTTGCATGAAGTCGGCAGCAGCTCCATTTCCAGACTGGGGGTGCTGCCCTGCTCTACTCTGCCCTGCCCTGCTGCCCCTCCCCGAGGGCTGTTTTCCAAACCCTGCTCGGACCTCCCCAGGAGACCCTTCGGTGCTGTTCTGCCCCGGTATTGTTCTGCCCCGATGCTGTTCTGCCCCGATGCTGTTCTGCCCCGCTGCCACGTCCCCGGGGACTGCGGGAAGCGGCTCGCATAGTAACACATTTTTCTCTTCTCAGTGCCAAGGGAATGGGCAGCTTTCATCAGGGGGCGCACCTCTGTTTTGTACCGGGTTGCAGAGCAGCCCGAAGGCAGCGGATGTAGTTTTCCCCTCCAGTATAACAGATCTGGGAGCTCCCCATGCTACGCCTTCCCCAGCGCTCCAGCGAGGTTCACCCACCTGCCCCAGCGCTGGCAGCGGGGCGGGGGCGGCGTTCGGGAGGGGAGGGGAGGGGAGGGGAGGGGAAGGCAGGGAGGGGAGGGCAGGAGAGGGCAGGGCGGCACCGCCCGCCCGCCGGAGCACAAAGGATGACCGCGAGTTACCCCGCTGCGGCAGCGCTGCCGCCGGCCCGCCGCGGATCGGGAGTCCCTGCCGCCCATCCGGGGGTCCCCGCTGCCCATCCTGGGGTCCCTGCCGCCCATCCTGGGGTCCCTGCCGCCCTTCCGGGTGTCGCCGCCGCCCATCCGGGGGTCCCCGCTGCCCATCCTGGCGTACCTGCCGCCCATCCGGGGGTCCCCGCCGCCCATCCGGGGGTCGTCGCCGCCCATCCGAGGGGTCCCCGCCGCGGATCGGGGGGTCGTCGCCGCCCATCCGAGGGGTCCCCGCTGCGGATCGGGGGGTCCCAGCCGCCCATCCGAGGGGTCCCCGCCGCCCGCCCGCGCTGCACCGCGGCGAACAGCTCAGTTCAGCTCTGTCACTGAGATCAGCCCAGCTCAGCTCAGCTCGGCTCAGCCCAGCGCGTCTCTGCCGCGGGCGGCGCGGCCGCTTAGCGCTCCCTGCCCGTGCGGTGCCCGTGCCCGTGCGGTGCCCGTGCCCGTGCCCGTACGGTGCGGAGGCTCCCGGCTTCTCCCGGTTCCCCTGGCTCCTCCCGGCTCTCCCCGAGGTACTCACCGCCAGCACCGCCGTCCCTGCCCGCCCAGCCCAGCCCAGCCCAGCGGAGCCCCCGGGAGCCGCTGCGGTGCCCACCTGCGCTCCGCTCAGCCTCGCCCTGCTCGCCGCCCCGGGGCTTATTTTCCATGGGAGTGCGGCACCGGGCGGAGGGCCCCTGCCCCGCAGGCAGCTCGTCTTCTGCACCGCCGTGTCTCCATTCCCTGCAATTTCAAATCTCCACGCTCTTTCATTCCTGCGATACCGGCTAATTCTGGTTTGGCGGAGCAGATTTGCAGTCCTCTCACATGCACACTCTTGTGGCTGACTGAAGTTTATTGCTGCACAGGTTATCGCTGGAAATTTACATCCCAGAGAGGTAGAGGATGTAGTCCAGTAAAAGCGGCCACTATCATCACTTTAACGGCCGATGAATTATGTCTTGGTTCAATTTATTAGCCAAAACACCCTAAGAATGAAGCTTCAAAGTTTCATTGTGTGGTACCTTATTTGCGCAATAAGTAAGTTTCAAAATATTCCTCCCTTATGAGAAAAGCTGCAGAAATACATTACTTTTTCAGACCAGTATCCACACCTCGGTTGTGAATAATATGACTAAAGAGATGTACATTCTGCATTCATTGCTTTGACTATTTGCAGTGGATATACCCAGGCTAAAGCAATTGTATCCCATGGCCCAAAACTTTCATCATCAGAGAATCTTGATGTCCTAGCAGTGCACAGAGTAGTATAAATGAAGGCTGTTCAAGAATATGTAAGAAGTTCTTTTAAAGAAAACAAAATGAGGAGAGGCCAACAGGCATGTTTCAATGGTATTATTAATGCTGTCTGTGTGTAAGACATGATGGTACAGAATCTGTTAGAATTAGTTTGAGGGGGTTTAAAAATATGTACTTGGGGCTTTTTATATATTTTTTTTCTACATTTTTATTTGACTTTTATTACTCTTTTGTCTATCTGCTGTTTACATATGAAAATTTAATCTATTTTTCATTTTAAAATGTGCTGTTCCATTATGTATTTAGTCTGTTAAATATATCAATATGAAACGTTTCTATCTAGGTTAGGTTCAGGTGTGTGGCAAACTTCTGGGCTGTTGCTATGGCTTCATTCTTTACATAAAACTTACACTACTTTGCATTGTAGTCTTCAAAAAATAATCCTTTTCCAGAATAAACAACTAGATTAGTGTCAGAAACTTGTGATTTGGTTATTTACTTCTCCTTCATAAACAAAACTAGATTTCCCATTTTAAAAGACTATACTATTGCATTGCAATTGTGTGTCATTCTGAAGTATACATACTCCCTGGTTACTTTGTGTTTTACAGTAATACCTTGCCCAACAGTGTACAGGCAATCCTATCCAGAATTTAACTTTGGCATTAGCTTTTTGGCTGGAGCCTAGCTTCCTAAAAGGTATAATGCTAGGGACTTGGCACTTGAAAGTTGTAGCTTATTGACTAGTGTTATTATTCAAATTTGAGACATACATTTGGATTTATGAATTATCTAGCATGCTAACATACTTTATTAATCTGCCACAAAAGCAGATTTGACTGGCTGTTACCCCACGTAGCCTCCAGTACCTGACATGCTGTCTGTGTGCCTAAATCCTTGTGCCAACAGAGATTTGATCAGATGGAGAATTCACTTAGCTGTGTCATACTGCTTCAGCAGTTCTGTTTCATATGTCACTGTGGTTCTGGGCTATAAGCTTGGATTTATGTTGTCTCTTGGGAAGGTGTGTATATAAGGATCTACTTGAATATTAACCATTAAATTGTGTAGGTCTAGCAGCAAGGGTACAAATTATGTTCAGTAAGGAAAAAAGTCCATTTTGTTAGAATGGGAAGAACAGTTCTATGGTATCAGAAAAAGTCTGCAGGTTTTGGCAAAGATGAATAAAGTGCCTGATTCAATAAAGTAATATGTAAACCAGGTCTGACAGTCTGGTGCCTTAGAAATCATAACTACATAAAATGCTTAGATGGCAAGCAGAGTAACCCCAACTGAAAAGGATGTTTTACTAATCCCTTAAACATAATGGTAATTAGATGTCATAATGTAACTTAAAGGGAGAGAGGAATGGAGAAAAGAGGGAGGAAGGCAGGAGTAGGAGGAATTGATAACTCAATTTTCTTTACTGTTGGGGGGGGCACTGCGGTGGCATCATCATAGAGGTGGTGATTGGAAGGGATCTCTGGGGTACACCCTGTCCAGCCTTCCACTGGAAGCTCTTCAGGTCAGCCATGCCTAGCCTGCCCTTGAAAGCCTGCAAGGATAGGCTGGGCAGCTGTCTGGGCAGCATTTTCCTGTGCAGCACCACCCATGCACAATCACACACATCCAGTCACAGCTCCAGGGACAAGGCTTCAGACCTTTGCTCCTTGTTTTGCCATTTGCTACTGCTGGCAAGCATCCAGCTCAATGAACTTCAGGTAGTTTTAGGTTGTTAACAGATCTCCCTTTATTTTCTTCTTTGCCAGGCAAACCAAGTCCAACTTCTACAACATCTCTTCACAAGTTATGTGCTGTAGGCCTCTGCACACCCCTCTCCTGTTTCTTAACATTATTCTTGTACTGGGGAACCCTGAACAGGACACATTATCCTGGGTGCAGACACGCTAGCAATAAATAAAGAGGGATAATAATTTCTATTCATCTGCTGTTCAAGCTAACTTCCTAATGTAGCGCAGTGTATGGTTCACTGTATCCACAATGAAAACACCCTGTTGGCTCATGTCCAACTCAGTGTCCACTGTGACAGCCTCATGCTTTTCAGCTGCTGCTGCTCTGAGCCTGTACTGGTGCCTGGTACTATCCAACCCCATGTGTACACTCCGCACTCCTCATTAAACTTCATAAGGTTTCTGTTGCCCCAGTTTTTAAGTTTCTCAAAGGCCTCTCAAATGAACCTCCACTGTTTGGTTTGAAAACCATTCTTTGAACTTATATGAAAATCTGCTGCAAGTGCATCCTGTGTCATTATCCAAGTTACAAAGAAGGGAATGAACAATACTGGCACCAGTATTGACCTCAGAGTGTTTTGCTTGTACTGGTCACCAACTAAACATCAACCCATTGATTCTTACACTTCAAGCCCAGCAATCCATCCAGGTTTAACCCACCTAGCAGTTCATTCATCCAGACCACACTCCAGCTTTTTCCTCATGTTGGGCTTTAACCACTTGCTTAATCCCCATTGCTCAAAAGAGCAGCTGTGCTGGAGAGCTTACAGACCATTCAGCCCTTGGCAAATGTGTATTGATGAACATATAAAGTGCTGTTTAACTTCCCAGCATTTTTCCTCTACACTTCTGACAGTTCTCCTCTCTAAAGCTTTCATTAAGCCACCTCCCTGCTTCCCATGAAATGGTAGTGCTGCAGCAACTGATGAGGAAGGACAAGTCTGAAATACAGCTTGGTTGCTGCAGCATCAAGATACAGAACAGAGGAAACATCTTCCCCTCAGTTTTGCTCAACTGCTGAACTTTTAACCAGTGCAAAGTATCACCAAATAATCTGGTCAATTATTTGTTTTACAATTATTGTTAGGAGGAGACGTAATTTATGGCATTTATAGATTTTACCTCCTCTTTCTTACAGTAGCCTCTTTGGGTTACTGAATAATTCTGTGTATTTGTGAGGGCATGTTACATCGGTCCTGGGGTAAAAAAAGACAAAAGGAAAACAAGCCAAACTTAATACTGTAATTTGCCAGAGACTGCACAGTAGTATAGCTTTTTTATGACACCCTAAAAGCTTGTCTTCTCTTCATTTTGGTAACTCCAGACTGCCAAACAAAAATAATCCATATTTTCTTGTTTTCCCACTGCCTGTCTGAGGAGAATCCTTGGTATCTTTGGTGGATTCACCACAAACAACACTCCCAAACAATACCCCAAGCAAGCATGAACGTTTTCAGCAATTCTCCCACCTACTCCCATGATAGCTGTCTTACTCAAATAGGAAAGAATGAACTAATTTGCTATCTTCAAATTCACCCAAGACTGAGGATAGACCATGGGAATGGAATTCAGAAATAGAAGAAAAAGCAACATTTTTATCATTGCTGGCATAGAGAATTCCATTTGGAGAATAACTACTTGTCTTTTCTCTTTCTTCTCTCTCCAAGAGTTGATGCATTACAGCAGCTACAGATATGGAGAGGATCCTGTCCAGTTTCCTTAGATCCTTCAGAAGGATGCTTCAGAATCATAGAATAATTTGTGTTGGAAGGGACAAACATATCATGTATTTTCAAATGTGCTATGGTTAGAAACACCTTCCACTAGAGCAGGTTGCTCAAAGCCTCATTCAGCCTGGTCTTGAACACTCCCAGGGATGGGGCAGCCACAGCTTCTCTGAGCAACCCATGACAGTGTCTTACCATGCTTACAGGGAAGAATTTCCTCATAATATCTAAAGCTATGCTGTTTCAGTTTAAAGTCATTAAGCTTGGTAAAAAGCCCTCTCTGTATCCTGTGAGAGTTTACTGGAGTGTATTGAAAGGACCATAGGATGTTTCTTAGCAGATGAGGATGCTGCAGAGGTTAACAGTCCTGCTGCAGAGCAGAGGGGCTATTTCATCAGTGTCTTGTCAAGAAGTTCCCCCAGCAAAACTGAGTATTCCCTCACACGACAGGTTGGGGGCAAGCTCTTCCTGCCACGAGAAATGTGGCAAGAATGAAGGGGTGCAGTGAGTGGAAACAGGCCACTGAGCTGGAGAAGAAGCCTGGAGAGCCGGCAGGGTACACTGAGTGGGGAGCAGTACATACAGTGGCTTCTGCTTCTGAACTGAACTGCTGCCACCCACATACTCCTAAGTCCTTCAGTGGCAGCAGCAGCAGCAAACCTGGGTTTTCATGTTGTAGATTAAGACATCCATAGGAAAATGAATGTTCTTCAACTCCTTAAAGTTGTTTCCCTGATTCAGAAAGTCACAGCACAGGAGGAATGATACTTGCTCACAAAACAAAGGCAGAGGTGATAAAACAGTCCTTTTCTGCAGCATAACTCAATTTCAGCTTTGTATGTTAACAATCCAACTTGCATATTGAGGAGGTAAAATAAACTATGTTATCAAGAACAGTTCTATTAGTCCTAAGTGCTGTTGTAACACTAACATGTTTTGCACATGGTGATATCTTGCTTTTCTAGTTTAAAACGTGTGAGCATAAGGGTGTGGTTGCAGTTGGCTGAACATCTGAAGTGCCGTGTGAGGAGAGAGAACTCGGGGGCCTCCAATATGACTCGCAGTCGCACTGCAGTCACTTCCTCCAGGTCAAACTTGTGCTTGTAGAAGATCTCAGAACATTCAATGAGAACTGCATGACTTGGTCATGGGTTGCACCTTTTGCAAATATACCAAATTAATTGCAAATTCCAGCAAGGTCAAATTATCACTGAACTAGTTAGTGCAAATTACTTATTTCAGTGGTACCAGGGCTTAGTCCTGCACTCTGGCATTCAAATCACAGTATTAATTTGTATGCAGTGGCTTTTCTTCATGCTTATCCTGGCAGGCATTTGGGTCAAAAGAATCCCCTGATCTTTAAACATTTTGAAAATATGATCTAAAAGAGTGTGCTTGTAAACTTGAGTTTATCTGAGATGCATTTGAACTGTGTGATTTTCCTTTGTGTTCTCTGTAGCACCACTGCCAAGGTATTACATTCTTTATAACTAGATCATCAAGTATAATGCTTTTATGAAACCCTAACTTCAACATATTAATAACTTGATTTGTATAAAATTCCAAAGCAATATATTTTCAGAAAAAGCATTTTTTTAAAGCACCAGAACTGCAATGGTGTTATGATTCATGAGAACAGAACAAGCAAACAATGATTAGAGACAGGAGGAGATACATACACTGTCCTCCACTGGGTAGAGAGCTGTTTCAGCCAAGTTAGAGCAGGTAACTTCCTCAGTTCACAGCTAAATTGCATTGTGTGACTAGTGTCTCAAATCTCATAAGGTCGTCTGCATCAGTACTTGAACCAGGTATTTTCAGGCTGTGTGAAGCTGCCAGGGTGTCTCAGTGCTCTCCTGCTGTTGCACCCTCCAAAGCTGCGCGGGCTGTTTTGGAGAGCTGGGGTGTGACTGATCTGCATTAGGCCAACAAAACCCAGAGATTCTGCAACAGAGATCCCTGTGGGACCTCAGCCAGAACTATTTGTACAAAAGTGTCATTATGTGTCCAAAATAGAGTCATTCCTTCCTTCTCAGTAACTATTCTGATGTCACTTGATCGTTTTGTTGGGGTTTTTTTCAGACTGTAGCACTTGTATTGTCAATAGCTACAGTTTTCCCTGAACAGAGATCGGAAGGGAAATGGAATGTATTATTAAGTTACCTCAAGTTCCTTAGAAAATTTTAAAAAATATAAACAGACGTGCAAAATAGAGATATATTTTATGGGGGTTTTTGATTTCTGAGCATTTTAACAACTTGAAAATGAAATTCAAACATTCCATTAAGGCCTGGGTTACGTTTCCCTGTATAGTTCTTTTTCTTGAGCCATAAACAGAGGGCTTCCTTTGAAATGTGTAACAGCACAAACTAACAACAATTGACATTGTTGCCTTGTGCTTAGTTTGTCCATATCTCAGTATATAAAGAAATATTTGCAACTTTTCAAGGTCAGTTCAATGTTCAGTGGTAGATTATTACTATGCCAATCTACACATGAACCCCTCCCAGCATTTGTTCTTACCCTTTCTGCAGTGAGTTCTGCAGTGAGCTCTAAGTTCAGTCTTTGGTTGTATGCCATCCACAGTTGTCCTACAGGTACCCACTCCCTACAGATTGCCCACTGTCCAAATGACATTACAGATATCAGCCACTCAGCCCTATTCAGTACTCTGAAGCTGTACCAAGTGCCTCGTGCTTCTGTGAGCTGGAGCAGTTTCCACACGTTCTGTGGAGCACACAGACCACCAGAGCTTGTTTTCTCACCCTACAACAAACTGCAAACCAGCAGGATCATGAGTCCATAGGACTAAGGGTGTCATATCATTGGAGGGGATATCATGGACTGGATCATCAGGATGTTTAGATGAAAGGGAAACTTCGACACATTCTGAGCAGTTACTGTCAAATTGTCTTTGGGCAGGTAAAACTTCTCTGAGGTTCTGAGATAAAGGGTGGTCTGCTGGGTGGAAGAAATCATGATCTGATTTCTAAGGAAGCAGTGAAGACAGTGCAGTACCTGTAGGAACATTTCACATCCAATACAGAATGGAAAGTACAATACAGGGCATTTTGTTTCATAATCAAATTAGTAACTGGTTTTCAAGATTACAATTTCTGTTACTTTTGCTATTTGTTTTAGATTTTTTTATCAATATGTTAACATCCACTTCTAAAGAAAGTGCAGTGATGATTGCAGAAAGTAACCTATCAGAAATAAAATTTTATATTTCAGGGCTTTAATATTTTAGAAATTACTTCCTATTTAGTAATATAATGGACTAAATTACTCGGAGGAGGGGAGTTTTCCCCCAAAATTTGACATCACTGCTTTAAGTGGTGCAGAATGAAGCTGTTTTCAGAATCTGCCTAGCAACAAGAGCTGCTCTCTCTCCCTCTAGTGGAGGACAATAAAATAGTTTTATTTCCATTTTTCCATATGCAAACCTCGAAATAATACTGTCAGAGGTTGAAAGCTTTTCTGAACAACAATATTTCATAATTTCTGTTTAATATATAAGATAAATGTTATATTAATAGCATTGTAATACAGTATGTTTGCATACTATTCTTTTTCTACAAGTGCACTGTTTTTAAAGTGATTCTATGGATTGTAAAATATTTATGTGTGTAAATATTTACAGATATCTAGACACTTTCTAAAATAACAATAAAGGCCCAGCATTTAAGATTAAAAATAACTCCTAATCTCAGAAGTAAAATACAGCATGCTTAATGTTGAACATAGGAGCAGCTTGGTATTTGCCAGATTGACCCTCAGTTTAAAAAGCAAGTATCTAAATTGTAAACTTTTTTTTTTTAACACAAATGCTTTCAGTATTTGTGGTGTTCACCTTAAAAGAAGAAGGGGATTGCCACAATACTTAGATTCAACATGTATCCTCTTTTTATAATTAGATGCTACAATCTACTGCTTTGTTTCAGTCTCCTAATAAACAAAGTTTTAAAGAACAGCATAAACATCTTCCAAGCATTTAGTATTCGTTTTAAGTACAAACTGCTTATATAAGTAAAGACTTACATGAGCAAGTCCACAATCAGAGTAGTAGAAAATACTTCCTATGTACTACTGATTAATGAAGATATGCCTATAATTACCCCGCCTCTAATTTCCAAAATACACCAAAACCATTGTCTTTTGGCTAGATTCCTGTTGCTGTTTTCAGGGGAGGGTTTGATTCTAATTCTGCCGCTGAGTTTCTTTTTAGCCTATTCTTCTATTTTGTGTTTTTATTATCTCACTCTATTAGTACTTTTCTTTCCCTTCTTTGTTGCCATACAAATCTTCACACATGTAGGTGGGGTAGCTGTCAGTCCAAGGGTATCTGAAAGACGATGCACATGTAGGTAACTTCAGAGTCTTCATCTTTTAGGGAGAGGTGCTTTTCCACCTGCAAGTCACTGCCTTACACTGAGTGTGTCACTGTGAGCATTTCAGTTCGATTTCATTTGAGTTTGTGTATGTCTTGTGCACTAAAAGGTAACAAAGCTACTTGACAAGAAGTGTTAGGTTCTGGGTTGCCACTGTCTCACTCAGGTGCCAGCAGAAAGTAGATCTCCTAGCAAGGAGGGAGAGCGTTTATGTTCTTGCACCAGAGGACTGTGGTACGATGAGTCAATCGAGATGTAATTGCTTTAAGAAGTACAGAAACTTAGAGGGGGGTGAAACGGTGCACTGAGCGATGATCCAGGAGAGGTGGTGGAAATGCCATAGGCCTCCTGTCCATACTTAAAATTCTCCTCCACCGTGAAGAAGAGAGGTAAGGGAGGACAAAGGGATGTGTGAGACTGTGCTTTTGTGGCTGCCGCAGCAGCTCCACACTTTCATCCCGAAAGAGATAGGCTGGAGTAAATACATCCCAGGCTCTGGAATCTGACAAACTGTTTACAGCTCGGTTAGTTTGTGTTGTTTTAGGGAGGGTGACAGAGAACAAAAAGCAGAGGAGCAAAGTGTGAAAGGGACATTTGTCCAATCACTGTATTATCAAATGGGGAGAGAGAAGTAAGAGATTGCTGGGCAGGGTAACTCGTACTGTCCCCCAACACACCAGCCTGCAGTTGTGGGTTATGTTTTCCCAAATGCTCATTCCTTTCCTTTCAGTGTAATAAGAATGTAATAAACATTGTTATTTGAGGGAGAGCGAGGGCGTGGGCTCCCGGGGCGGTCATTGGAGTCAGCTCTTGCCTCCGCCCTGGTTCCCAGATGGACTCCGGAGCTCCAGTGGCCCTGGCACATGCTGGAGGTGCGGGCGCTGCAGCTGAACCCAACACACTGGATGGAAGGAACAAACCAGCAAATGTTGTCTGATTTAAATCAGTTGGCCATCTGTGGACTTGCATTAATAGGGAATGCAAATATGATTTTAATACAACTTTATTACATGTTAAAGAAGGAAATGGTAGTTAACCTCTATAAGCATCATTTTAGAAGCACTTTTGTGTGTGATCTGAAGTGTGTTTTCACCCAATTAATGTGCTCCTGATGATGATTATTTCAGCCTCGGAGTACTTCCAGGTGCGCTGTCTCGGGGGTAAATATTGCAGACCTACTTCGCACGATTTTCTTCCAGCAGGCACGTGCTCCATTCAGCCCATTTCACTCTGACCTGGCAGCTCCGCCTGTCTGAGCCTTTCGGTGCGTTTCTTAACAGAAATGTGATGCGGCTGTAATGACGAGCTATAATTAGTATTAATGAGGCTTCCTGGAAGGAGCACTCACCACAACATTTTACCGTCCCTAAAAATAATAGTAATGTTCCAGTGCCTCTGGCTGCCCCCGATCCCGGAGCAGGGACGGTGTTCCCGATCCCCCCGATCCTAGAGCAGGGACGGTGTTCCCGATCCCCCTGATCCTAGGGCAGGGACGGTGTTCCCGATCCCCCCGATCCCCCCGGCCCCACTGCCGCCCCTCCCCGCCCCGCCAGGGGGCGCCCTGCGCAGCGGCCGCCTCAGCGCGCTCGCTGTGCGGGGTGTGCGGGGTGTGCGGGGTGTGCGGGGTGTGCGGGAGGGAGGGCGGGACAGCGGGCACGTCGGACGGGCTGGTGCGGGGCAAGGCACGGACCCACGGGGTATCCCCGGGGCACGGACCCACAGGGTATCCCCGGGGCACAGCCCCACAGGGTATCACACCCCACGGGGTACCCCCTGTCTGGTGTGACAGGGCACACCAGGCGGGACGTGGTGGGATTAGCGCCCGTGACAGACACCTGACAGGTATCTGAACGAGTTATTTGGCAGGGATGCACTGTTTTCATAGCATTTATTTTAACCAAAATCTATCTGAAAGGGTTGCTACTTCAGAGGCAGCAAGTTAGATTAAAAATGTGTTTAAAATGCTGTATTAATTTCTCTTACACTGTTGCAAATTTATTGACGCTTTGATGTGCGATTTAAGTAAGGCTGCTATAGAAAATGGTGGGATATTGCTGAACACACAATTTGTCTATGTATTTGAAATGCTATAAAACTTTGCTGCTCTGAATAACAGCTGTTAATGCTTGTGGAGTATCTTTAGTATGCACCATTCATAGCGCTTTGCAAATCATTAAAACATTACATTGTTCCACAAACAATGCCATGTACGTCACAGAGGAGCCAAGAAACACACTGGGAGCAGACTGCTGAGGAGACGGAAATAATGAGCCCGTCCTCTGACCCTGTTCGGATGGCTCTTTGACCCAAAAAGCGTGTAGTGCTTGGTGGGTAGGTGAGGCTGATCCTCGGGGGCTCTGAGGAGGGTGCAAAGTGAAGGCAGGAAACCTTAGAATCTTCAGGGTTCACAACAGGCTCAGAAACCTATCCATGGTTTCGATATTTACTGAAATACACCTGACATCTGTTAGAAAGGAGGGATCCTTGCTGTCAGCTGCACTATTCTGGGAGTACAGGATACAGAACAGCAAGTAGACGCACAGTCTGACCTTTGTGTCAAGGTTAAATTGCCCCGGTCTTTCTCCCTGCAGTTCTTCTGGAGAGATGGCGAAGCTTCTGGGTTTCACCATTGACCTTACCCTCACCTTTTGAGAAAAAAAGTTGTGGACTAACTAGGAATACTGCTAAATGATGAGGTCTTTTTCCATAGTTACAGCAGTTTTACAGAACCAAATCTAATCTTGTTCTGTCAACAGCCAGCTGCAAACCCTTGTTACCTTTTGGAGGGTTAGCATCAAGGCACTTGGCCTGATTCTGCTAGAGAGCTCCAGGCAGTTTTAGATAACTGTTCTCACAATATCATTTGTGAGACCAAGGTTTTGGCTTACGCAAGATTAGACGGAAGAACAGTTATCAACCCACTGCCAAGTATCATCTCAGTGGGAGAGCACAGGGAAAGAAAACTGTTGCTACATCTTTCAAATGTTGCATTATTTTAACTAATTTCACTCTCTGTTATTCACTATTTATTAAGTTAATTTGCAAAGAAGGAAAAAACATCTACCCATTGATAAAAAATGTTTTTTGAAATACTTTAGTTATAGTAAATAATTAAATAAATTGGAAGGAAGCCTGGATTATGTAAATGTGTACACTATGAAAATTGACAGATATATAGAGAGTCTCATGAAAGACATGAGTTTCATTAATTGCCCATTACCCAGCACCAAGTCCATACCACGTTAATACATACACTGATCCTACAATTGCACATCTGGGGCTGAAACCAATACAGAGCATTTTTCTGGATTTTCTTTCTTATGTTTAGAGAGCTGGATTTGCATTTAAAGTTGCTGTCCGTTTTAAGTCTCTTGTTTTGGAAGGTGTGGTGGGTTACTAGTTCTTTAATATTTTAGAAGTCTTACATGCACCTGCTTTCTTCCTTATGAACTTCTGGCCTCTCTAACATGTTTCAAATTTGACACCTAAAAAATGAGATGATAATGACTTCTGATGCTTTGACAGCAGTGCAGTGTGCTCTATTGTTAAATGTTATTTTGATTTATTTGATTTCTTAATGCAGTGAATAACTTTGCTTACAGTTAGCCTGCAGCTGCCCCCCTGAAATCTGTGGCAGTCTTTTAGCTCTGACGCCAGCAGAAGCCAGGCTGTGCTCTAACCTAGAGGCCATGCAGCTGGCTTTTACCACACTTAGCTGGGTATGAAATCATTGTATTAGTCAGAACAATGAGGAGGCAGAAGCAAAGCTAAAATTGAGGCTTTAAGGATCTGACTCATTTGGTTTCTGGCACAAGGAGGTGCAAATTGCACTTCCTGATTTTGCCGCACACCTACCAAACCCCTCTTACAGCACACCCCCAATGTGCTATGCTAAGAGAAGACCTGCTCACTGCCTCAGCACGTACCCATCTAACTTGCATGTATTTGCCCTCGTTGCTAATTTACCATTTGGAAGCTGATGTTTGTAGGATGTTAGCTGAAAGATGGATGTGTGCTGTTGCAATCCTCCTCACCAGTTTTGCAGTCTTTGCCACCCAGAGAGCCCAGTACTGGAACCCTGAGAATCTTCAGCTGGACAATAACCTGGGAGATGCAGGGCCCCCATCCTCTCTGCTGGAAATAAGCAGCACATTGCTTAGGAGTTTTTTTTTTCCTCAGAAATAGCAATAATATGGCTTCTCAGATGTGTTGTATCTGTTCCATCAACCGGAATATTTTATTACCCAAATTCCATACAATTATATGCCAAAAAGAAACATTAAAAAAAAAAAAGACCCAAAGCTGGCGAACCCACTGTTGTCTTGCTGAAAGCATTTTGCAGCCCCTTTTCAAGTCACAAGTCCTGTCTGAGAATTACCAAAAGTACCAAGAGAATGCAGTGGGTTCTAGTATTGTGAGTCAGATTCAGCAGGTCCTGTGCATGGAGGCAGCCCCACGGTGCCCTCAGCATGAAGAACCAGCCAGAGGAGATTCTGCCTGCAGATCTGTGGTGGTTAGAGCAAAGGAGGAGCTTTCAAGGGCAAGTCAGAGAAGATGGTAGACATATTTTACCCAGTGCTCCTGTCATTACACAAAATGCACTGGTGCAGACACCCCTGCTTGCTGGTATTTTCTACGTGGGATACCAACCTGCAGCTGGTAGTGAATCTGAACACAGCAAGGCATGCTGCAGTTAATTATTTAGGACTCTCATAGACATCTGCTTTGAGGGAAAGGCTGTTTTTATTCAAAGGCTTGGGACTAAAATTTTGATGAAAAATATGGAGGTTTTTGTGGTTGTTTCACCCACATTTTCCAAGCCACTTAGGTTTTTCTTTCACAGTTCAAATTCGCTGTGTACATTTGAGATTCTCTAAAGTGATGAAGAGTACCAGGAAGGGGTTTTCATTAAAGGTGAGTTAGTTTTGCAGTTAAATAGTTATATATATTTTTATATATTTATTTCTACAGCACTTAGGAGATGTTCTCTTGAACTTCCCTGGACAAGTGGAAGGCCATAGGACTCCATTAAAACAGCAGTGATTCAATCTCAGATGCAGAATTGAGTCATAAGCATTTAGAATGGGTAGTGCTGATGTAGAGCTCAGTCTTTCACCTTTCATCTTGCTTAGCTGTACTTACTGAATATAGACCTTGTAAGAATCAGTAAGTCTATTTCCCTTGGGCTATTCTAATCCCTATTTCTTCTCATATTACTTTTAATATTCCATTATTAAAGAGGATTTACTTCTAAAATATTTTTAGACATTTCTTAGAAAATTTTGAAACAGCTTTGAAGTCTTGTGTTTGAGCTGTTTAAGTTGGCTGAAGGAACAGGTGAGGTGAACTACATGCAATTAAATAGTTTATGTAATTTGTGCACATAGGAAAGAAATCAAAAGCTCCTTTTTTTTCTGTTCTACCTGGGTGGAAGAAAGATTTTTGTCAGGTTTTCAGAGAGAAATACTAGAAAATATATTGGGAACCCACACAATATTGACAGAGGGATAGAATGTCATCCCCAAATAACAACAGACAACGAGTATATGTTTCCTTTTCTGTGAATCAGAGCAGCTAAATTGAATACAGTATGTCTTAGGCTATTAACAGGTATTCTCCTTAAAACAACTAATTAATTAGGAGAATTACATTGTAAGTAAGAGGATCTGAGTTTTGTTACTCTTTCTGTTTCTCTAAAATTTTAGGCCACATTAAAACTACGATAACCATGAGGTTATTGTATTACAATATTTTTTTATCTCTTGCTATTACTGTTTTGAGTCTGTGGTGGCATAAAAAATGGTAAATGCCTTTAGAAGGACTCACATTTTAAATATGTAATGACATCCTAGACATTTTGGTTTTAATGTGACTTCTCTATTTTAGCTTCTCTTTAATTTCTCTTGCTTCTTCTTTTATAGTGAGCAGTATTTTAACAACACAGAGAAGGAAACAAATGCATGAACCACTCCAATTTCAGCTGAGACAAAATACAAGGTAGGTTAACTTTTTTTGAATATACAGTCATATGTGCCTTTAAATATTGCCTCAGTAGGTTCAAACTTATAAAGTTTTCCTATTTCTGAGTTACTTTCAGTTCATCGCTCTCATAATTTAGGTTCACCATGTTCCTCTACTCCATTTGTATTCTGAAACTTCTCCAAATGATATTTCTTAGATTTGGGAATAGATTATTGATACAAAAGCAAAATACTTTTGAATGTGTCTCATCTTCTAAACATTTTATCTATAGCTAACAACATTCTTTCTCATGAGTGAATAAAACTGCAACATAAACTAGAAAGCCTTCAGCATCAATTCCCACTCTTCCATTTCAAGCCATTCCTGCCCAGTTGAAACAGCAGTACCCTTTGGCTTCAGTGGAAGAGAGTCCATTATTTTAGCTAGAATTGTACATAATTTTGTGACATCATGTGCTTTGGTCTCTGGTAGTTTTTTGCATATAGGCACAGTAAAGAAATCAGAGAGTATCCTTCTAGGCATCTTGGTTTCCTTTGCTGTAAGTTATGAGGAGGATCATAGTGGTCCCAGGCAAGAGGAAACAAAAAAAATCCCAGGTATCAGGAGTTTAGATCACAAATAATAGAACATCTGGCATAAATATGTAATACTTCTGGGAGAAGACATCATCAGGATTTAAGTAAAGAAGGCACTTTTGCACTGTAGAGAGATGATTGTCTTTAAATACCCTAGTGGTTGTTTTAGTCCTGTCTTGCCACAAGATACTGTTCCTGATAGTGTGTTTTATCTCATACATGGCAGAACAGTCAACAGATTTATTGCAAATGTGCATAATTTTTTCAGAATAGAATTGGACTCAGCCAGCTTTGTGACATTACAGATGGTTTTGAAGTACCTTATCTGGACATCGGTCTGACCTGTTAGCAAGTGATGTCTTCCTAACATCTCACATTGTAACCCACATTTTTTCTTGTTTGAAGTCTCTCCCATATCAGGATGACAATTAGAATCAGGCAGGATCAGAGCTGCTTATACAGTGCTATTTGGGATAAAATTCAGTTTCCTAAACAGAGGCTCCCAGTGTCTTTTAAAACACCCTGATTTGTCCCCAAAGGAAGGAGTTTTACTTTTATAGATAGTCTAATTAAAATCTCCAAATGAAATCTGATGCTTTTAAAATGAAGATTTAACTTCATGTATAAACATTGCTGATGCACAAACAGGTTTCATTTCCTATCAAATTCAGTATTAGCATTCTCTAATGTAATGCTTAATGTATTCTCTTTTGTAATATTGAAAAATCTGCAAGATGAAGACTTCTGCATGTTGTGAGTAAAAACTTGTGTGAACAGGCCCCCAGACTCTGTTACAAGAACTGTAAAAATTCATAAATTGAAAGTCTACCATATGCCTACAGACTGATCTAAATCAGCTTACAGATCTAAACTGCAGAAAAGACCCTTTAACCACTGTTTTCTTTTGCCCATACATAGTAAATGACCAACTGATAGATGAATGACTAAGCAAAGCATTCCTTATTTATGCACATACAAAGTTGAATTTCTAGGGCCCCTGACAACACAGGGTCAGTGGTTTAATTCTCCTATGTGTATTCTGAGTATTCTAACAAAAACGATAGCAGTTTTCTTCTTATTTAGTGCATACTTTCAATGAGGTCATCATTTCACACATTAAATGGAAAGTTAAATTCCTACTCTGTATGTGTATATATATTTATTTTTTTTATGGCTGAAGTAGCTAAATGCACCATTTGCTGAACAGATTATACCAGGAGGCTAATTTGTGACTATGCAGTGCATTTTAAAAATAGCTCCAGCCAGCAGTATTGAGTGCTGAACTGAAGCTGTAGGGCTGCCCAGAGCTCCAGTGAAAACAGAAGCTGGCCTGTGCGGAGCAGTTTGAAGCTCTGGAGCTGTAGCTGAAGTGATGTGTTAGCAGGGTGACAGGAAGCGGTGACTCAGCCTCCTGGGAGGGAAGCTGTAGTTGCTGGCCACTGCCTTCCCTTTTGCTGAAATATAAGAACAATGTTAATGTTTCTCTTTTTTGGGAAAATCCACTACACGTGCAGTGACCATCCCTGATACACTCATCAAAATAAACTTCCTATACCCTGTGGTTTATCCCAGGCTTTTTGCAGCATGTGTAATTGTTTCAAACGCTTATCTCTTCTCCAAGTGCCCAAAGGCCATGTGTATCTGCAGAGACTGTACATCACTTTCTTGAACTATGCAGTCAGTAAGGAGATGCTGACTCTGCCCCACACGTATCTCTCTGTATTCAGAAGTATTTTTGAAGAAGATAACTGCAGGGCAATTCTGTAAAACTAGCTATGACCCTTTGCTGAGTCAGAAACTACACATAGTGCCTGTGTTATAGCTTAGTGTTCCCTAACAACCAAGCACAGGCTTAGTTAGAACAAAAATGAGGCTATCCTGCTCTCAGAAGCAGCCTGGCAACCTGCTTGTCAGTGTCAGCAGCTGAGTGACAGTAGCCATGAGCAATGGGAAGGCTTCCATCAAATTTACTACCTGACTTCTGGAAACAGGACTTATGCTCTGACGCTCTCCAACTGCTTTGGAAATGCTTAAATTGTGCTATCTGTGTACATACCTACTTTCTTAACTGATGGTCACAGAGAAAAAACTGAGACTCTTTAGTTCATCTGCAGAATTCTTCTTGCCTCTGAAATACCTTTTTTAGAGTGCTTGTCTCTGTTCTCAAGTATTAAATTGAGTCTTCTCAGTGATGCATGCTTTGGTTTAAATGCAGGGAGCATCTATTAAAGATGCCTGAATATCATATACAGAATAAATTGCAAGTTACCTCAAGGAAACCAAGCATTTGAGACTGCATTTAAAAGATTCTGCATTTATATAAAATTAAGAAAATGTAAGGGGTTGGGGAGTCACTGAAATATCAGAAATACAAGGCTCTGAGACAGGTAAACTTCTGTGGAGAACTGATGCTTACAACAGAACAGTTTCAAAGACTTTGTGCACATAACATTTATATTTACATATTTTTTATATCTGAGGAGTTTTAAGTTGCTAGTGACAATTGACAAAGTAAACTTATCTTTAAATGAAAAATCATATCCTGCTGACTAAAATTTTATCTCAAATACTGTTCAGAACTGACATCTGTTTGAATATTTAAAAGCAAACATTCAGAGTAGATTATGTCGTACTAAGTGCCAGATAGATGCTATCAGGAATGTACCTTCTTTTTCTAGTAAATATAGTACTTTGAAAGATCTAGAGTTGTGGGTTTGGAGGTTGATATATTTTACCTATTAGGGTTATTGTATTACAAGTTTAGTTCCCTGCATTACCCATCTGCCAGTTGAGGGACCATCAAGAAGGCTCAGTGAGCACCTTATTCTCTTTATTTGTTTGTTCTTGCTTTGCCCTATGAAATAGTATCAAATGAATTGAGAAATGGTGAAATGGAAGATCTCAGAGGGCTGTAATCAGAGGCACAGGGTCTAGTTGGAGGCCTGTTACTAGTGGTGCCCCCCACGGTTCTATACTGGGCTCAGTAAGGTTTAATTTATTCATCAGTGGTGTGGATGAAGGGGCAGATGCCTCCTCAGCAAGTTTGCTGACACCAAGCTGGGAGGAGCGGCTGATACCCCAGAGGGCTGTGCAGCCCTTCAGAAGGACCTTGACAGGCTGAAGAGATGGGCAGAGAGGAACTGTCTGAAGTTCAGCAAAGGCAAAAGCAGGGTCCTGCACCTGCGGAGGAATAACCCCCGGCACCAGCACAGGCGGGGGGTGACCTGCTGGGAAGCAGCTCTGCGGAGAAGGACCTGGGGGTCCTGGTGGGCAACAAGTTGTCCATGAGCCAGCAGTGCCCCTGTGGCCAAGGAGGCCAGTGGTTTCCTGGGGTGCAGTAGGAAGAACATTGCCAGCAAGTCAATGAAGGTCGATCCTGCCCCTCTACTCAGCTCTGATGATGCCATATCTGGAGTGCTGTATCCAGCCCTGTCCTCAGTACAGGAGAGACATGGACTCCTGGTGTGGGTCCAGCGGAGGGCAAAGATGATTAAGGGACTGGAGCACCTCTCTTACAACAAAAAGCTGAGGCAGCTAGGCCTGTTCAGCCTGGAGAAGAGACAATTGAGAGGGGACCTCATCAGTGTATACAAGTCTCTGAAGGAGGGGTGCCAAGAGGATGGGTCCAGGCTCTTCCCGGTAGTGCCAAGCAATAGGACAAGAGGCAACAGGCAGAAACAAGTGCACAGGAAGTTCTACCTGAATATGAGGAAGAACAACTTTACTGTGCAGTGACCAAGCACTGGAACAGATTGAACAGAGAGGATGTGGAGTCTCCTCACTGGAGATATTCAAGAACTGTCTGGACACAATCCTGTGCCATGTGCTCTAGGATGGCCCTGCCTGGGCAGGGAGGTTGGACCAGATGACCCACTGGGGTCCTTTCCAACTTTACCCATTCTGTGATTCTGTGAATCAATTTACAGAATTATCAAAAATGGTTCTTTTTATTATAAAGATAATTTTCTTTTCCATACTCTCTATATTAATTTTTCTGCTAAATGGCCATCAAAAGGAGACAGTTAAGGACATGCTTTAGAGGTTCTGGTATGGTATTATTTCAAACATGAAAAACAATATCATGTGTAAAGGTTACAATAAAGTCAGCTGTTTGTGTGCAGACAAAGCTATCTTAGTGTGAATAGCTTCTAACTGCTTGTGGTTATGGGGAGAAATAGCATCAAGCTCACTGTACAAATTATGATATTTCTGGGGGTTTTGATTGGTTTTTTTACAGGACCTGAGAGCTGCCTTTAGAGACCATGAACATGTTTATTAATTCATCAGAAGGAAAATGCTCAGTATCACTGCATATAGAAAATGTAGTAAAAAACATTCTTTTACACAAATTATTTCATTGTTATTACTTCTTGTAGGTTGCTAATAGCAAAGATAGTTTGAGAATGCTTTCAAATGAAGAAAGTTCAGTATTTTCTCCTGTGCCATCACCCCCTCTGTTGTTCCCTCTTCTGTGACCTTGGTGTTGTCTATTATACAGTACAAGTACTTGATGTGAGAACTCCACAATTTTTAATCTGGATAATCTCTGGAGTACAAGGAGCAAGTGGCAGAAGAACTTTAACTTTGATGGCACTTCACCAGTATCTTGCTGCATATGCTGGTCATTGCAGTATTTACCACAAGTGCAGTCAGTGAAACACCAGGTCATCATTTGTGCTTGAACTACAACAAAGCTTAAAGCTATCTGCCTATTACTAATAGAACGCATAAAAGAAACACCTCAAGATATATCCAAAACAGAACCTTGTGGCCAACTGTGCCTGGAGCTACTTTTGCCAGAACAGCTGGAATTGTTTTAATTGTAGTTCTTATAATCATCACTGTAATTAGCTACCGCCTCTTCTCAGAGAATAAAAAACCACAATGGCCATTTAAATAGGTCAAATTAAAAGGCCAGAAGAACTATTATTATTCATGGGCTTCAATTGCATTTGCATCTTCTGTTACTTCTGATAACAGCTCTTGGAAGACACCCTGAAAACACAATTTTGCAGCCTTTCATATTTTGCTATTTGCGCTATGTTTTAACGCTGTGGTTTATGGTCAGTGAAACAAAGAGCTCCGAGCCAAGTTATTCAACAGGCAAAGACTTGAAGCACTTACCACATGGCAAACTTTATCGACACAACAGCTATTTAGTTTACTGAATTAGGTGACTGATCCTATATGTAAAACTCTAAGTCTTCTACCTTCTAAAAATTACAATTGTCAGCACTGTAAAAGAAAGAAAAAAGCCTTGGATACTCCTGCACAAAGTGTTTTTATGACACTGGCTGGAACTTAAAAGAAGTTGTACTGTTTGACTCCTTTAACGATTATCATATCCTTATTATTAAGACCTTCCTTCTATGAAGCTTACCGTGAAACAAGATCAAGCAGAAGATGGAGTATGAGCTGGCACGTGGAAATGCTGCAGGTTTGCCAGAGGATTTATTTTAAAAGAAATGAAAACCTACTGGCATTGGGCTGCAGTAAAAATTACAATTATAGAGAACATGATGGAATCCATCTGAAGGTAACTATTGTTAGATAGGAAAATAACAGCAGCAGAGTAAATTCTGACTGCAACCTTTCCAAATGCAAAATCAACTCCCAGAATCAAGTTTTGGAATTGTTTTTAATATTTGAAAATATGTACACTATTTTGTCTTATTACATTTAGAACAATGAAGTTTTATTAAGATTTTAGCAAACTACCATTTTGGTGGGGAAATTTGTCCCTTTTACTGTTGAATTCTGAAATATGTCAAAAAGGAGGAACACAATTTCTTTTTGTTTATTCATTTAAAGCAATGAGGTCTTGACCTAACAATGCTGATACAGTTCTTGTAGGACCTCCAAATGTGCTGTACTTGAGGGAAGGACATGAATATTTTTTTACTTCTTGCTTCCCCACATTCACTGTATGCCCTGAAAAGTCTTTTGGAATAAGGTAAAGCTAATTAAACTTTTGAGAGTATATTTTTAGAGCAGTTACCTAGACATAGAAATCTGAAAAACTAGACTAACTTTTTGTTGAAAATTTTTCCAGCATTGTCAACCTCAAGAGACCCATTCATAAGTACATATTCCAGAAAATGAACTGTCAGCTTTTAAGTGATTATAAAACTAAAGGAAAGTGAATCTGGTATGCACTTGCCTTTTAACCTTTCAGGGTATGCTTGCTTTTAGCTTTAAGATATATCTGTGAAGCTAAAAAATATTTTAAAAGAAATGTTAATACTCCTCCTAGTAATAGGATCCCTGATCCTATCCAGTGATGCTGTGACAAGGAGAAATTACTGTATCATTCACTACATATTGACATGCTTAACTTGTGACATTTAAATTTGAAAGCAGTGGCCTTATGTATGTGGTTTTATTTTTGCAGATCTAACAAGCAGATGAAGAAGGAGTAAAAGACTGCTTGTTTAGCAGTGAGTTTAGATGAGCCAATGAGATCTTCCACTGTAAGGTACAGTACAAAAAAAAAATGAGGAAGGATGAGCCCAACCACTTGCCAATCTCTTCTGTGATCAGGCAGCAGATAAGCTGTTTTCAGCTTGGCCTTTACTTTAGCTTAATACTGTCACAACTACACCACAGTTTGCACAGGGACTGAAAACTGAAGCCAGCTGATAGTAAGTTCCACTTTGCCAGCTGGAATGAGCCCTGAATTTTAGGTATAATGGGGGGGAAGGTTTCCTGCCTCTCAGCGTAGCCTAGGGAGGGAATGGTATCCCGGCAGTGACTTGAAAAAAAGAAATGGCCTGAGGTTTGTGTGTAAGCTGAGCCCGGCTGGGCGGCTAGTGCTGCCAGGTGCCTGAACACCACGGCGTGGGCTGCGCTGGGCAGGGACCACGCTTGTCTGAACCGAGAATGCACTGAAGAAACGTCACAGGATGTCAGAAACAACACAGGAACTCTGAACTGTGCATTCAGACAGGCCGTCTGCAGTGGTGCATATTTCAACATCACTGAAATTCTATGTAAAAATATGAAAGCAAACTATATAATACTATAAGGTCCATAACAGTAATGGAAGCTAAAAGTTAACTCAGACAAATACTAGGAAATAAACCAATGAAGATGGGGGTTTTAATTATTAATATTTTTTTTCACCATAAATAAATTGAAATCCTGCCACGTTTTGTATTTCACCCTGTTAGGCACAGTGTTGAGGCAGGGGAGGCGAGAGAAGATGAGAAGAATCCTGCTAGAGGGAGGTGGGGAAAGTCCGAGCTGACGGATGGAAAAAAGTGCTGTCAGTGTGAGGCCTGGAGTAACAGGGCACAAAGGGGTCCGTTCTGAGTATCACTTAACTGCACGGCAAATACAGGACCAGATTTAGAATAACCACAAACTGAAACCTGAGTACTGGTGGAAACTGTTATCTCTACAGAATTTTGGTAACACAAGTTGAGTGATCAAGGGGGTCTCTCTTCTGAGTGTCTTATTGCCCTGGCAAAGAGTATTTGGTCATAGATACCAGGAAGCAGTTCTCAGTTTTCCTTTTCTATGGCTTCTTTGCTTTACAGTCCTAGGAGCAGATCATTAATGCAGATTTATGGTGGCTGTTATAAACATAGTAATTTTGGTATCTTTTAAAGGCACAGTTTGCAGTTAAATTAAATTTCAGTTGATAAACATTTAGATAATATCAGATTTTATGCTGTTTTATCATAGTAAGGTGGTTAGAGATCACAAGCTAAGGCAACTGCAGACCTTTTCAAACAAATATGCTCAGTGTGTTATATTTAACAAGATGCTAAACATTCCAGAATCATCAAATCCTTTTCTCCAATAGAGTTCCTCCTTTTCAAAGAAAGAGGTAATCCAGTGAAATCCTTGTCAAGTAGGCAAGAACTCATGAGGGATGTTAATAATTTCTGACTTTTTCCCCTTATCCCTTATGAGAGTTCTAAGATTGCTACTTTTGCTTTGTTGTGTTTTTATGCTTTAAATGCACAGTGCATAATATGTTATGCTGTCCCTGCTCTTCCTCTGCACTTGTCTGGTTGCACTGGTCCATTTTAAAGTGGCAGAGAACCTCACACAGCAGCAGCAGCCAACCTGTTTACCCACAGTGAGTAACCACAGGCTGGAAATGGCTGAGAACTACATGCTGTGTGAAAGAAAGACACATAAAACCCAATTGTCCTCCCTTTTCCCTTCACTGGCTTGTGATTGTTATTGCTGGGTATGATATTTATATATTCTGCACTGTTAATACAGAGGATATTTTCTATGATTTATGCAGACCATTTCAGGGTGGTGACAGCTGTTGATGGTTATCATTTCAGAGAATGTAAGCAAACACCTTGGAGTGTATCTTCAAGCCTGCCTTCTGTGGTAGTGCATCCTCCCCTCCTCCTTGGGCCGCACTGTGATCTCAGAAATGCTTGTTGGGCCTCAGCCTTTACAAACACCACCTGGGCTAAGCTTCTCTTGAGCTTACCAGAAATACTGTTCCCAGGAACTTAAGTTGGCTAGCGCACCTGTTTTTCAATGAACAGCCTTGGAAACTCACTTTTCTTGACTAAATAACAACTTGAGTGGAACAACATTTTTGCTATCAAGCTTTCAAAGGAACTTATTGAGACTAATTGTGGCCAAGATGGAAAATCGCTATGACTAAAACCAACTCTTCTGCCACCCTATAAACGATGGTCCTAAGTGAGACACTTGGAGCTCTCCTGGATGACAGTGGGTTGTGATGTATCTGACATCACACCAGTATTTGTCTGTCCCCCCCTCTGAGTGGGACAACCTCTCAGAGCCAGTGAACCCTCAAGTTTGCTATACTTGGAGGATTGCTGCCAAATGCTGTTGACATACTGATGGACCACTCCTTCAGGACACCTTCACTACAAATGTTCCGCCACCCTGCAAAGCTTGACAACACTAATTCCAGGAAGGTCTCTCAGGCAATGTGGTTCTGCCCACATGTTGGGAGATTTTACAGATTTGGATTGAAAACAGTGATTTGGTCTTAATAGAGGCTATTCAACAGTTTAATAGAGCAGCAGGTAAGTTCCCTTCCACAGGAGCTGACATCTTCCAGGAATAACTGCAATTATGGGATTAGTTTACAAATTTTAGATTTCTCAGGAGAAAGCATTTATTTTTAACTTACAGTGTTTCCACTTGGAAGTAAAGCTGACATCATGTATATCATCAGTATTCTTTCTCAGTGTCTTCAAATCACAAGGCGATAGGTGCTGGTGATAGATACATCCCATTTTCTGTCTTTGCAAGCACAGTGAGTAGTCAGGTCTCTGACAGTGAAGCAATGTGCTTTTCAATGCACTTTTCATTGATAACAAAAATCCTGAAAATGGGTGAATGTTCAGACTGGCTTCCTAGGCCTAGAGCGTAGGACCATACTGACTTCATGGAATTTGCAGTGATGTAACAGTTTGAAATTCAGCTTGAGAAAAAATGGAATAGATTCTCAGCTGAGTAATGTACACTTACATTACTTTCCAAAACAGATTCCCTTACAGCGTTAGATATTTCCAACAAAACTGGCTAGCACATTGCTGGCAAAAGATTTTGTGATCATGTTTTGCTTGGATTGTTCTGCTTTGTCAGCGTGGTTCAGAACACAAAGGCTATTGTTTAAAAAATCCATGAATGTTAATTTGCATTCCATTGCTGAGTTATTACACAGGAGAGTGGAAAGAAAAAACAAGCTCTGATTTAAAAAAAAAAAAAGTACATTGTTTCCTTTTCCCTTTCTTCTTCCTTGTGACTAGTTCTCCTTTATTTTAATGTTTCTTCTTCAGACTATGTGCTTAGAGACACTGAGTGTCCTCCAGCACTTTTAGGCAAATACAAGTACATCCACAGCTGTGTCTGTAGAATAGAATATTTCAGTTGGGAGGGACCCACAACAACCCTCTAGTCCAGATGCATGTAAATCATCTAGTAGCCCTATAAAAATTAAAAAATAAACTTAACTTAGAGGATCAATTCTATAATGATGTTTGTGAGCAGTGACACTTGCAATAACACCTCTGCTCTTAAATTAGGAGGCAGTTGCAGCATGAAATTCTGTATGTATACTATTCCTGAAGACTCTGAGCATACTTTCGCAAGTCGCATAGATCCCATTTAGACCACGCTGCCACATCTGCCACCATCTATTGATTCTCAACCCTGGGCCACATGTTCCAGCTGCCTCCACAGCCCCGGTTCTAATGTTCATACAGCACTGCGGGGAGATGAATAAGCTTACTAAGATAACCAGAAAAAAAACCTTACCAAAAGAGGATTAGTTTTCTGCCTAGCAGGTCCTACTGCACATGCAGCCTTACAAGCAGAAAGGCTTAAGGAGGATGGGAGGAACAGGACATAAGGAAGAGGAAGGAGCAGGACTGTCGAGGCCCTGACAGCACTAACAAGCCTTTATTTGTCCCCCCCACACCCCTGCCCATGGGCCCAGAGGCTCTATTTAAGTTCCGCTGTACCTGTGTCTACCACAGTCATACCTGTGCCTGTCCTTAGGTCTGGCTGATCTGGGTCACTGTGGACTGTCCTGACCTCAGACCTGTGGACTGACTTCCCAGCCTGACCTTTTCTCTCTCCTGTCACTCTGGTCCTGGCTGGTGATCACAAGGCTGGGCCGCTTCCTGGCTTGACCTGAGCCCTGCTCTGGCATCACAGACCTGCCTGTCAGTCACAGGGCTGTGTCTGACCCTGACCTGCAGACTGACTTCTCAGCCTGACCTTGGACTTGCCTCACTGCCATGAACTTGCTTGATGACCTGGTTTGACCTGGCTACTGTCCCTAGCCTGCCTTGCTCCCTTATTTTAGGACAGTAGCATGGTGTCTGGTGAGCCATCTGCTCTGCTTGCTGTGATGTATCTCCCTGTCCCTAGGGAGCAGCTGGCCCTGAGAAGGATCAGGCACTGGGAGCCGTGTGGTCTCTGACTGGCTCCTACTACTTTAAACTAATTACAAGCCTATGTTAAGAGGTAGCAGGAACAACGAAGGTGGTGTTAGCTCTTCCAGGAGCTGCCTCCCAAAAGAGGGAGTCACACCAATTCCCCAGCCACCAGTGTTTGTGCAGCAAGGCAGTGAACCAGGACAAAGAAAAGTAATGCAGTTGATTCTTGAACGAATGGATTTACCCCTTTACCTGGGGAAGGAACAAACAATTTGTGTTGAGAAGAATGGCTGACACAGCTTCAGCCTCAAGTTTGTGGAAGTCTGGAAGATCACCAAGGTTAGGGGTCTGTTTGGGATCCTGGGAATTCTTGTGACTGGCCTAGGCTGAGCGATGATGACATGTCTCCCTTCCTGCCCAAACCAGCTCGGGCATGAAGGTGCTGCTGCAGTTACATCCTGCAACTGGCAGTGCAGACAGAGCTGTTTCTTAAACAAAGCAGCAAAAATATTTACCTAGACCCAAAGGTGCTGGGCACAGGGTTTACTTTCAGTTCATGCTGAAACAGGTGAAGGTCAAAACCGAAGTGTTCTGTGCCTGACTCTGCCCACTCAGTTGTACAAGCGTGAGCCCATTTACTACTGATTGGTTCTTTGGGGTTTTTTTACTACCCGGCGTTTTGATTGTTCTTTCCAAATGTCCTGTCAGAATCAGCATGGAAGTAGTATCATGACTGGTATACCTGAACCAGCTGTGTTCAGAAGATGTTAACTTAGGAAATTCTCAAGGCACTAAGTGAAATATCCAAGAAGCTCCCACTGCTGACCATACTGCTAACAGGGAAAATGGTGGTTAGCTGGAAATGGAGACTAAGCTTCCACTGCAGTTGATTACTGTGGATTTGCTTGTGTCTGTAGTGTCCAGATCCTATGTTATGCTAATTTAATTTTTATTAATTGAGAAAGAAGGAAAAGTTTTCATAGAAACTGATAAAGCCAGAACTGCCCAGCAAATAAAAGACATCTTCAACATCAGCAGGTAATAAACCTTTAAGAAGATTAATGAAGAGAGAAAATGGTAATCATCAAGAATTTATTCAGTATGGTGTAGAGGAAAAATACATTTCACTAATTACTTGTTACTCAATGGATATTCATAAGAGAATATTTGCTTTCTTCTGCCATTAATAATGAGGACTTAATAGAAATTATTTGTTTTGAGACTAACAAGATGCATTTGCATCAAGATTGTGGTATTCCAGAAACTTAGGAAGTTCCAGAATTTGTCAAATATCATGGACGTATTAGGAATCATTGAAAAGGCAGTTTAAAGGTAGTAAAACTGAGCAGGCACATGAAACAAACTGCCAGTGGAAGTAAGGAGGAAGTGATGCATCATACAAAGAGAGGAAGAAAGACTAAGGATTATTTTTGTCTGGAATAGAGTCTCTGATGCTTGGTAAAGATGCATCTGTTGTACCTCTTGTTGTGAGCAATATTATATCACGCTAAGATTAATGCGTGCCAGATTAAGTGTTTTCTGGTTTATTCAATAAGGAAAGGAGGCCGGAACAGCTTTTAAATGTTTGGGGTTTTTTCATCCTAAGAGCTGAAAATATTGAAGGAGATAGGAATGGTACTTGGAGAGACATTTTATTATTTTAACTGTTTTTCCTCTTTTCTATATTCAGCTCGATGTTTTAAAGAAAAGTGGATGCAGTCATGCTGTCCTTTTAGAAATCATAATTGATGTGAATAACACAGATGACCAATTTAGGCCTCATGGCCATTATTTAAAATATCCTCCCACGTTTAGATACGTATCTGAGTAAACCAACATAACCAGTAAGAAATTCTTGGTGTTTATGAATGATCTTGCAAGAGTCCAGGGACAATTTCAAAATAAAAGAACAAATGAAAGAAATTTACCTGCTCTGAGTCCACAGCAACACTATTTCCTTGCTGGTGAGTGCTTCCTCAAAGCAATTATGTTGTGGTTTTGGAAGCCTTTTATAATGTTTGTATCTGTCATCCCACTTGCTTTTGTCTGTCAACAGTTCTTGGTTGGGATAACCCACTTGTGCACGTGGTTCTGGGTTCCTGAGTGAATCACTTAACCTCTCTGCCTTTTCCTCTTTCTATCCATAAAATTAGCATAATAATGCTAATTCATCACAGCCTATAGTTAGGCTCAATTAATGTTTGTAATGATCTCTGAGATTGTTGGATAAAACATGCTGTAAAAGTGTATTATTATTGTTAATAGAGCCTTTTGTACTACTGCACTCTAACAAAAGCACTACCATTGCTCACCAGCTCCTAAAATTTCATTGAAATCCTAAGGATTTAATGGGATACAACTTTCTCTTAGCATGTCCATTTATCTTCCTGACTCATTCAAACCATCAGCACAGTTTCAGTTCTGAAACATAGAAGAGCCGTGGAGTTTGTGCAGAGAAATTATGTAATTTGGTAAGTGATCTAGGACTGAAAGCTTTTTAAACAGGACCTCACTCACACTGACCTCAGTTCCAGCTGAACTAGTTCAGACTGCAGAGAGCTGTGATTTGTACAACTCTCTTAAAATGAGGTACCTGTGTGGTGGGGAAGATAAATGGTCCTAACTGTGGAAGTGATGGCAGTGTGAGGGAGTGGTAGAAGACAAATCTCAATTGGTACCATTGGAGGAAAAGGTCAGGAGTGTGGGGTTCAGAGTGAATGCTCTTGGGTTTTGGTGACACATACCAGGTTAACAGTGGGAAGACAAAGCTTAGAGCTCTTCTCCAATTTGTCAGGAGCAGAAGAAAAAATGAAGGAACAAGCTCTGCAGCTGGTTTGGTTGGGAGAAAGGGTTTGAGCAGATCCAGGGCCTCAAAGAACAGCTTGCCTTTAGCAGCACAATGAACAGCTGAGCCCGAGCAAGTCGGCCTGAAATGGATTGTTGGGTGCATGGGTTCTGCATTTGTTAGGCTGTTTGGAGCTGTGAGACAGTCATCTGTACATGTGGGTTTTAGGAAGTGAGATTTCTCTGTCCTGTTATGTGACACTTTATTTTATCCAATGCTAAACAGTTTTCTTAGGACTTCCAAAACATTTTTTCTTCTACTGACATACTGCAGCTTCCTACACCTGCCTGTTCTGGTATTTGTACTGTTCAAAATTGATTTTTTACTATTTTTAATAATAAGTGTGTTTGTTACTCTCATCCTGTCTGTTCTTCAGAATAGCTGGACAGTCCCTACTAAAGCTTTATGGAAAGAAAAAAAAAAAAAGGCAATATTTGAGAGAGATGATGTTCATAGACCTGATTTTTCTAAAAGTCATATGTTTCAGAATTAACTTTAATCATGTGTTTTTAAAAGAAAATTTTTTTGCTGATTTGAAAATGCAGGCTGAATAATTTTGTTGACTACTTAGAGAAAATTTTTCCAACCTAATTCTTATTGCCCTTCTTGTCTATTGCCTAGTATTACCAAGAACGATTCAGCTAAAATGTCTGTAATCTCCCTACAGGATTTTATGTGTTTGACTGAAGCTTCTTTCCATATCAGATCTTTGAGTCTGTGACTCTCTAAAAGAAAAGTTTGCCCCATAAAACTGGAAGAGAACTAAGTGATGTGAATATGGATGTGCTGATCCACACAAGGGAAGCACAGGAAAAGTGCAGATATGGGCATCAAACAAGGTGTTCTATTTAGTAGAAACAAAAATAAAATTGATAAGGACAAAGTAAAATTGATAAAAAAACTCATCATGTGAATTAGCCTGAAATGATAAGAGACAGAAATTTGAAACTTTTGTCATAGAGTCTGGCAGCAGTTTAGAAAGCAAATAGGGCCTTAGGAAAGAAATGGAGAGACCACACCAGTAATTAAAGCACTATTCAGAGGAAAAGACAAAGCCACTTGCTAACTGTTTTGAGTGTCATGTTACACAGCAAATACGGAAACACAACCTGTAAAGGTGAGCGTAAATGTCTGTAAAGGTATCCCTTTCTTCAGATTCTATGGATGGTTTTACAGTTTTTAAAAGAATTCTCTTTGCCATTTATTTACAGTGAATCCCAGGTGTTCTAATCCTTAAAGATTTTATAGTTTATAGAGTACTAGACTATAAGTGGCTGTTAGAAGCATTTCACAGAAAAGCATACAGCACCTCAATATATCTTAATACATGGCTTGTCTGTGATCCTTTAGTTTAGGCATGCCCATGCTTTTCCATAATGCATATTCATTACAGATACAATGGAATATCTCAGAATACATTTCATAATATTCAGATACTTGCTATTTTTGTAGAGTCCCAGTATTTGCCTTTTATAAAAGGAATTGCCTTTAAATGCTGCTTTTAATTCAGTAGTGCTGAAAAATATCTCCATCTAACAGGAACAGGAGGAGTCTAAACTTGCACCTTAGACCACATATATTATTTCTGATGGCCTCTTTATGTGAGTGTGGCAAATAAAAATGAAGGTGTGTAAATCATTACAGGAATAACTAAGAAATTGTTTTCTGCCCCATCAAATAATGGGAGACTTTGTTCAGCCTGGGAAAACTGTCAGCATTCAACAGTTAGTCCGTATCCTTGGGGCACCTTAAGCTCCCTGTGTACACAAATGGAAGCCCAGGGCATGTTGGCTGGGTGAGGTACAAATGTGCTTTACTTTGGCTCTAGAAAGGCAAACTGCAGAGGTTCTCTCAGCAATCCTTTTTTCACTTCCCTCCCCTTGTTTTCTACAGCCCAACAACAACTAGTGGAGCTTTCAGTACTGAAGAAGGTAGCTTCTAAATTGTGTTGGATGTAGCAGTAGGATTTTGGACAGAGGCATTTAACCAACAAGTTAATTACTAGGCTGAATGTCTGGGCATATGGGTGCTTTTCTGAATGTAAGTGTTAGGTCAGAGAATTTTAGTTCTTGATAAAGGGTGTGAGTTTATTCTTTTTTAGAATAACTCAATTTCAAATGGAGTATTCATTAACAGTGTGTTTTTGCAGTGGCACCAGTGGAATGAAGAGACAAATACAATTGATGCAGCTAAATTCAGAGGCTGGAAGAGTCGCTTCAAGAGCAGGTTTGCTGAAACGCTGTAGCTGGTTCTGGTATGCCTTTTAGAGACACGCACCCTGGATTCCCAGCTGTACTTCATGTCCCCTTGTCACTGCTTTGTAGGGATGGTATCACCAAACAGTTCACTATGGTTTCTTGAGGGGGTTGATTCTATCCTTTCACCTCCATATGCTGCTCATTTACTTGACAAACAATTTTAGGAACAAAAGAAAACAAACCCTTAAGTACTAAGGTGTGGACCAACCCAAGTGTATGTATGTTTGCTCATTCATTTCTTAAGCATGTTCATTACTATTAAGTATAACTCTCACATCCAGCATGTCTTCCATAGCTAGAGGGACAGTTTAATCCCTTGGCCCAGCTTGGGCCCATAATAATAAATTCAAATTCTGTTGAATAAAGACAGAAATGAGTGGGTCCATATAAAACTAAAAGTGTTTGTCACTTTTTTTCTCAGAGTCTCCTAATCTTCATCCAGGTGTTTACTGCTACAAGGTTAGTGCTTGGTAGAATTCCCAGCTTACCAGACTGCCCTTTGTATTTGCTTCTTAGAAAGACAAGGTGTGACAATACTTTGAGACAAAAATCAGTTCAAGTTTAGGGACTTCAAGTGAGTCTTTCTTTCCACACCCTATCTCCTTTTGCCAAATGATTGATGTGGAGGACTAGGACTTTTCCTCTAAGAAACCATATACCACAAGGAGGATGCTGCAATATAAAGTGATGTTGGAACTCTTCATTCCTCACCAATTTTGATAAGCTATAGTATGTGAGGAGAGATAAGATGTTGTTACTCTTGAGTGATGATAAATAAAGGAAGAGGAAGCATGTTCAAGTAGGATGCTTGAAAGTGGGAAAGGCTGCAGCACAAATGGCCTGTGAGATCCAGTGAGGATACTTGAAATAGCCTGACTTTAAGCTGATTGAATAAAGAATCAACACAAGCTCATAGTGTGGACAGAGATAGTGAAGTCAGGAATCAAGCAAGCCAGTGCCTTAAGACTGTAACAGTTTTGGCACAAATCACGTTAGTGCTTAAATCCAAGCTGGTGACTGAGAAATTACATTAAATATGAATATATCTCTACCTTTAAAAATTTGGCCTACTTTGTGCAACTTACAAATGCAATTTTTTGAAATTATTTTTTTACCATTGTATGTATTATGAAGCTGTAGAAGGACCTAGAATCTGATTTCTGAACTGAAATTATGCTGAGTCTGAAGCAAAATTATTACAAATTTAAGCCTGGAAAATTATTATTAAGCACTAAAAATGGTGCAAGAAGTATTAAAGCAATTAATTCATACTTCCTTTGCATTAAAGCAAGCAGTATGAATAAAGATTTGGACAAGCTCACTTCCCTGTTCACTGTGAGATGTTTATTCTTCTGCTGCGTTCATTGCCAGCAGGCTTTTAATGTTTCTTAAATCATACAACCCAAAACACCTTGCTGTGTCTGTCCCAGGGCTGTACTTCTCTGGGTGGATGAGAGTGCTGACCTCAAGAATGCAGGAGCAGATTATAGTTGTCGTGAGACTCCGCTTAAATCAGTCTTTTGCTGGAACTCACTGTCTTTAAATAAAACTATCACTGGCTTCTGAAATAATAATATCATACTTGAACAAACTGCTATATACAGCCCAAATCTTCCCTTCGTGAAATCTATAGGAGCTTTACCATGATTTTAAACAGGGCATGACTAACATGACAATATACATTCGACTAAGAGATGAACATTAAATAAATCTTGAAATTAATCCACATTTAATATTCTTAATTTAAAGTTGATATATTGTGGCATGTATATAATCAGACAGCTCTTACTTAAAACACTCAAAACAAACAAAAAATCCAAATAAAGGCTTGCTAAAATCCTAACTTATTTTGTAATCATGCATTGCAATAGCAGTTGGTTTTGCTGGTCTGATCTGCCTTTCTGTTGGCTGGGTTCCCTTTCTGTGACAGATGTGCTATTTATGGAAGGGGATTCTGAATATTTTAAAGCACTGACTGTTAGGATCATCTCATTCCCAGCCTTTAAAATGAAAGAGAACAAAATGCCAAATAACTTCCCTAAAAAAACCCTCCAAATTAAACAGATAGCTATTTAATCATTAAAAAAGAAAGAAGAGGGGGGGGAAAAAAGCAAAGTCAGATTGTCTATTTTTTTACAGGAAATGAATACGTACATGCAGCAGCCTGGTTTTTGCTGTGCAACATTTTCTGATTTAACACAATATTTGGTATTAGTCTTCACTTTCAAACAGCAGTGCTCTTTTAGGGAAAAAAATAAATCATAAGGTACACGAGTTCCTAGGGAAAGTATATGTGTATGAAAATTTGGCTGCTTCCTTTCTTAGCCATATTGGCAGGTCGAATGAAAGATAGCGCTTCTCTGGGCAAATCTGGCCTCACAAGGAGCTGTTTATTTCTGCAGTTGGCCAGAAACCATTTATATTCTCTTATACATATGGTAAATATTATTTACTTAAAGAATTCTTTCAGTGAACTATTTTCAGAGCTAACACGTTAATCTTCATAATTCTGTTCTTGTACTGGGTATCAGCGTGCAGTATTTGCAGGGAGAGGGAGAGGGAGCTAAGAGAAGTCACTGACATGGGGGGGATTCTGCGCTCTAAACAGGTAGATCTTAGAGTTTGTTTTACCTCACCTGCTGGTTTAGCTTTCTGGGCAGGTAATTCAGGTTATAGTAAACTGTGGCATGGTTCTGTCAGCTCCCTTCGGAGACACAGGCACAATGAAAACAGAACCATTTTTGCTTAGTAGGCATTTTTTAAAAAAATCAGATTAGCAGCTTTAAATGTTTTTTTCTTTGCATATTTTTCGTTGTACATGCAAGATATTTTATTGTGGTTTTGAATTTCTCAGAAAATAAGCCTTTTTTAACATTTATAAAAATCTAATTTCCACAATTATTCCTGCAGCCTCTGCAGAGGGTGATACCAATTTAACGTATGCAGCGGCTGAACAATGTGCACGCTATTAATCTCAGAAGGTAGCAGAAAGACATTAAGTAGGTGATGTGAAATTTTTAATTATTATTCTTGCTGGTTTTATGCTTCAAAATTATTTTTTTCTTAAAGACGACAGCACTTTAGTATCTGCATTGACCTCCATGATGTCAGAATGTCATTGTGCAACCGTAGCTAAGAAAAGCCTCCGAGAAAAAAAAACAAAGGAGCTTTGCGTCTTCCAATAACATGAGATGTGCACATACAGCGCGTAGCATTTTGGAATTCATACTGTGGTAGTGAGTTGTTGCTTTCAGTTTGATTAGACAATCATTGTTTCGCTTTCCTTGCTTTGACAGTGAGTATGCTTGTACGCTGCTTAAGTCTTCTTAGTGCTATCTAGGTCAGTGTACTTAGGATAGCTTTTATGTTCTGTAAGTCTGACAGATACCGTGCTTGACAGAGATCAGCACCAAATTTTCTGTTATTTATTATATCTGAGGGTAGAAAAATATCTTAAAACTGATCAGAATTGTATGCCACATAGCACCTACTGTTTCTGCATTGCAGATATATTTAGCTCTAACACTGCTTGTGGTTAACAGGGTGTAGCGTAGACACAGACAGCTGATCATGCAGTCAGACCCGGTGCTCGTGTGGTTTGTCAATACTGCTCAGGATTTTGATGGACTGTAAAAGAGAGAAAACAGAAAGGAAAGCAAAAGAAATGTTTTATTTGTCTGAACATTAGACTTTTAGCTATATTATTTCTGCTATCATTGCCTTTTTATTTTATTTTTTAGTTCTGAGACTTAAAACATTGAACAAGCACAGCAAATGCATCCAGGATTCAATATGTGCGACGTGAAATCTTTCTGCATCAAGAGGATGTTACTGTAGTCGCTGCAGCGCTTCTCCAATAAGCAAGAAGACTGTTTTGTTTTCCTCGGCAGGCGACTAAGCCATTGCACAAGCAGATTTTGATAAGAGTTTGAAATGCCTACTACTGTATCACTGTAGAATTTGGAGTTTGCTAACAGTGTTAGTGACTGGAGCTCATCTTGCATCACCAGTTGATGACAATTTTCTTTGTTCCCTCCCACCCAGTTGAACCAAGACTCTGTAGCTGATACGCAATGTCACTTACAACATTAATCAGATACTGCATTTAAGGTGAGCTGTCCCTTGCCTCCTCCCTTACCAGAGCTGTGCTGCAGTATGTATCTTACTCCTGCAAGCCTAAAATGGCAGGCAGGATTAACGTTGCTTGTGCTGTGTGCATGCTGTGTATTGAATTCATTATACTGTGCCTAGTATCTCAAATGTGAGTATGTAAATGGTCTGTGTGCCATGTCATGCAGTAGTGAAGACTGGTTTGTGCTTCATTACAGGCTTAGATATTTGAGCATCACCTTAAGAATTCTTTTTTCATGTGCAATGTGGTGAGCTGTTAGCTTGTCATCACATTCAAACTACATTATTAGCCCTTGGAAAGGAAAAAAAAAAGCAAACTGTGCTTCCAGATGGTGTCACCCTTTTTCTTCTTGCGTTTACTGTAGTTTAAATAATGTATATTGTATTGTTAATTAATGTGAATATCGAATTAAAGCACTTGAAACTTACATATTTATTATGCAGGTAGGAGGCACGCCGAATCTATTTTTAACTCTTACGCAGTCCACGTTGTGCAATGGGCTTTGGTTGTCGAGTTTATATTTTCAGCTGTGATATCAATAGGTTGATTTTCAGTAAATGTGACAAGTGGCCTTTGCAGTGGTCAGCTTCAAGCTTTGAACCCTCTGAAGAGGAGAAAAAAAAAAGCCAACCTTGTGTTGCAGTTTCGGAAAACCTTGGATGAGGACGTGGGTTTTTTTCCCCACTCCTGCTTTCCCTGTTGATAAACTCGGTTCTCCTGATCATGGTCTATTCAAGCTGCTTCCCATCTGAATTTTGACAACTGCTTCTAAAAAATTATCAAGAAGACCAAGAATAGAACTTACCTCCATCGCTTTACATAAAAATGGCTGGGTGCATTGCCATGCTAACACTGCTCTAAGTGGTACATGCAGGTAGGTTGGGATTTGCATGTTTTACTGTTTTCTTGGTCAGTGTTGCAAGAACATGAAATGGGCTTTGGAATGTAGTTTTTAGTTTAAAAATATACTAAAATGTTACTGAAAACAACCTATATTAAATGGACGGCTTCATATATTGGCATGACAATTATTCTTACATGTCTTTTTTAAATGTACTGTGAAAGTGGAGCAATCATGTCTGTTAAAATAATCATATGTACTAAGGGCGTGGCAACGCTTATGCAACAAAAGAATTTTTGAAAACCCTATTGATTCCATTACATTTTAAAGCTGACTATAAGCATTACTAAGCTTGCAGCTTAAATGCAGAAATAAAAATTGAAGTAGATTAGAAAAATGAAAAATATTTAAATTCTGTTGTAAGCGGTTTTGTGTTTTGTGCGAAATATTAAATAAAGAATAATATGTTTTAATGCTTATATTTTCAGTATCAGCTACAAACATAAAACTGCAGTATTTACTTTCATTTAAAGGTAGAAGGACTTTAAAGAGAGAGATTGATACAGATGGCCCTGTCATCTTAAACTGACTATCAGTTCACTGAAATGTGTTTTACTTCACACAAAAAAAGATTATGAAAGAAAAACTTAACAGCCTTAAGTACAAAAACCTGAATTTGAGCATTAAGAATAAAAATAATTATGAGTACTGTATTACTTACCCCAACTTTTGTAATATGTTTGTTTCAGATTAATACTGGGCCAGAACCAGTTTCCTTGGCAACCAAATCCTTTTAAAAGGTTCAGTGGTAGAGATGTAAAAAGATGTTATTCTCTTTAATAGCAATATCACAATGCAAATGGAAATGGTTGTTTCCTTTTAGTTCTAACTGAGAATCTGATCTCATTTTATGTTTCCATGCATCTATCAGTCCTTAAACGATGTCATGTTTATAAAGCTGTACACACAAAAACCTGTTTTATTCCTGTTTTGCAATGGTTGTTCCCAGAAACGTACCCTGGTTTCTTTTTTTAATTTAGCCTTGTCGTGCATGTAGGTCAAGGTTTGTACTGTGTGTATATAAAGTGATAGTTTCATTATCACAAGTATAAAAATATCACTAAAATATTTAGCAGCTGAGAAATGTAGAGAATCAGAAGTATGTTTAAACCTTCTTTCATCTCTGCTGAATTCAGCCACAGTAATGCCAAAAAGCTTTCTTTAAATAGTGGACCCATTCTGAAGTTCAGGTATAGAACTGTTTTTAAGCACACTGCAAAGACCTCCTGTCAGACTTTAAACAAACCTCTAGAGAATAAGCTCATTGGGGTCTGCGGTAATTTGCAGACCTTATAGATTTTGCAAAATTTAGTTATGGTAATTCCTTATTTTTAGCTATTATTTTTCACAATATCAGTAAAGTTAAAACTTGTGTGTAACACAGGTAACTGCCTGCACAGAATCAGATGTTACTAAATGTCTCTACTGAGCTCATAATGTAGGGTATGTCCGTGTCGATCCCTTTTGTACGTGACTTGAGAAATTCTCACTACTGCAATGAGACTTTTGCAGCAGGGAAGCCATTTTCCTTTCATGTCCTTGACTTTAAAATGACTAAGTATATTTTGTGTGTACGAGAACCCAGCACTGAAAGTGAATGCAGAGGACATATTTAGAAGCATAGCCAATTATTAATAGCTTTGACAGTATCAGTAATATCAAACTAATTCTCATTTATTTCTAAATATATCATTTCAGTGCATTCCAAATGAACAATGTAACTGTTCAGGAATATGACTTGTCATCTGTTGTACACAGGCAAACGCTTAATAATGAAAATAAATCCATTTGATTCATAATTAGAAGATTAGTTTAACGCAGTGCAGTATTTCTCCGTTCCACCTAAAGAAGCAGAACTGAAAACGTAACAGACAGCATCTCTCAAGTGCAGTATTAAAGTCTGCATTTTTTGTAATCTGATTTATCTCCAGGAGCTTGCTTCTGCTGATTATTTTCCTGTCTAAAATGTTAATATAGAGTGCGCCATTATATGTAGCAAGAAAGAGCATTTCTTTGTTTGTTTCTTGTGTGGTTATTTTTAAAGGAAATTGCTGAGCAAATGCTATGTCGAAGCAATCTATTTATTGCCTCTGTTATGTTTAGAAAAGATGGGGCACTTAGCAATAAACTGTTTTTATTATGTCTTTGTGTTCAAGCATACTCACTCAAGGCATTTTAAAAAGTAGCTCCATGAGCACACTTCCCTATGGTTGTTTTAAACACATTTGCCAATTTGCTCTTTGTTAAAGGGTGCAAGTCCTCTTGTAATTAATATGACTGAACTCAAGTGCTTTCGTGAGTCCAGAAAAACTCATTGGCAGCCTGTGAACAGTAATTTCTTCCAGCTAAAGAAACTGATTTCTTTATTAAGGAGGAGTCTAGTAATTAGCAAGCTGTTTCCAGTTTGACTGTTACCCGTGGGTTGCTGTACGTGTTTCAGTGGTAGTTACATCCAGCTAATGCAGTGTCAGAATGTTGGAGCCAGAGGTGCCAGAAGAAATCTGTAAACTCCATCCATTTTATTCTCTTTGGCTAAGGGGTCTAACCAGGGCATGGAGGAGCAGGTGCAGTTTTTCCCCACTTCCAGCACAGCCTGCAAATGTTACTGTTACTGGGGCTTGTGGGGTTTTTTTGGGGTTTATTTTGTTGTGGGGTGGTTTTTTTCCCAGTTTTATCATGGAAGTCTAATTGTTGATACTGTGCATTCCTTTTTATAAATGAAATTTGTTCTTTTAAACATGCAAATTCCATTTTTGCCAAACAGAAAATCTGTACAAAGCATGAGTAAAAATAAAAACAAATTCAAAAACTATTTACTCAGACACTATCCTACTTGTTTTTCAATGTGTACCTGCTTAAGGTTACTTCTGCCTCTAAACTTCATTTTGATTTGAAACTGCAGGGCTCTCAGAGGTTTCAGACAATATTTCTCAGACTATCAGACAGATTCTGGTAGCAATGAACAGGTACCAATTAACCCTTTTGAGGCATCTAGTGTTTGTTGTATTTTATCAAATAAATTGCTTTTTAATGTATTAAAAGGGCTTTATTATGTATAATATTGTACTTGAATTCTAGTATTACCAAATTTGGGAATTCTTTATCTTTGGTAAGATCTTTTTACTCTTTGATTCCTCCAGATGAGATGTATTCAGCGTATTTTGGTCATTTATGAATATGCCTTTATTGGAATTTGAGGTAATAATAATGGCTTAATCCAGTTTTCTTTCATTCTGGCCTTTGTTACGGGCAGATGTGAGCTATAGATTTTTATTCAAATTAACATATACGAAAAATGTACTCGGTTAAACAAACAAAAAAAAATTAGCTCACCTTCTTACCTTTCAAAGCCAAAATAATGGATCCTGTATTTCCTGTACAATGTTATTTATAAGAGTATTCGGTGTATTTGCAAATGGAAGATGGATCTATATGTTCTTAATTGCTGCTCTATCATTGCTGCTGTATAAATGCCTATCAGCTGAGTCATAAGGCCTTAGCTGTATGATTTTGCAATTGGCCTATGGAACAATTTAATTTTTGTTTAGTATCTTTTAAATAAACCTGTTCTGAATAATTTTTATACTACTACATGAAAACCTTTTTAGGATGTTTGATACATAATAACAAAATCTGGATGCTTGACAATGATGAATAATCATTTAAGCAGAGATATAGGAAGTATATTCCAGTGAACAAGAGGTGCCTTGAAATGTCATTATCACAGAAACTCTGATGATATCTGTCACAAGAGAGACCAAAAGGAAAGCAATGGAATAGAAAGAGAAGAAAGAAAACATCTTTTGAAAAAATGATTTTAAAATTGAAAACGTCCTTACATTTCTGTCTAGAACATATTATGAATCATTATGTGCAGTTTGCACTACACAGGTTAAACCATAATAAAACAGTGCAGCAGAAGTTTGGTTAATGGTACTGTTTTATTACTGGTGTGTTCTAAGCCTCACAGATGCAGCAGTCCTACAGCACCCCAGGGAAAATGCTGATGAATTACACAATATATGGGGAAATTAGTACTTGTCTAATAATTCAGTCATTAAATTTGGATTTTTCCCTTTGCAGGCTGATACACAGTAGCCACAGAGTTCACAAAATTACTGAGATGGTTTTGCCGAAAATACCTGTCAATACCACTTTTAAAAGGCTCTAACAGAAGAACAACCTGATTTTAGGTGGGTAAGTTTATGGGGTGATATCACATATAAATAGAGCTAAAATATTTAACACTATAACCACTGCATTATGCGATTTAGTTATCTGTTAAGTTCTAATTTGTTGTAATAATTTAAGAAGTGTTCTTGCTATGATACCACATTGCTTTGCGGATGTCAATATTGTTGGATTTTTCCAGCTCCTGCTGGATTTCTATTGCCATAGAGATTGGACAAACAAAATGAGGCAGAACAGATCTTTGAAACAGGTTGTTACAGCGACCAGTGATCTGTACAAACCAAACAGATTGGTAGGGAAGCTGAGCTGGCCAGAATGTTAGCTTGGGATCCCAGTCACGAGTGTTCATCGCAAACCTGTGCCACACGGTAAAGGCAGAGCTCCGAGTGCCAGTGCCCGTTTCTGACACTGTTGTGTTGGTTAGGCTGGGTATAGTCCATACAACCTCTACCTTTATATGTGACTGTAATCTGGGATAGTAAAAAACCTCTTGATTTGTGAGCTGGAAAGAGCACTTTTTAGATTCAGTGTGATAAACAATCAGGATATTTCAAAATAACAGTTTGCATTTTGCACCGTTTTTTCAAATATTAGCCCTTTTGGTTTTTCTTGTGTGAATGTCCAATAATAACCTTGGTTAGAACAAATATGTCTGATATCTGTGCTTTAGATTTAAGATATGTAGGTACTGAATGAAAGAATCAGTGAAATCCTGACTCATTCATTAATTTTTAATGTGGTCCTTTGTACCAAAGAGTATAATTTGCGTTACAGAAAGGGAGAAGTTCCATTGATTTCAGTGGCACTATTTGCACAAATTTCTGTAGGAAATGGTTTGTTGCATCACAGTCATTCACATTGTGGTATCTCTAAGTAGAAATAAGTAATTAAGGTTACCATGCAGAATGTATGATAAGGAACCAAATTTAAAAAAACCCACACAAACAAACAAAAACACAAACCCGCAAGCCAGAAAAACCTCTTTGATTTCTAGAATATCTCAAAATCTTTTCTGTATTTAAGTTTACTTTTAATACACAATATTGTGTGACATAGAAAATGGTAATGGATTTTCAGAGAAATTAAAATGGCATTGGTGGTTTAAATTAATCAGCAAAACATTAAAAGTAGATAAATGCAGGTTACCTGCACTTACAGGAGCAATAAGCTACCAAACCTAAGCTGTACCTATTTTAAGTAAATTATCATTGAACACTTGCTCAGTACATTTTAGACAGAATACTGGGCCATAACCTGTTTCCTTGACAACCACATACGAATAAAAGGTACATTAGCAAAGCTGCAGATGTGTGTCAGTGAATGCTTATTAAGCAGCCCCATGCATTTACATACCATGTGCTCACAATAATGCATGCATCTTGAAAATCACCATATAAAAAGATTTCTGGGCATGGCCCAATGTGGATTCCTAATACTCCAAGGTTTTAACTGAAAATCCTCATGTTTTCAATGGAAATATCGCTTGTGATTTTTTTCCATTGCACTTTAAATTGGACTTGCAATAACTGGACAAAATTGGCATAGTAGGCTTGGTCTGCAAATTGAAACCTTTCTCCGGGATTCTGAGCAGTTATAGCATTGCCTTCAGCAACAAAATATGGATGGAAACGATGGCTTATATTGTCTTTCAGAAATGCTCAGGCATTCTAAATTTGAATCTTGTACCAGCATTCAGAAGCAAGCACGATCATACTGTTTTATACAGTAACAAACCAAAGCCACACCATAAAAATGAAGCTGGTGTTGTTTGCAGCACTCTTACTCTATCCAACATAGCCAGGGAAAGACATAACACCTAAGTGTTGTCTTCTACCAGTGAACAACAGGAAAAGGCAGGGGTGGAGAAAAAGCTGTGGAAATCAAAATGACAGTTGTTCATGGACTTTTGGAATAATATTTGGATGTAGCATTTAGGCAGCACTCACACTTTCGGTGCGAGTGTTTGTGTAGTACTGTTTTGGTTTACAGTCCTGGATTAAAAAGAAGCTCAGATGAATAAGATCAGTTCTGACAAATTTGTGTACTGACAACAGCAAGTTTATGTACAGGTTATTTTTGGCCTTTCTTCTTAAAGTATTAATTTGTATATAAAGTGAAAAGTGTACATAACCCTTTGGGTTATGCCAAAATTATATATTTTTAAGAAATAAGTCTAAAAAGCCTATTAATTAAAGAGATGGGGAAAATGGGAATCTGCAAATCCTGGGTTTAAATTCAGTGGGTGTAATTTGAGAAGTTGCTTATGTGACCAGTTGGCTAATTAAATCTGCCTTGAAATCAATGAAAATATTCCCATTTACTTTTTTTGGCGTGTCCAGTAAGAGAGAAGACTTCATACATAACAATGAGATTTAGGAAATTAAGATTATCCTAACAATGTTCAACATTTCCGTAACTCTCAGCAGTCGAGACTCAATACCAGAATCTAATATGAATTACAGATATTTTGAACTCTCACATGAATCTTTTCATGATCCTGAACCATAAACAATGTGGTTATATATATATATGTGCTACAATACTATTAAGGCCTTTGGGTGCGTAAGAGTTTGGGAAATCATCAGTGACAGAGGGAAGTGAACTCTTGTTTGTTTTGTTTGTGAGTTTGTTTGTTTTTTTTTTTAATTAATATTATTTGTTGCTCCCCATCTGGGCTGAGCAGTTCACCTTGGTGGCAGAGCAAGCAGCACAAACCAGAGCTGGAGCCATCAGGATTTTCTTCTTGCTGTCAGTTGCTACCCGCTTTTGGTACCGTCCTTCTCCACTGCCTGGGCAAAGGGCCTGCTACAGCCTTTAGTTCGGAGACATGCAGTAGAGTGGAAAAGTAGGGCTTGGGCTGGGCCACTTAGGTCAGTATAAAAGGGACCATGAGAATATTTAAGAGCATACAAAGACTTACTGTGTCCACTAAGTTGTCATAATATTGGCCCCATACAAGTGATGATTCAGAGCAATAGCCATCACTTGTGCATTGGTTTTGGTTTACCAATACAACAGCAAGCCCAACATTATTTTACAATGTTTTTAGGAATACTGGAGAGCAGTGGTGGCCAATTAACAGCTTGAATACCAATTCTAGTTTTAAAAATGGCTGCGTCCAGCCCTCTGGCAGGCAAACTAAGTGAGGTGTTTCCAGGGAATGGGATTTAGCTCTATTTTCAGTCTAGCATGATTTGCTACATCAGCTGTAGTAAAGGGCATACCTCACCCAGAATAACAGTGGCCCCTGAGCATGCAGTGGATGCTGGTTCCCATATTTAAAAGATGTTTCCTCTGAAAATTGGAAAATGAGAGGCTGAGTCCAAAAGTTCTATACTTTTATTTTATCTTTCTGATAACCAAATAGGCAAAAGAGTACTACATAGTAATTGCTCTGAATGAACAAAAAATACGTTTCATTTGCTCCTTTTGTTTAAAGCTTTCAATCATATAAATCACTACATTTGACAGCAGTAAAAAACAGAAAAATGTCCGTTGTTGTCACTCTGTCTGTAAACAAAACTTCATGCTTGCAATTGATCTGTGCTTAGCTAAGGACTCTGACATGCCCCACAAATGTAGGCGGCTAGAAAATGGCTTGTCAGCAGCACATAAAAAATGAAAGACTTAAATGGAAAATAATACTAAGATTGTTCAGAGATAGCTAGATGTAAAGTCAGCTGATTCTTAGTAGCAGTACAACATAAGCTTTTCTATTTCATGCAAAAGAAGAATTTAGATTTATGTCAGTTATTGCTGTTGTGTCATTTTCATTTTTTTAGACTGGTAGAAGAGAAAAAGATGTAGTTACACCTTTAAGAAGTGCTTGTATGTGTTCTGTTCAGCATTAATGGGACTCAGATTAGGCCATGCCTAATTCTATAAAGGCAGCATAGCTTGGAGAAAGACTAAGTTTGGTGCATGTGCACAGCTCACAGTTTGAGACCAAATGAGTTGTCCCAGGCCCCTCTCCTCTCCACCAGACTTGCAGGAGCAGGTGACTGCTGCAGGTGCTGTAACTGTGCTCCTTCTCCCTCCCTCTGCCTCCACCTGATGCTTCGGAAGAAGAGGAAGGTCTCACACAGGAACTGTTTCCCTTGCTCATGTAGCACAAAGTGAAGCTGAGGCCACTTTGGGCTGTTGGGTCTTTCCTGTGTCCCAGTTCTGAGTGCAGTGTTGGCCTGAGGGCTGAGCAGGAGCTGTTTCCTTCAGCAGCAGCACCCCTGGCTGCTCTGACCTTGGCTAGGAGAGCAGGGAAGACAACAGTCCATCCAAGCATTTTTCTTATGGATAGGCTGGCCTGCTCTAGGCACTGAGACAGAAACCAGCTGAGTCCTGGCCAGACTCCTGTTGCTAATGATGAATTTGCAGGCCCGAGTAATGCTATATATGTTGTTTCCTGCGGTTGCTTAAGAACTGAAACTGCTTGACTAGAGAGGAACATCGGAACATTTTTTTCCCAGGCAGTCTGAAATACTCAAGGAAAGAGTGCCACGTGCCAGGAGTTGCAGAAGTGAGATTATCAGACTTCAGCAAAGCACCCAAACACCACCGTTTCAGTAACCTTTGAGCTGTTCTTAATTTTAAAGAAATTCTGACAATTTTCTCTATACTTTGTATATCTACCATGTTAGAAATAATCCACTGCTAAATTACTTGGACTTCTACTTAAAAGGAACATAGTATTTGTGTGAGATATGTGCAGCCATTTATATGTTTAATAGGAATCGGTACATATACACTAGCAAGATTGCTATTTTTAAAGTATATAATTTGTATTGTGGCTTACACCCCGGAGCCAGGACTGCAGATGCAAATGAGTCTTGTCTGACTTCTCACAGATATCACTATAGTCCATTCACATAGGTCTGACTGCAGCACCACTTCCTCCATTTGCTTTTCACGCAATTTGTTTTACATGAAACATTATAATGTAAAATCTTGGGGAGGCCAACACAGCCTCAGAAAGAATTTCTTATTCTGAAGAATATTTTTAATGCACAAGGAGCTGAGACTGTGAATTCCCAATAGCTCAAATTATATATATATATATATATATGGAAATTAGTACCTTCAATTACAATACTAGTCACAGAAAAGGTGGTTCTTTTTTTAGTGGATGAGCTGAAGTTGATTTAAGAAAACACCCTGTTAAAAAAAAGGAAAAAAGAGAAAAGAAGTCAGTTTTTGTCTTCAAAACTGATATGTTGTCTGTCTATATTAGACTGCCAGAGCATCCAATGGTCAAGTACAAACAAATTAATATCTCTAAGTTGAAGGTATCAGCTATACAAATGATAGTTATGTATCTGATTTTCAAAACAATTTAAAATAATTTTAATTCAGATTTAGGGGTAATTAATAACCTAATCTTCCTTAAATTTGTTTCATGTAATCAAAAAAGATGCTTGTTCAGTAATGCACTTCTTTCTTTTAAAGGATTACAACAGGTTTAATTTAATCCATTTTATTGTATTGTTACTGACAACATATTTGTCACATATTTTTTATGGCACTTGTGTCAGAAATCTTCATTAATATTATTGTGTGTATACGTATCTAAAACAGTAATAAGGGAACAATAGCAAATTAGCATTAGGCAAAGTCCAAGATTAAAATGAACCTACATGTTAGTATGAAACTTCGCTTCTCCTTTATGTAGGCTGGAATAAAAAAGACTATTGGAAAAATTTTGGGACTCGGTTTGTCATGAGATTAAGAAATAGTTTTTAGTAGCAGAGAGAGTCCTAAACTAAAAACATACTCATTGCTTCAGTAGGTGAATTTATAGGTAAGAATTTATAGGTAAGAATCCACTAGAAGGAATGAAACTGTTTACAGAGATGTTCAGTGTTTCTAAGATGCTCTTTTAATGTGGATTGTATAAATTAGTGAGAGAAGAGGTCTATAGAGGTGTATAGATAAGTCACTGAAATTATGATTTTCTGACATGAACAAATTTCTTTCCATATCTTTTAAAGGACCAGGAAAGCACTGAAAGTTCCAAGAAAGAATAATAGGGAAAAAAGGCCTCCCCGCCTTGTAATATATTTTCTTAGGTTGATAGTTTCCTGACATGATAAGTAGCACTAATCATGAAGAGGCTCTAGCAAAGTTCTGACTTCCCTGCCCACCAAGTATGACAATGACAAAATAGTTCATGCTTCTGGATTTTTTTTTGGTCTAAAATGAATCAATTCCTACTAGTCACTGCTTCTAATGCATAACTTTAAGATTTGAAAACAAAGCTACTGTTCAGTGAAGCCTTGTACACAACGACTTGTAAAAACAATACAGGTTAGCTTTGGACAAAAATAGTATTTTCAAGCAAGCTTTAAGACAAAACCCCCAAGTTGTTCATTTTTCTAACAACAAACATGGGTTTTCACCTGTCTCAAAGCCCAGTTTTTCTCTAAGCTTCACAGTTCCAAGTCCTGAGAAAACAGGTTTTGCTGACTATTGCAAGCGAGGGGCTGAGAGAGCAAATACCTGGGGAGACTGCACCAAATGTCCTGGAGCATCTGGGCACAGGAACCAATGGACCTGCGTGGGCAGTGGTGAGTGAGTGCTCGGGAGGCACCAGTGGGACTGCTGTGCTTGTGTCCAGAGGCACCGAGACACGACGAGACCCCAGCTAGTAAGAATTCTGGTTAAAAGGAACTTCCTTGTACTCTTTTTCTATAGATGCTTTTAAAAGATAGTTAATATACTCAGATAAGGAAAAGGGTAAAAGTGACTATACTTCAGTAACCAAATGTAATTTATTTCATATTTTTTCCAAGGAGACGTGGTAGGAGGTAGCACAAGCCACCTATCCCCAGAAATGCTCTCCTTCTCCCTGGGAGAGAGGCCTGGAAGGACAGATGGGCCCTGGCAGGTCTAAGAGCGATTCTCAGAGCCGCACGGATGGCCGCGGAGCAGGGCCGGGAACCGGGGCCGGGAACCGGAGCCGCCGCCTTTCCTCGTCTCTCGACTTCCAGGCCTGGCCGGGGAGCAGCGGGCGGGCGGGAGCAGCTCCCCGGCCCGCCGTCCCCGCACCCCAGGGCGGGCGGGAGCAGCTCCCCGGCCCGCCGTCCCCGCTCCCCAGGGCGGGCGGGAGCAGC
>JAWWEW010000012.1:14934459-15001876 GCA_035583185.1 Anabacerthia variegaticeps | reverse complement strand
CGCGGCGGCTGCTCGGGGCGCGGGCGGAGCGGCGGCAGGGCGGGCGGTGAGCGGAGCGCGCACGGCGGGGCGGAGAGCAGAGCGCACACCGCACACGGCGGGGCAGTGCGCGGGGCGGCGGCAGGTCAGTCAGTGCGCGGGGCGTACGCGGCGGGGCGGTGCGGTGCGGGAGCGGCGCTCCGCCATGAGCGGGGCCCGCGGGGGTGCGCTCGGCGGCACAGACACACACAGACATACAGACACACGCGGACAGGCGCGCCGGCACACCCGCGCTCGGTGCGGCCGCGGCGGGCTCCCACGATGGCAGAGGCCGCTCGCGCTGCTGCGGCCGCACCGCGCCCGTCCCGCACCGCGCCCCGTCCCGCACCGCGCTGCTCCGGGGGGACGCGGCCGGCACTGCGCGGGGGCAGCGCCCCCCGGCGGGCACCGCCGGCACCGCCCGCGACCCCCGCCCGGGCACGGCGGGACCCCCGGGCAGAGCGGACCCCTCAGGGCAGAGCGGACATTCACTGTCACAGTGGGACCCTCAGGGTCAGAGCAGACGCCCCATCAGAGCAGACCCCCCAGGTCAGAGCAGCTCCCCGGTCTGTGGGTGCCGGCTGGCAGCACCCACAGAGCACACGGAGTCACCCCGGCTGTCTCAGCGAGGCGCTGTCCCCGCGGTGTGGGGAGCCTGGAAAGTGGGGAGCGAGGGAATGAGGTTGGGATGCGGCTGATCGTGGGAAGGAGTCACAGCTCTGTTCGTGTCGTCGCTTCAGAGGGCTCCTAACACTGACATCGTGCTCTGAGGCTAAATTGCAGCCCCTCGTCCAGCTGTCTAAATTAAAAGAGGAAAGTGTGAGGCTGAAAAAAAATATTTAAGGTCTGTAATGCTTATGAGGCTTTAGCAAACAGACAAGGTAGGTGTTCTGTAGTAAAAGGGAAGGATGGGACTGGTGAGAGTCTAAAAGAGAAGAACTCTAAATGCACATGCAGAAATAAGGTCAGTGCTCTGTGGACTGGAGCACTGACTGACATGGTCCTGGGAGCCATTGAACATACTTAGACGTCACTAACATCATTAGACGTCACTAACTTGATCACATGTCACTAACATCAGTACACGTCACCAACATACTCATTAACGCCACCCTGGGGTTCTGAGGAGGCTGCAGGGCCCTGGTCGGGGCAGCCCTGCTGCCCAGGTGGGACTGCTGAAGTGATTCCGTAAAAAACTGGGCAGCGGTGGTTGTACAGGAGGATTCCTGGTGAGCAAGGATCAGAGCTGCAGGATGGGGAGGTGTAGTTGTTTTGGGGATTTTTGTTTGTTGGTGCTGCCTACCCTCATTTCTGCTCTAGCACAAAATGGCATCCTCTAGCAGAGTTAGATACAGGTGAATGTCTCATCTGAGCTGGGGAAGCAGCCTGGGAACAGAGAGCCTTCAAAGTTCCTTAACAGAGCAGGGAAACTTAACGTGAGGAAATTATGGAGTGAATGTATTTCCATAGTGTCCTGTTGGTAAGTAGCAGAAAATATTGGCATCTTTAAAATCCTGGCAGAAATCTATGGAATAAGAAAACAGGAAGAACTCTTACTACAGTTCATCAATTATCTTGCTGGGTTTTGTTTTGCCTGGGTACTCGCAACTGCCCCTGATATTTTGGGGCTTTTTTGTTGTGCCACTAGCTTGGCTTTCAAATTTAGCTGACTGAACTGGAATAAAAGAATCTCTTGTCATAAGTAATGGGGTACGCTTACCTGGCAGTGGATTGCAAAGTTTAGCAGAAGTTAAAAGAATGTTCCTAGACTGCAGCAAGTCTCTTTGGTAGTAAAAAAAATTATATTTGGTACTCATTGGCCAGTAAAATGTCTTGTGATCCCTTTGTTGACTTCAAAGTAGTATTAATATCAAAATTAACAATAGCTTCCTCTCTCGGCACTGTCCATGTAGAGCTGGCCGGTCTAATATTTATAATTAGCAGGGCTATCTGTGAGGCCTAAGTAGTCAAATTTGTGGATGCATCAGTCTCTGATCTTGACATTAACTTTTAATATTAGTTATTTTCACTGATGACTATTGTCCTGGAGTTGTATTCTGTTGATGTCAGGAAAGGTACCATTATAATGTACTTGACCTACTGACCATTACACTTCATTTTCAGATGAATATGTAAATCTTATTTCTCAAAGCAATTCAACAACTTTTAATGGCTGGTTAAGTCTGTTACTGTTTTTGCAGAAAATCTGCAAATAGTACCATAACTCCCAAGCAACAATCCTGCTGTTTCAGAACCTAAACTTGTCTATAGGTGTACCAAAGACCATTAGGTTATACAACAAAGGTACTGTTCAGATTCCTCAGAAATTATTTATGTTTGGATTGAGAGTAAAAAGCATCAAAATAACAGACATCTTTGTGTCAAAAAATGATGGCTCAGTGGCTGAAGAGTTTTGCTGCCCTTTAGTAGGTCAAATGCTATTTACATACATTTTGGGCAACATTTATAAATAGTTGTAGAATTTCTTCAATAATTCTATATTAAAGATCATACAGAATATTAGTTACATTTCAAATTGACTTCCCAGTGTTTTAATCAAAAATATTTAACAATAATACATCTGCAAAGTTTGATCTCTGTGTATTTTGGTCTCAGTAGCGCTCTCTTGGAAAATGAAGAGGTTTTCACTTTACAGTATGAACTGCAAATAGAATGTAAAATATTCTTAAAATACTCCCTTTATGTGTGTGCAAGGTAGGGTATCCTAATTTGATGGCATTTTAGACACATTTTTTGCAAATACAAGAAGCAAGACAGGTAAAATAAAAGGCAGTAAAAAATCATTACAGACATGAATAAATGGGCTATTTGGGGAATGTGTAGGTGGAGATGGAGAAGCAAGAAGTGTTGGCTCTGAAAACCAATATGCTCTGGAATTTTTCTGTATAGCTTTCCAATGAGATATACAGCATATGGTTTAGAACACAGGAAAAATAATTAAATTATTAAACAGCAAATGATAGTTTCTACCATGTTGACACAAGGAATCTAGTTTGGTATTTTACTGAGTATACCAAAATATCTAGGACTACAGAAACTGGCAATCTATGTACATGCAAGAAGAAATTTAAAATACTCACTTTTGTCCTTAGGATGATAAATTTTGAAATAACTAGTTGAATAATAAGACTTTTACTAAACCCACTTGGGTTTATATGCCTCTCATCATAGCAGTAGCAGTCTGAGACACTTAGCAAACAGTCTGTCAGATGATGTGTCTTTGAACTACAACCAGCTGTCTCCAATAAAGAAACAGAAAAAAACCAGGCAAGTTCCTGTGGGGCAGTTCACTGGGAGGTAGAGTTGACATCATTTATTTCCTATGCTCAGGAAATAACCCTATCAATAGCTCCTGTTGTGAAATGTTTTTGATGTCTGACAGTTGGTTTCTAATACCACATCACATGAGCAAGTCAGCTGTAATCTCAGACATTGTCAATGAGAAAAAAGAATCAATTATGGGGTAGTGGCTGCTTGCTGAAAGGAAAGCGTTTTTGTCAGTATGCTTTCTGTAGAACATTTGATATGTCAGAAACTATCTACCATTATACCTGGGCTTTTAGATACCAAACCAAAGCAGATAACCCTACCTAACCACTGTGAGTTTCAGATTATCATGCCAAATGAGTAAATATTTCTTCTTTTAAGCCAAATAAGTGTCATAAACCCATCATAAATTAGGATTTTAAGTTTAAAAGGCACAAAACCATGCATGTCGATTTACGGCTGCTGTGAGCGACCAGATAATCAAAATTCATCTACATTTCTATCACCATTGTACTGATGAATTAATTTATTGACATCTGTGGCATATGTAAACATCAGAGGAGTTTCTGTGATTCACAATTCTGTTTGCTCTGAATTCCATGCATTGAAAATTCTCAGCCATTGAACTGTATTAGAAGCTTTGACCATTTGATAGACAACACCTTCTTGATAGAAACAGTGGCCATGCTGCAAGGTACAAATTTCACTTCCAAGATTCATCCATAACATACCAAATTATGATCTTGTTCATAGTACGTTATGTTTGTCTTCACAGTAAGGTTGTCGCTGCTTTTTGGTAATTTGAATTGCAGGGGAGTAGTGGGTGGATTTGTGATCAAGTGTCCAGAGTGTAATTAGATTAGTTAGAGCAGGGGTATATGCCCTGTATTGCTTAACTTGGTGTTAAAGCCCTGTTTTCCAGAAGGGATTACTTTCCAATGGCTTAGGTGAGAGAGCCACTGTGTTCTAAACACATTGCTGTTCGCTTAGGGAATATGGGTCAAACCTTTGTTTTATCATTTGGATCAAACTCACCTTAATAAGTATAATGGCATTCTAAATGTAAACTATGTCAGGACAAGGGTCTTCATAGACTTTTTCAAGCTGAACATTGAAATTTGAAGAAGCAGATGGAATGTTTAGATGGTAATTCCTGTCTTAGAACTACAATGTTGTACTATTTTAACCTGTATCACAAAACATAGTTGTAATAGGTGGTAATTTTCTTTAATGTGCATTTTGATTCCACTTTTTTTTTGTTGTTGTTGTTATCATTAAACCTCTTCATTGTATATTGGCAGTTATTTAATGGTATTTACTATTGCCATTAAATCTTATTATTTGGTAGAAATTAAGAATACACTGTCAAATTATAAAGTGTGAACACTAAATCTAAACAATAAGTGAAGAAAAAATTCTGTTATTCTCTACTTGCTTTATTCACAAATTTTTAGTAATTTTAAAGTATAAACTATTTAATAAAATTTAATCACTATTCAAAAAATAATATTCCGTACACATAAATAGTGTTATATGTACTCCACTACTGTTTACCAAGTTATGTTCCTTGTGCATTCATTTGTTTATAAAGCCTTATCCTGTAAATTAAACCCTATTGCATGTCATTTAAATATCAGCTTAGGAAGAGGATCAAATGCAGTTGTGTTGTAAAGTCATTGTCTGACAAACAGCCCCAGAAAACCAAATCCTCCCTATCCATGGGACCACGGCAGTCCAACCTTGTTCTTTGTGTCTGCCACATCCCTCTGCCCACGCTGGAGAATCACACCCAGGGTTCAGGGAGTCATGGGGTGAGCTGAGCAGGAGCACCCCCTGGCACAGCCAAAGCTGGGAGCTGCAGCACCCAGGGAAGGGCCCGGGGTGGGTGACAGACCCACCTGGGGACAGGGGGGATCCTCTGCCTCCTGCTCAGCTGTCACTGCTGCTCTTGCCTCCTCGTCTGTACACGGATTTCCTGCAGTAGTGTTGGCACCAGTGAACAGAAGATGATTTAAACCTGAAATACTATGACAAAAATTTACTCATTCTTACCATTTAAAAGTTAATAATTTTTTTTAAATGTATAAAATAATATAAAACTATAAGCTTACTCTGAAATGGATGAAAAATGCCTTCTAAATACATTTTTTTTCCTTGTAGATGACAGTCATGTCCCATTCAAAGGATCTCAAGGACGACTTCCACAGTGACACTGTACTTTCCATTTTAAATGAACAGCGCATTCGGGGTATTTTATGTGATGTCACCATAATTGTGGAAGATACCAAATTCAAAGCCCATAGTAATGTGCTGGCAGCTTCAAGCCTTTACTTTAAAAACATTTTTTGGAGTCGTACTATCTGTATTTCAGGTCATGTACTGGAGTTAGATGATCTCAAAGCTGAAGTGTTTACAGAAATTCTGAACTACATCTACAGTTCCACAGTAGTTGTTAAGAGGCAGGAGACTGTAACGGACCTTGCAGCTGCAGGGAAAAAACTGGGGATATCGTTTCTAGAAGATCTTACAGATATAAACTTTTCGAGTTCCCCCTGCCCCTATGCATACTGTGTTAATGAAAAAGGGACTGTCAAAGAGGAGAAACATGAAAAGAGACATGAAGACTCTGCTGTGACAAATGGACCACGAATTACAAATGCATTCTCAATTTTTGAAACAGAAAACAGTTTGTTTTCTCCACTTGATTTGAGGGCCAGCTTTAAAAAGGTGTCTGACACAATACAAGCTCCCAACATCAGCCTCGACAGAAGTGATGTTTGCAAAGATGCTGAGCCAGCCAGTACCTTGGCTGAACACTCCTATGCAGTTTCTTCCGGGGGAGATACTTCACAAGGAGCACCTTTTGTTGAACAGGACAGCAGCCCTTCATACCAGGGAGGGGAGGACCGCTATGAAAATCACCAAGCCACGCCAGTCATTCAGCAGGGAAAACAAGCAGGTAGTACTCCTAAGCCAGCCTTTAAGCCCCAGGGTACGGGTTTGGCTGTAGCAAAAGTACCAGCCTCCACAGTAACCACTGCAGAAGCCCAGCATGAAGCAGTTACTGATCAGACAATTACTTCCTTTCCAAAAGCTCAAAATAAAGCAGGAGATTTCCATTTATCCAGAGAAGAGGAAGACAATTCTGCTAATGTTTCTGCACCTGAGGCCACTGTCGTTCCACCTGTTTACAGTTGTAACTATTGTGCAAAATCATTCAATGACAGGGCGTCACTCACTGCTCACCTTCAGCTCCATTCAGAGCATCAGGAAACTTTCATATGCAAATATTGCAGCAAACAATTTGCAAATCTGAATATCCTGGAAAGTCATGAACAAGTCTGTGTGAGATCAAGTAGCTTATCTGTTCACAATGGAAATGAACAAAATTTTGCAGATAACTATACTGCTGCAGAGGGAAGGAATGGAAGTTCGTATGCAAACACTGAGCCTCTGTTGTCTGAAAACAGTGTTGCTGATCGTTCTAATGCAAACTGCACTTTACCAGAAACAGATCATTTGGTTAAAGTCGTTGATGGGCAGATACTATACACTTGCATCGTTTGCAAGCGTAGCTATGTAACATTGTCTAGCCTTCGAAGACATGCAAATGTGCATTCGTGGAGAAGAACATACCCTTGTCACTACTGCAATAAAGTGTTTGCCTTGGCCGAGTACCGCACCAGACATGAGATCTGGCACACTGGAGAGAGACGGTATCAGTGCATTTTTTGTCTGGAGACTTTCATGACTTACTATATACTGAAAAATCATCAGAAGTCTTTCCATGCAATTGACCATCGTCTCTCAGTAAATAAAAAGACAGCCAATGGAGGTTTAAAACCCAGTATGTACCCATACAAACTGTACCGACTCTTACCTATGAAATGCAGGCGAATGCCTTATAAGTCCTACCGAAATTCTTCATATGAAAATGTTCAAACAACTACCCAGGCTAATGAAACTACTTCTACTAACTGCTTCATTCCGACTTCTCTTAGCTCTGAGCTACCACCACTAAATTTTCAACATAGTATAATAGAAAACAACAGAACTTTGGCCTTGGATGCATCTTCACGTAATGATACAGCACCTTCCACGAATACTCAGAATTCTTCCTCTTGGGGAGTAGGTGTCTTAAATTCTGACCTGCAGAGGGACTTTTTCCCAGGTGAAAAAAGAGTTTCCACTGCTGCGAATGACTCTGGTTCTCAGGAGTGTGATTCCTCAGTTGTGTCTTTATCTAATGTGAATGAAAATTCAACCTCTGTCATCAGTTACAGCAGTTCTGCACCCTCTGTAATAATGCACAGTAGCAGAGTTTCATCAGTAATAATGCACAGTAAAACAGTCACTTCCATAGAAAACAGTAAGACAGAATCTTCACATAATCTACCTAGTCAGTCTGTAAGTGATGATGGTAAGTCAGATAATTATGGGAAGTGCATTACAAAATCAAAAACTATTAAGGAGAAAAAGAAAACTCTGCTGTACAACAGAGCAGAAGCAACAGAGGATACACAGCACGTCACAGGATCTGGAGGTTCCTCAAGTAAAACAACAAATACTGTCCAAGAAACAAGTAAAACTGAAACATACATTGCAAAGCCTGCCTTACCCGGAACATCTGCCGACAGCAACGTCGCGCCTCTGTGTCAGATAACAGTAAAAATCGGTAACGAAGCTATTGTAAAAAGACATATTTTAGGATCCAAGCTGTTTTGTAAAAGGGGACGAAAATCTAAACACGAGTCCAAGCAGGACAATCTAATAGAGGAACCAGAAATGGAGGTCAAAGAAAGAAGCCCGTCTAGACTCTACAGCTCAGAATGCCTGGAGCTGACAGAAATGTGTGATGATGTAAGTGACCAGGACTCCAGTGATAAACCCTGGAGGCCCTATTATAATTACAAACCAAAAAAGAAATCCAAGCAGCTAAGAAAAATGAAGAAGACCAAATGGAGGAAAAAGCACAGAAGCAAGAACACCATTATGGAAAGCAACAACACATGCAGTCGAGAGTATGAGCTCAGGAATGCTCCTGAGGAAAAGGCCATCAGCCAAGAAGAGAACACAGAAATGCCCAATCTGCATTGTGAGCTCTGTGAAAGAGACTCGTCTTCCACAGCAGAAGGTCAAGAACACGTACACTGGCATGTAGCTACTGCAAAGCCTTACATTTGTGAGTTATGCCAAAAACAGTTTCAAAGTCCATCCACTTTAAAAATGCATATGAGGTGTCACACTGGGGAAAAGCCCTATACTTGCAAAACCTGTGGTAAATGTTTCTCAGTTCCTGGAAATCTACAGAAACATGAACGTATTCACCTGGGTGTCAAAGATTTTGTCTGCCAATACTGTAATAAGGCGTTCACTTTAAATGAAACACTCAAAATACATGAAAGAATTCATACTGGAGAAAAACGCTACCACTGTCAGTTCTGCTTTCAGAGCTTCTTGTATCTTTCTACCAAAAGGAACCATGAGCAAAGGCACATACGGGAGCACAATGGAAAAGGATACGCTTGCTTTCAGTGCCCCAAAATTTGCAAGACAGCAGCTGCTCTGGGAATGCACCAGAAGAAACATCTATTCAAAAATCCAGGTCCACAAGATAGAAAAGAACAGTTCTGCAGTGAAAGCACTAAACTTTTGGAAAGTCCACGTTTCCTTGGCTCAGAAGGAAGTGAAGTGAAAAACACACAAAATGTAACTCCAGAAGTTATACTGTGAGTGACAGCTGTGCAAAAGAGAATTAAACCCCAAAACTATGTATTGGAGAAGATACAGATGCATTGAATGGGGAAACGTCTCCACTCAAATTGGTATCATTTACTAAGATCAAGTTTCTTCATCTAAATGTGTGTCAGTATATGCAAAAGAAGGAAAAATAACACAGAAAAACTAGTATTTGCAATAATATAAATTTAATGTGAAGTACCCAAAATACTTTTGCCACAACAGACTCTTAACATAGAGAGAGAAAGGAAAAAAAATGACCAATCAAAACCCTTCTACTTAACATTACAGGTAACTAGTCACTGAACTATTTTACAGTGCTGGTTTTGAGTCAGAATCATTCTAGGCAAAAGCAGTAAGTAGGTTTGTGGTGTATTCTGTAGAAGGAATTTTTGCTGCAGAAACTATATATTGCATTTTTTTAAACAAAATTACAAAAGTAATGTGTTTATAAAGGGCATAACTGTAATCTAGTGTATTCTAAAATGAAGGTGGGAAGTGTTTCATGGGCTCGGGTGTACCAAAGTACAGTTGAGTTCTGCCGTGCTTTTCTGTAACTCAACATTTGCAAAACATATTCATGAGTTTAAACTACTCTTTTCCTTTCCATACTCAGTTTTGTAGTTACCATAATAACTGTTAAGTCTGAGTGCTTGTGTGAAAAGTATTCCAGATTTATGATATCTCTGAGACATTTAATAAAGATTCAGTGGAACTCATTATAGCCAGTCTTCCAAACTGCATAAACCCCCATGTCAATGGCCTGGTGAGCTATTCAGGTGCATTGGTCTAAAGAAAACTGTTCTCATGAAACAGCCTAGTATAGAAATGTCCACCTCCTGGTGGGCCAGCAACTCCTGTCTTTTAGAAATATCATTCTTCTCAGCAGCAGCAGAAGAGATGTAGACAAGAATTTTCTTCCCTATCCTGGAATAATGCCTGGACACAAACGACAGAGCAACTCCCCAGAACTACTTTGCTTTTGAGAGGAGTAGGTAAATAAGATTCTTGCTTTTATATATATCCCTGAGGTAATCCTTGTGTATAAACAGGGATAGGGCCGGTTTATGGGGTTCCCTGTCATCTCCATGCCTTAAATGCAACGTTTAACCTTCAGATGTCCCTTGTCAGTGGTCCCAGGCCTGGCAGCCCCTGGCCCAAGCAGTGTCCCACAGCCCATAGCAGAGCAGAGAGGTGCTTTGATGGGCTGCTGCAGGGGGGGGTGTTGGCCTCTCTGCCTCCTCATCCTGCCACAACCAAGGGCATGGTGAGCCTTGCAGCTTCACAGATCACTAAGAATTCGTAGAATGGACTTCTGAAAGACATCACCAAAATACTCCCAGAGATACTGTTTTGTGGAAATGTGATTAATTTTAACTGAGGTGTTTCAAAAAGTCAAAGCAGGTGTATGTCTACAAGTTGCATAGGGCTCTATTGTACTGTATCTGCATTTCCAGTTACTCATGTATGGTCATCCCTGTGAAGTGTTAAAAAATTAAGTCAGGACAAGGGTTAGTGATCCTTGGGTTCATTCTGTGTGATGGTTCATGGTTTGTTATTTAACTTCATCTTCTTGGATATTTTAAAAGAAACTATAGCTTGGGTACAATAAAATTACAATTAAAATGATAATACAGTATTGATTGAAGTAATAATATAGTCCACTTACTTATTCTATCACTGGTGAATGCTATGAACCCCTTGAGAAATTTTGGCTTCATGGCAGCTTTGGTTCCATTTAAATAAGAATAAAAGAATAACAAACATGGGAAAGTATAATGATGTTTCAAAGAAAGTACACAAAGATATCTAAGTGGACTTGTATGATGATGAATATAGACCAAAGCAAATAAGGTAGAATATTTATAAATACAAAGATAATTTTACAAATATTTTATATAACTGTATAGTTCATGAGAAAAATATTGTTAGCTTGTGTTAGGTTTGGGGGGGTTTGTATATTTTGATAAAATCACAACGACTTTGTAACTCTGTATATTCTCTACAGTTTATAGCAAAGCAGTTTTAAGATGGCAATGTCATGTTTATAGTTCAATTGTGGCACTTTTACTACAAGTAACATGTTGCAGTAATTAATTGAATGTTAATGACCAAATTAGAAATAAAGTAAGTGTAAGAGAAGGTAAATACTATACATTGTCAAAGACTGTAATTTGCTACACAATCACATCTGTATTTTTGTTTAGAAGAAAATATTAAATGCAGATGTTAAGGATTGATAAAGAGTCTAATTTTATTTTTAGAAAGAGTGATTATAACTCTGTTTTTGCTTAATTAAAACAACATATTCCTATTTTCCTGTAAGTCTCTCAATTTTTTAAATTGTTTTAATACTTATATAATCTGTAAGATCCACAGATACGTATCATCTAATAGTTATTTTGTTAGAAGATTAAGCAACAGTTACCAAGCATCCCTTCATAAAGGTCAAAACAGGGCACTGAGAACATGCCAGAGCTCAGGGGAAATGATGGTATCTCCTGGCACTGTTTAGGGTGAACACACGCTCAGCAGAACAGAATCTACCTGCTTAGTGTCCCAGAGAACTTGGAAGACAGGTGAACTCTATTTAATACTTTGCAACATCTTAAATGTGTTCACAAGGACCTGAAACTTGAAAAATTCTTTTCAATTCTGAGAGTAACCTTTGCAGTATAGATTGGGTATTTTATACACCGTACTTCAAATTTTTTGGAACTACTGTCAAGAAACATAGTTCAGAATGCAAATATCTGATTGCATATGAAAATACAAATATACATACAAAATAGAAGATTATGCATATTCAAAGTACTTCCCCCTTCAGCTAGGTGTCACTCGTCTGTAACCTGCAGTAAAAATGAAATTTAAGCTATGCAGGTCATTTTGGGATGGTTCTCAGGAGACATGTATAACTTTTAAAAAAATAAAATTGGAAGTTTGCTACATGTAACAAATACATTTTTTTTCCTCTATTTCACATACTAATTATAAAGGCAAATGGATCATCCCAAAGTTTGTGCATCTAAACAAAATGTCAGTCAATCATCATCTATAATATACCCAAAATTAGAACAAATGTACAAAATGATATTGCTGTCTTCTGTAAAATGAGCTGGCATGACAGCTCAACCACAGGCATTTGAACTAAGCCACTACATATTATCACTATTATTTGTTCTAAACTTCATTAATATAGCAGTTACCACTGACAGTTCAACACCTTGGCTGTGAGGTTATTTCACGACAGCAAAGATCCCCCTTGGTACATCCTCATTGTTAAATGGAGAAATCCTTCCCCCAAGTCTGCAAGGTAGCACACCAGTGTTTGCTGTAATCATGTCCTGAGCTGCACAGATCTACCTGTCAGACAGATACAGGCCCTAAAATGTAACTTCAAGAGAGGTAAAAAATGAACATTATGGAATTGAAACATTATTCTCAATATAGTATGTAAGATTAAAACAAGGCTTTTTTTTTTAAATAAAAGGGAGTGGCAGAAATCAGGCAATGGCAAAATGATCATGTCAATAGGTGTGCACATCAAAGAAAGCTGATACTAAGTTGAAACATTAAACCCCAAATGTAGTCATAACTTTTGAGAGAGTATGGAGGCAGTAGAGTCACACAGTCTAACTTTCCAAGTGTGGCAATGCACACTTTAAGCACACATCTCCATTCTCAGTGTGTTACCCTGCTCCTTTCTCGCATCAAAGCTTTGCCTCTGCCTGGGTTAGCCTCAGTTCACCAGCCAGACAAGGCAGCCAACCCAGACAGTCAACTGTAGATAATCAAATCCTCAATTTGTACTGTAGAGGAACCTCTCATTTCCAACAGGTTAAATTCAGCTTATGCAAACTCGTGTCTTTGTTCAGGTTTAGGTTTTGCATGCACACAAATACGCCTGTCACTGGTGTGCTGAAGCAGTTCCTTCCCCACCACTCCCCTGCCTGCTACCTTTAAGCACATACCTGTCCTCCCCAACACCCTGTGCAGTGCGGGCACGAGGAAGGAACGGCACCTCTCCTGAAGGACCAGCAGGGAAAAGCTGGGACGCAGGAAAAGCCACCAAGAAATGAGGCGCAGCAGTGCCTGTCAGATTGTATGGCTTAGTGCAGTATCACAGCAGTAAGAGCAAGAGGAGAACTGGCCAGAGCACCACAGAGGGGACTTCTATGCTGGCCTGCACCCTTCCAAACTACCCTTTAACAGAAGGACAAGGTTAGGTGCAAAGCGAAGAATCCCAGTGCTGTGCTGCTTTCTGGAACAGCCTTAGCCTGCTGAACCCCGGGTGTTTCAGGGTGCGTGGGTCACTGTAGGCTTTCAGCAGTCCCCGAGCCTTAATGCGTGGGAGCGGATGTGCCTCGGCCCGACCCCGATGTGCCCCTGACACCCCACCCGCGGCTGGGGGCTCTGCGGGGCCGGGCGCCCACCCCCAGCGCAGGACTGGGGTGTGCCAGACCCCAGGTTTACATTAGGGGCCGTGTCCTCGGCAAACACTGGTCCTTCAGGTCTCGCAGACGGCCCGCTGTGCCCTGTGAGCACCCCGGAGCCGCCCAGCCGCTCCATCCCTGCTTCCCGGCACCTCCCACGGCCGGACCGCTGGCCGCGGGGAGCTCCATGGAGGGGCTCTGTGCCCCGCACATCCCGAGCAGCCGGGCCCCCTGCGGCAGGCACAGGGCCCCGGGCCGGCCGGGGGGGATAGAGCGCTCTGAGGCCACCGGTCCAACCTGTGACCCAGCACTACGGCGGCACCGAGTGCCACGGCCGGGTCGGCCCTACCCCCCTTCCGCCCCCCGCACAGCCCTGTATGCGGGACACGCTCTGTGTGCGGGGTCCCTTCGCCCTGTCCGACCCAACCCCCCCCGGGTCGGCCCCTCACCCGCCCGCGCCAGGGCCGCCAGCACTGCGCAGGCGCGGCGGGGCGGGCCGTGCCGCTCCCTGTGCGCCCCCCCGCCCCCCCCGCAGTGCGCAGGCGGCGGCGATGGCGGCCGGAGAGGTGCGGGTGCTGCAGAACCTGCGCGGCAAGATCTGTAAGTGCGGCGCTGCCCGCCCGCCTCGGCCCCGCACACTGCCCCGGATCCGCGCCCGAGGCGGCCCTGGAGGCGGCGGGGGTGCGGAGGGGCCGCGGCCCCCACGGGACCGGGGCCGGGGCCGGGGCCGGGGCTGGGGCTGGGGCTGGGGCCGGGGCTGGTCTGGGGCCGGAGCCCGGGCCGGGGTCGGTGTGGGGGCGGAGCCGGGGCTGGGGCTGGGGTAGAGGCCGGTGCGGGGCTGGAGTCGGGCCCGGAGCCGGTGAGGGGTCGGGGCCGGTGTGGGGCCGGGGCCCGTGTGGGGTCGAGGCCGGTGCAGGGCTGGGCTGAGGTCAGGGTCGGTGTGGGGCCGGGGCCGGGACCTGTGAGGGGCCGGGGCCGGGGCCGGTGTGTGGTCGGGGTCGGGCGGCCCTGCCCTGCCCTGAGGTGGCCCCGGGAAGGGTCTTTGTGGCGGGAGCGGCGGCACGTGCGGGGCCGGGCGGGAGGGGGGGAATGGAGGGACAGCCGGACGGAGGCGGCGGGGCCGCTGGGGGCCCGCAGGGGCCGGGAAGCGCCCGCTGCACCGAGGGCTCCCTTGAGTCAGCCGGCGAGCAGAAATGCCCCCTCCCGCCCGGACCTCGGGCATCGGAGTGTGTTTGTCAGGCAGAAATTGCGAAATTGGCGATGCGCAGGAAGTTGGTGGTGGAGGGCTGTGCTGGAAGCGGTCAGTGGTGCGCCCGTGCCCCAGCGCGGCGTGTGTGCCGGCAGGGAGCGGGGCCTGGGGCTGCGGGTCGGGGGTCGGACGGAGCGGGGCCGTGGGTGCCGGCACGGGGTGAGGTGGGAGCCAGAGGGAGTGAATGAGGGCAGCGGGATGTGCGGCCGCTTCCCGGGGTACAGAGGCACGTCCCGTGTTCGGTCCCTTCCTCTCTCCTTTCTCGACCTTTTTTGAGAATGAAGCGATACAGGCTGAATCGGGCACGGCGCTGGCGCTGTGAGGACGTGTTGAAGGGTTAGGTTTGGTGCGGGAGTGGAGCTGTGTTTACTTAAATACCGTCATGCAGCGTGAAGTTCAATGTGTCCTCAGCAAACAGAAGACTGGGCCTTGAGAACAGGAGAGGGCTGGGACTGCCGCTGGAGCTGCTCTCGCTGCGGGTGTCAGCGATAGAGCCTGAGGCTGAACACACACCGAGGTCTGCTGTGAGCAATTAGCACAGGAGTAATACGTGTCAGCTGGCCTTTGAAAAGGAATACTGTTAGGTTTGAGGTTCACACAATCACAGAATTATAGAATGGTTTGAGTTGGAAGGAACCAAAAGATTATCTGTTTTCAACCCCCCCCAGCGTGGTCAGGGACACCTTCCAGTAAAGCAGGTTTGTCAGAGCTCCATCCAGCCTGGCCCTGAACACTTCCAGGGATGGGGCAGCCACAGCTTCTCTGCGCAGCCTGTGCCAGGGCCTCACCACTCTCACACTAAAGACTTTATTCTGTATATCTAACCTGAATTTCCCCTCTTTCAGTCTGAACCCATTACTCCTTGTCCCATCACTACAGTTCCTAATGAAGAGTTCCTCTCTGGCATCCCTGTACAGGCCCCTTCAGATACTGGAAGGTGCTATGAGGTCTCCACACAACCTACTCTTCTCCAGCCTGAACAGCCCAAACTTTCTTAGCCTGTGTTCAGTAGTCTTCAGCAACCAAGGTTTTGCGTATTCCCTAGAAAGCAGGGCATAGTCCTGTGAATCCTATGCCTTGCTTCCTAGGCAATACACAAAAAGTAGGTTGCCAAAGGTAACTGAAGATGACTTATTTTTTGACACCTTCTTCCTGTCTTTTGTCATAAGGTTTTGTCAACACTGGACTACACAGCAACTTGATAAAAGTTTTCCTCTAAGAATTAAAAGGCAAAACTCAAAATGTCTTGAGACTTATGTTGAAACTAGTTCTGTTATCCCATTCATGTGTTCTGGATTGAGCCTCTGGTTATATTGTAGCTTTGAATGTTCAGTTACCCGATGAAAGTAGCAGTAACCAGAGGACTGTGACCTGCTTCCTAGGGAATATATAAAAGGTTGATTGCCAAAGATGAAGCTGTAAGACCCATTTGGAAAATGAGTGGAAGTAACAGCTGCAGAAGATACGCCTTGAAACAGTGAAAATCACTTTGTGAACCTACTTGTTTTTTCTAACAAAACAAAAACTTTAAAAAATAGATGAGCTAAATATGCTGTAGATGCTTGGGAACCCTCTAAGGCTTAGATGCTCTTCTGGCTTTTTTGCACAACAAATACTGTTTTATTTTCATTTCTTGCTAGTATTTTAATACTGTGTTTTGTAGGGGAAAACCCTCTGAATGAACAATAATAAACAAATGTAACAGCGTAATTCCTCTTGGTCTGGAGGGATTAACAGTAGCAGAGCTCACTTTGGAAAGCTGATGTTCACAGTCTGAAGGAATTCCTTGTAACTCATTTCTTACAAGAAGAATACTTTTCTATGCCTAAACTTTCTTGGCAATTAAACTACTACAGGACTCGTCACTTACTCATTTTATGTGTGTTGCATGAGAGAGCGTGGTAGTTTTAATGAGGTAATAGCAGTTCTCTGGAATTCTGCATGTATAGAAAACACCATCTGCAGTGAGTTGTTATTTATACTGTTGTTTTGCAATACACAAATAGGTGGTAAAATCTAAAGTTAGTGATGTTATACAAATCATCACACCAGATTTAGAATTGAGACATGTACATAAAGGTGTTTTAAGTAGCCATTACATATGTAGCAGTGAAAATACTGAGTAAGAACACATTTGCAGTCCTTGGTGCTGTGGTTTTGTGGCGTGTCATTCTTTGCAGCCAGTCCCCTGTCTCCAGTTTTCAAGTAAGAGGCAAGATGAACTGGTCTTACCAGTTTAAGACCCTGTAATATTTTTAGGAAATGAGATATTATGCTTAAGCAGGTATTCACCAAGAATCTGCTGAAAGCCTGTCTTTATGATGACTTTTATATCGGTAGGTCTATTTTGTGTCGTAGTAATGACAAAAGTGCTTTACAGAGGTCTGTGCGTGTCCTGGAGCTTTAGGCTTATCTCACAGTGTAGTGTTTTAAGCTGTAGAATTATCTTCTGTTTTTGTTTGGTGACATTCAGTAGTACATTTTTAGGTGTCAAATGTTTTTAGTTGCTTTGATTTTTGAAGTGTTTTCTAAAACCTGTCTTAGTGGAGCACTTGGAAAATGTCCCTGTCATTTCCTAGAGCTCATTTGACAAAGTTCAGGATACATTTTCAAACTTGCACTGAGTTTTTAACACTGTGTGGTGGTCTTGGATTATGCTCTAGTCCTGGAGTGGCTATAATTGTTGCTGTATAATATGTTTAGTCCTGTGATGCGAATACTTTGGAGTTTGTGTGCATTAATGTCTTCTGACAGGGACTTGGAACAAAGACATTTAGAAGATGTACACTAATTGCACACTTTCAACAGAGGATATTATATACATGTACTGAAGTTCTGAACGTTCAAACAGATATCTGATGTTGTTAATACTTGATTTTTATGCAACCTGTATAGCCTTACATTATAGCCTTTTCCTAAGGTTTCTCAGGAAAAGGAAGACTTAGTGTAATCAAACACTTGAGCCTCTTCTTTTCAAAGCAAATAAGCCCCTTGAAAAAGTTGGGCCACTTATATGGATGAAAAGTCTCCCACAGTCACAGATATGCTGTTTGAAAGGATGTGGAATCTTATGCTCTGTACTTCACCTTACAAGTGCTCTGAGGTTATTTTTAACTCAGAACTGAGAATCATCCCCTGCCTACCAGAAACCTCAATAAATTTGTCTGTGCCTTAAAGCCAGACACTTGGGCTACAAAATAAAGGTTTTTATCTCATTAGGAAATCAAAACATATTTATTCTGTTTCCTTGTGTAGAAAGTTTCTTTTAGTACTGAAAAACTGTGGTAGACATACAAATAGTGAATTATGTAGAAATATTTAATTTTTACTCCTTTTAAGAAGACAGGAAACCATAATAATTATTATTTCCTATGGTGTCTTTACAGATATGATTAAATAATGTCATATCTTAAATATTATATATAAAAATAGGATGGTGAAGTTACAGAGTATTACCTAAAATATAAAGATTATTCAGGATAAATGACACATAGTTCATGCTTATTAATTACAAACTTACAGTGTCAGGAGCTCTCTGGAGATTACCAGCCTCTTTCATTACTTGATTTTTATATTTCATATGTTTTATTAAAATAGCTTTTTTTGAAAAAAGAAAAAAAATAATTTTAAGACAGTGTTCAATCTCATGCTTGTCTTGGTTCTTCTGCAATATGTCACTTAAGGGTAACTTTGAGTTTAGTCCCTTTTTGGAGTCTAAAGGCATTAAAAACAGGTTGTGTTTATGCCTCTCAATCTGTCAACATTAGGCGTAGTGTTTAAAAATTATATGTATACTTCCTCCTCTCCCACAATCAAGTTGACAAAAAGCTCACTGATGCCTCTGAGAGCACAAGTTTTAACTGTGGAAGTTCCATGTCTGTTCATACTTTCCATGTGTGTGCATATCCCTGACTTGGAAAGCATCATGCATGAAGCTCAGTCACTGCTCCTGTTAACCTGTCACATTCTCTGCTCAGATACAATTGGGGTGGCCTTTGCAATCTGGGCATTACTTACTTAACTTTCAAGACTGTAATAATTTAACTTTAATTAACCATTTAACACAAAAAAAAAAGGTGTGGAGGAGAGAAAAAAAACAGAACTCTGATTTTACATCTTAACAGCATAGCAAATAGTGCTTATTCTGCTGTGCTTCATACGGGCATTTTTAAAAAGAAATGTGTGACATGTCAAATCTAGTTTCAGACTGGTTTCTGGAAGGTCATATGTTATTCAGACATGACAGGTAATTAAAACTCAATACTCTGACGTAGTTTTTATTCTATTTTTAATATCTTGTATTAATAGATTATTGTATTGATTCCCCATTCCACTGGGAGAGGTATTTCCAGCAGCAGGCAAGGATGAACCCTGCTGTGAAAGGTCCTGGCTCAAACCCATTGCAGAATAACACAGTTCCTCGTTGCCTGTTTTTGACAACAAAGTGGAACAGGGACAGAGAGTAGCTGCTCTCTGGTTAGGAGCCTTTCACAGGGGAGAGTACCTGAAAACCTTGTATGTTTTTAGCAGAATCCAAGCTGAGAAGGATCTGTTTGCAGTCTTCCAAGACATTCAGAAGGGAAGGAAACATCCGGGGGAGAAATTACTGTTTAAGCTGAAGGACAATGTTGCTGTGAATTGATGTAGATGTTTGTGGCATTCAGATTTCGGAAGAGCTTTCCAGTTTGAACATTGGGAACTGGTTTTAGCTGTGACTGCTTGGCAGCAACCATTTCGAGAAAGGGCTGCCTTATGTGCAGCATGTTACTGCAGTGGCCTAGATTCCATACCCAGCAAATCTGGGTATTCTTGTGTTGACAGTCTTTCTCATTAGAAACTTCCTTTTATGCTTGTTCTTATCCATGTTACAATGAGTCAGGAGGTGATTATTTCCCCCTTCTACTAGACCAGACAGTTAGGAAAAAATAAAACAGTACTCATGACTGATAAAAGGTTCAGCCAACTTAAAATCTGCTGTTCATTGCAGAAAATGAAACAAGGGTTTGATGGGCAAGTTCTTATTAATCAGCTTCCTTTAGCCAAAGTATTTGCAGAGAAAATACTAAGTGAAGAACAGCTCAGCCAGTTCATGTCTTGGTGTTGTGACCTAATGCCACATCACCTCAGGCTGCTTGGATTTAGCAAGCTGTGCAGGGTCAAGCCCGAGATGAGACCTCGCAAGGGAAAGTGCAGGTGCTGCAGGAAGTGGTGTTGGTGAGTCAGTGTGTGTCTCTTCCTGCCGCCTGATTCCACGTGAAGCTGGATGTAGCAATTTCTGTGCCCTCTTATGAATTGAAAATTAATATGGAAATGCACATGCTAACTGAATGGCAGTGTAGATTTTGGACACATTAAAACTGTAAAATTATTTTTTGTATGTTTTTCTTCTTCAATATTTGCAGTAAATTTTTTTTTTTTTTTTGAATTTACAGATGACGCCAAACACTTAGTACCCAACAAAATGAGAGACTTTTTCTGTACTATAAACTTGGACCAAGAAGAAGTTTTTCGTACACAGGTAGTTGAAAAATCTTTAAGGTAAGCTCAATTTTTAAATGGATATGATAAGCAAGACTGCCTGAGTTCTGAATGAAAACAAGATATGTATTGATGTGGGTGTGCTTTTGCTTGTACCTCTTTAAAATGAGACCTGACTTGTGGCAACTACTGAGGTGTTCCAGCAGTGTGAAAATCATAAGAGTAGTTGAAAGCAGACAAAATTGAGGCTTGTGAGCAGAAGTAGAACGGTGTTTTTAAAACGGAGCGTGCTAAAATATATTTTGTTGTTACTTTATTCCATTGGGTAGGATAACATTCTTTTTCTTGACAGGTTGTTTTTAAGGGAAAGAAATCTACTTGATACTTGCTCTCCCTGTCATTTCCTCCTTCTGATATGCAGTTGGACTGTGTTGGTGGAATTCTGCTCTTAGTATCTGTCTGGTAAAACCTGTTTCTAGAATGAAGGAACCGGAACTTTTCCATGTTTGAGAGCTTTCTGTGCTGTGGGATGTCCCCTTGAATAGGCCTCATTCTCTCCTGAATCTTGTTCTGGGAACTGTAACCAATACCCACAGAGAATGGCTTGCTCTGCCTCCCTGAGCAGCGCTGAGCTGTAGATTCTGCTGTCTTACAGCCCTAAAAACAAATAAAAAAGTCATGCCAACAAAGCTGCAGTAGTGTAGATGCTTTTCTGCCTCAGAACTGAAGTTCCCTGAGGCCCATACTGAAGCATCACTGCAGCTGCCTTGTTCAGAGTATCTGAGTGACAGCTTCAGTTACCTGGAGCTTACATTAAACTCACAAAGCCTGTTCAAACTTTTGAAAATCTTCCTAATTCCTCTTTCCAGTGGTTTTGTTGTAGGTGTTTGTTCTTTGAGCTGTCTCTCCAGATGTTCGCAGATGAGGAACAGCAGATTCCTCATATGGCAGACTTGAATAGGGAATTTTACTTTTTCAAAATATCATTTCAAAGCCTGCTTATGCTTCTGCATGAGAAGCAAATGCCACGTATATGCAATCAGGAACAAATATATTGCTTATACTCCTGATCTGTAACTGCTGTAGTCAGATCCATAACATTAGCTGAATTTTACTGTCTTCCGTTGATATTGACTATCAAACAGACCCAATTGAGTAATCCTTCAGGGAAGAATGTTACAGAGACTGTATTACTAAAGCAGAAACATTTCCCTTTCAAATAGACATCTTAGATTCATCTGAATTTTTTTTAATAGCATTGAAGTTTTAACTGAAACTTGATTAAATGAAAACAATGCCACTGGTACTTTACAGAGGAAATGAAGAAAATCTCGCTGTAACACAAGAACAGTTGGGGAGAGAGAGGCCTCAAATAACACTCATGCCTCCTGCTCCTCAAACTGAGAATTTTTCAGGAGATATGAAATTAATATTTCTAAGTTGAGAACATTGTATTAGGAATTAGAACCTAGTGTTCTGAATCACTCTTGCCTGTAGATGCCTTTCAGTATCCCCTGACTTCACAGGTAACTCCTTCCTGCTCTGAATTAGAGCTGTGCTGAGTTGGATTCTCAGCATGAGCTGGGTTTCATACAAACCATTGAAATGTAATAAATTAAGTCACCCTCTATTAGCAGCAACCAGAGCTGGATGCTTAGACTTGATTGCTGGTGTGTGTGCACTACATTCCAGAAACTTAATTATACCATTTTGTTTCTTATTGCTGTGTTAAACTAGAATACCATACTAACCCAGAGGTACTGGAGCAGCAGTGAAAGCTCCAATCTCTGATTAGTCTGAAAACGTTATAAATTGCTTTTCAGTAAGGTGTAGTTACAGTATAGTTTTAGTCATATATACAACTTTGAATGTCACTGTTTCGTTTTTATATTATTTGCTTGCTTTTTCTTACACACATAATTCACAGTCTGTTGCTATATTATGGGTTGCAAATTTATACAAACTGTAATCTAAATTTTAGTCCATGAATATCCCCTATTTAAATGTCTGTGGAAGTAATTATCACTAGAATTAGTTTTGACTACAGTGATTGAAATCTATTAAGAAGTGTTTTTTTTAAAATGTGCAAATAGGCTTGAGCTTCCACTAGCACTGGGAGAGTTGTTAGAATGCAGATGTAAAACAAATGATTTTCCAAAGTTATCAAAACGCGAATTAATACTGAAGTGAAAGAAGGATATTTTGGCTAATGACTCGAGAAATATTTCCTGACATGGTGTGGGATTTCTCTGGGTTCTGAAAAAAGAAAATTTTTTTCCCCTGGGAAGTTTGAAGAACATCCATGAGCCTCCTCAAATGTCTGTGGTCAAATTTGAGGAATCGGGGAGGGCGGGGGAGATGTGTGTGGGGGGGGTGTGTGTCCCCTTTTTTAATTTTTATTTAAACTGAATTCAGGTTCTTTTTCTTTCAAACTGAACTTCGTGGCCAGTGCAGGGTTGTGGCAGTGCAGGGTTATGGCAGAATGGAAGTCCCTTGTTGATTTAACTGTTGCTTTCATCAAGTGACCATTGCAGGGCAATGGTCAGTTCCTGCCACAGAACTGCCAGGGTGATGTGACAGGAAGGGAAGAGCAGAGGAGTGTGTCACACACTGAAATTGAATCTCCTGTATTACTGTAATCCAGTTCTTCCTGTATGACAGTCTGGTCTTCCTTTGAATTAGCGCTATCTTCTAATTTTGTATCCGTCACAGTCTTTTAAAGTTCTTGCATCAAAGTCACAAATGAAAGTACTAAACTGACTGAATCCCTGAGGAACAGGATGAGTAAGTTCTCCGTTTTAATTATTCCTCATTGGTATAACCTAGATTGTGCTCCACCAGCCAGTTCTGTATCCACCTAAGAATGTCTTTACTAATCCTTTGTATTCTCTACCTTAAGTTTTCTCTCTCTGCCTCATACTTTGCTAAAGAATAATTAACAACTGATTCATAAAGCAGTGGTGTTAATTTAGGTAAGGAAATATGTATCACCATGAATAAAACAATGCATTACCTGCTGTTCATGCTCATACTGTTGACCTGCTCTTCCTTGCTGAATCTGAGACTTTGTGTAAGGTTGAAGTCAAAATAATAATAGTGATCATTAATGGCTTTTCATTCTGTGGGGCTGGGGGATATGTGTAGTTGTGGAGTTTGCTTTCTTTAGCCATAGGATGCATGCGATAGAGTTTTTTGGAAGTCTCTGTTAGTAATCTCTATCCCAGACTAATTATAATTGGGTGCATAGAGTCACCTAGATCCATCAAGAATAAGGACATAACCCTTGGTGATAGGCAGTTGCTGATGTGCAGTCTGGTGTTCCTCTTAGGATGTCTGACTGCAGCTGTGCCAGGAGCAGCTTCCCTTGACACCAGTGCCAACTTGTTGTCCCGCTGTTCCCTCTTTCTGCTGCACTATTTGTTTGTTCTGCTGCAGCTATTATTTGTATAGCTGTTGGGGAAACCATAATATGGAACTGACCTAAGTTTAAAATAAGCCTTTGTTTCATGATTTTTTTGTCTGAGATACTGTGTCAATACAATTCAAAGGTGCAGTGATGGTAATAAGGAAGTGGAGGCTGTTCAGGGCTGCTCTGCTGCTAACGGTAATGCTCCTGAATTTATACCTTCAGTCATGGTGCTGACAAGAAGAACCTGGCCCTTGAAATCAAAGCAGAATTTGTTGGTTTTGAAATTGTTAAAAAAGGCGGGAAAAAATGGGGAGCTGAAAAACTGCAAGTGAATTTTTCAATTGAGAAGTCTTAAATTATTTCTCAGTGCAGTGCAAAGGCCGATGCTGCTTTGCCTATTTTGAAGCCTATAGTAAAAATTTTGTGTTTGAACAGGAACATTTTCACTTGTGAAATTCCGTCTAACGAATTCCTCCAGTTAAAGCTCTTGTTTTTAAAAATGTATTTTAGACATTTCAATTTTAGATTTTTCAGCTCTGTTCTTTTCCAGAAGTTTTTAAGTTTTTTTTAAGTTAGGTACAAGCTGTTCTCTTCTTTTTAACTTTTTTAATGAGCCGTTGTCCTTAAGCATTGGGTGAGGTTTTGTTTTTCTGTGATTACTTTGGAGGGAACAGAACAGGGATGGTTAGCTTATTTTCCCCCCCTGGTATCCTTTGAGTAGTAATAATGTGAGCTGCTTGTTCCAAACATAAGCACATTTGTATTAGTTAAGTATTGTAACAATAGTGTCAGAACGATACTTTATTGGGAAACAAAAAACCCCAACCTTTGTTTCTGGGTGTGGTGTAACTGTCATCACAGTACTTTTCTGCATAAAGTTAGTTTCGTGAACCTGAACACTTTTCCCTGGTGATGTTAATACGTTGGAATTGAAGCTATTTGAAGTCTTTTAAGAATTCAATTGTTCTAAAACGGCAGTTTTGTTTGTGGATGCACTTAACTTTCAGAATTCAGCACTTGCAGTGACACAAGCAACATTGCAGTTTTGTTCAGCGTTGAAATACAGAGTTCTGACTACTGGCTCTGATTGCATCAATAAGGACTCCTTAAGTTTAATGCGACTGTAAATTTCAGGAGTGAAAGTACCAACACGTTGTATGAAATACGTGTAACATAGAGGAACCCAGAGTCTTTTTCTGTAGAGGGACATGGCACTGAAATAGGGTGAACTGTAAGCACTGTATTGAACTTCACTCCATGCAGAAATGTGGGAACTGTTTCAGTGGGAGGGAGAATGTGTGTGTTTGAGATTAACGTTTCTCTTTTTTACTCTTTTGTTTTATAGTTTCTCATGCTTATGGCTTCCTTTCACAAGTCTGAATCTTTGAGCAGCAAGGTTGACATGGAAGTTAGAACTATAAACAAATGCCAGTGCAGTAATTAATAAATTATTAATAAATTGTGTTTTGATGCAGTTTAATCATGTACAGAATAAAAAATGAAACAGAAGTTGGAGTGTCTCAGGAAGGCCTTTGGGATTTGTAGAGAACCAACTTAGAATAATTTCAGGATAGAAAAGTAAAACTGAAGAGGAGACAAAACTTTGTGTGTGTGCTCTGATTTTTCCCTTTTCTTGAATATAATAAGGCACTGAGGCATTGCAGTGTTATGGAGTGCTGTGAATGGCTTTGATAGGTCAGTGCAGTGCTAAAGGCCATGGGACAGCAGGAAAAATGCAGCATTTTAATGTTCACTTTCTATATAAGTTGCGTCAAGTGTTTTCCTGTTTTAACTTTGTCTTCCTTTTCAGCCCTTATTTTGGGGAAGAGTTTTACTTTGAGATTCCAAGATCATTCCAGTGGTTATCCTTCTACATTTATGATAAAAGTGTTTTACAAAAAGACCTGCGTATAGGTGAGTGTCTGTAAGGTGCTGTCTACATCTTGAATCACACTTGGTTATTTCCAGTAGCATTATCTGTAGGGTTAAGGACACAAGGATTGGTGATGCATTTTTTCAAACCACTGTCTATGGTGACTTAAAATAAATGTTCCCTAAAAGTTTGAAGAACAGGATTTTGTTTCCTTGCTTTATTCTATTATACTAAAATATATTTATTTTTTAGGCTAATAGGTTATTTTATAGTCTTATTATGGTTTCAATATGTTCTTTTTTTAAAAAATTCTACTTGTTTCTTCTCCATTTCTGCTTCATTGAAATATTTGAATAAGAGTTATTACTGGTAGATCTTTAAAGAATGGAATAATTCCACAATAATTGCAATTGTGGAATAATTCTTAAAACTGTTTATAGATAATTTTTTCCCTGTCAGTGCAGCCTGTAACTTAGTGACTTACCAAGTATTTTGCAGCAACTTATGTAGCTTAGGTGAAAAATTACAGAGGTGGATTCCCCCCACCCCCACCACTGCATAATGGCTTTATTGCAGCTGATGTTTGAATATCGTTGCTATAAAGCTCTAACAGTCTACTATGCGAGAAGCCTTCACATTACTTGAATTGAGGAAGGAAATAATTTGCACCAGGATGTCAGATAATTTGGTATAATAACAGCTTTCCAAATAGCAATTAGAAAAGTAAAAGGCATCTACTTCAGTTTCCTGTTTAAACATTCTTCAACACCATTTCTGTTCTTTCAAATCTACTGTGCTATTTCCAGCCTCAAGTGTGTTCTTTATTTTACCTCATTTTCTTATTAGTGATATCCAAGATAACAAATGATAATTCATGTCATCAGGCTTTATTTAAACTATTTTTCTGCTTTACTTATCCATGATATTCCTTGTTTCCATGGTTTTATATTGCATCGTAAGCTTAAAAAGAACCTAGAGGAAAAAGAGTTTAGGAAAAGTCAAACTTCAAACCTATTTAAATATTTTTTTTATTCAGATGAAAGTGATATTTATGCTTATCTTTCCCTGCCACCCTCCCTCAGGAAAGGTGTCAATCAAAAAAGAAGATTTATGCAACTACACGGGAAAAGAGAACTGGTTTATGCTTCAACCTGTTGATTCTAATTCAGAGGTTCAGGTAACAAATTGCATTTTGAAAGTTAAATACAGATAAGGGCATGTGATGGTAGAATTATATTCAGCTGTAGGAGATAGGGCTTAGCATCTGCCTGGTTGTCGTGAGACAGTTGTGTCTTTCAGTTTGGTTAGAGAATAATGCACATTCCACACTTCTGAGCTGGCTGTATTATTCCTAATGGCTCTCAGAACTGATGGAAGACTTGAAGGAAAAAGTCTAAACAGTATTTTGATGTCTAAAACATTTGAAAGAGGAGCCATGTACTTGAGAATGATTTAGGAAACTCCTGAATAATTTTTTTGAGTAATTTTTTTGTGTTAGCTGAGATGATGACTTAATTATGTGACATGAAATAGTTAGTCTCTGAAACTTGGAGGTACTTGTGCTGTGCTCATTTATCTTATCTTGCAATACTTTTTGCATTCAGTATCAAACAACTTGCACTTCAGAGTTGTATTTTGGTCTGTGGTTCAAATTCTTTGATCAGGATTGCCCTAGTAAGAGGTAAAAATGAGATGGCCCTAGAAGTTGTGACAATTCTCTTTTCAGTTTCAGAGTAAAATAGTATTCTTGAGCATCTCGTAGCCTTGTTGCTGTGATAAACTATTAGATTTTAATAGGTTTTTTTTCAGATTTGCCTGAGGGCAAAAGTCTTAGACTTGGCAGCCTTTATATTTTTCTAGTAATCTGAAAGTCCCTCTGGGTAGGGAGAACCCTGTCTACTTCTACCAGAACTGAATGTGCACAGAATTCTCATATTATTTTCCAGGATTACTCATCTGAGAACTGTAAGTTTAGCCTGTAGCTGTTGGGTATATAGGACGACATATGATTGCTTTACATGAAGACAGATTTTCAAGATGTCTGAATACCACTTTATCTTAGCTGTTGAAAATCAGACCTTGTTCAGTTATGATAGAATGGAATATTATAGCTCATTTGGAAGGGACCTACAGATCATCTAGTCCAGCTGCAAGTTGTCTCATTCTTCTTCTAATTCTTCCATGTAACCACTGATTATTCTAGAAAGTACCTTCCAGATATAAACTGAACAGCAGCTTCTGCTTTGACTTCAATATTGTCATGGTTGCTGTGTTCCATGACTATATGCAGGACACTTTGCAGGTGCTTGGCTGGAGGGGGGGGAGGTTGAGTTTTTTTTCTTTAAATCTGCGCTTCTTTCAAGAAGCTTTTTATGTACCAGTCATCTATTCTTTGTGTTAACTTAGATATAACTAGCAGCCTGTATAACAGGTACATTAGTGGTGGAGGTACCTTTTGAGTATTGTGGTACACAGCTTGTAGATGTAGTTCATCAGTTCTTACAACCTGGATGGGAAATTGTCAGCTCTGCTTTGGTAGGACAGATTAAAGTGTCACTGCAAAGACATTTGAGTTTTTTCTTATCTCTGATAGTTTCTAGAAAGGTTTAAAACTATGTTAAATGTAACATTTTGTCTCTTGTGGAATTACCAGGAATTAAACTTGCCAATTCCTACAAAATAAAACTGAATTGTGGGGAAAAATAATCAGACCAGCCATTTTCTAAAACCACCTTACTTGTAATAAATTTAGGGCTTCTCTAGGGTCGCAGTTCAATCCTAATGCAGAAGCTGTAGACCAGTGGTTTTCTGTTCTGGATCCACAGCTCTGCATGCAGGTCATCTGGAGTGGAGATGATTAAAAGTTCAGCAGAGTAAAAGCCTGCATAGTGTCAACGTGCTAGTAAAATTGTTAGGATTGCTTGTCCCCTTTTTTTAAGTATAAAATCTTAATTTATCTGGTTTGAAATGTGGTCATATGGTTAAACACACCCATGATCTTTCTTACTCAAGAAACTTTTATAGAGATTTGATCTAAACTTGCAAAATACTTGATAAGATCAAACTCTTTCACACACTTCTAAGGTTTTTGAAGGTAACTTTAACATTCACTCTTTTTCTTAAAATTGGTAGGATTTATAATTATTGAATAATGAATTCCATTTTCCTCTAGTCAATATCTGAAAATTGATAGTCCACTTGTAAAGTTAAAATGGTATCTAGCAGCCTTTGAACAACCCTGAGATCTACATAGGTAAAGTGCATTCACAAAAAGTGCCCGGTTTATTTATTTATTTATTATATAAGAATGGCTAACTTCTCTGTTTTGAACTAAAACCAATCTGTACAGCCACACTGAAAACCCAGTTGCATGTTATGTCAGAAGTTCTGATACAGATCTGCAGATCAGCCACTTTAGGAAACCATCGTGCTTCTCTCAACAAAATAAACAACACAAATGTACCCAAAACTCTCCGTGCTTGTTGGGCAGATATGTCCTTGGAGCCATGTGAGAGTAATCATCGTGGAACTGAGTTTTGAGCAATCTATATACACAGGTAGTTTTCAGGAGCAGTAAGATGCTGCTACTGTTCAGTGTAGAACACCATTTGTGTTTTTTGTTTTTAAAAGCAAAAGGAAGATGTTCAGGACATCCACAGGATCTGTTTTCTAAATCTAATTAAGTCAGCTATCACAATAAGTACTACTAATGTCTTTTCATTTACCATTCAAAAACTTTGCCTTGTAAGGCTGTTGGCATGCTTTCAATATCCTGTTTTTTATCCTGTAAATCTGTTTTTGTAATGGAGTTTCTCTGCTCGACAAATACTTTGTTAATGTACCTGTGTTCCAGTCCATGTAGTAACAGTTTGCAAAACACTTGGCAGGCATCCCAAAACAGTTACGTTTAAAACTGCCTTGTAAAAGAAGCTTCACTTCTCCTCCCATGTGACGTACAGAGAGGGAAGCGCAGCCTTTGCCCCAAGGGATTTACAATGACAACATTGCAGCTTTATGTCAAAACATAACTGCTGTAGAAATGTGTGCAAGGTCAGCTAAGGGTTTTACTTGCGTTTTAGCTTTGTACAGCAAAGCTGGAGTTCAGATTGTAACTTGCTTTCTTTGCCATACTTGCAAATCACCTTCTGGATCCCTTCCCTGAGAATTTTGATTGCAGACAGACCAGTATCATCTGATGCACCATTTAGCAAATAGAAAAATTCTAACAATACTAAGGACATCGTTAGAGAAAAGACTCTGTCAGTGTCTGATTGTCTTAGATGTGAAAGGCAGCACAAATAGCCAGGCACTGAATGGAGTAGCAGGTATTGTTCAGCTGTTTGGAGCAAGGCTAGGGTACCAAGTTTTGGTCATCCCAAGAAAGTTGCATATCATGATACTTTCTCATGCTGAAGACATAGTTCTGTGTATTAAATCTTGACCCATTCTTGTGCTGTCTGCAGTTGGAGATAATGTTTCTCTGTATCATTATCTCAAAGTTCAAGTGCATCCATCATACTCTACTTGCAGGATACATGCATAGATTTTCTGAAAGTGATTATATTAGAAATACCTTAAATAACTTCTAGCTTTAAAACTATATTACTGTTCTAATTCCTACTTTTAAAAGAAAAGCTTTTAAAACTATTTGTGTTTATCTCTTTTTTCTTTTTTTTTTCAGGGTAAAGTTCACCTTGAATTAAAATTGAATGAACTGATAACAGATAATGGATCTGTGTGCCAGCAGCTAGTAGTACAGTAAGAAAATACATTAATTCTTTAATATTTGGTTTTGTTAGAACATTATGTGATTTGTCTCTCCTGATACAGGCCTCTGCACATCCTGTACCAATAGCAATTATATATGACTTTCCACGGAGCCTACCTTATGAGGGAATGGGTATATGAGTAGAGAACTCCAGCTGAAGCTTTTCACAGCTGCTCATCTCCGTTGCTGCCAAAGCACTCCCTTTTAGTGTCTTGTAATTCCAAGTGCATTGGGTCTGGTGAGAAAGCTAGGAATGCCCAGTGCAGCTGACAGCCAGGACTCACAGTACTGCTGTTACTGACAGAATTGAGCTGCTGGGGTGGTGTTGGGAACAGAAATTGCTCTTTCAGTAGTAATATTTTGGGTTGGTATGTGAAAATCCACTTCTAGTTTTGCTTCAGAATTATTTTCTTGTGGTTAACCATGAGAAGGAATGTTAATAGGAAAATGCAGTACAGGAGTTGTGGTTCAGGAGCAGCACATTTGCCATGTTTCAGTAAAGCTACTCAGTGACATCAGTAGCTTTTACTAACGTGCTTAATTTTGACTCCAAAGTATAAAGATGTCACAGTGTATCAAAGAGCATCATAGAAACAGTTCATTTTTTGGCATACATTATTTAAAAAATACAAATTTCACCGCTATTAAAGCAAAAACATAAAATGACACATACTAGAAAACAGTAACCAGCCTGTCCACTTGTATTGTTACTTTTAGAGCTGTGTTTGATAATGATCCAGTGTGATGGCTTTGGAGTCTGAATGTACAGGTTACAGTCGTTAGTCACAGAAGACCAAAATTCTACTTGTATTGGACATTGTTTCTTTTTATTCATTATTAAGCAATACTTTTAAGTACAGAAGTTGATATGACGCTAATGCAAATACAGCTACACAGAAATGTTTTGACACTCATGAAAACTTTGTCTGATATGGGCATACTAGAGGAGACTGGCCTCTCTAGAAACTTCTACTGCCCTCTGCTTCTGGAAGTGTGACAGCCGTGTATGTGCCTGGCCTCTGAGAGATGACTGCTTTCATTGAAGAGACCAGTGGAAACCAATACCCTGTGGAGGTCAGGGAGATTGGCAGTGTTCTCTTGTGTCTCTTTAAATTCTCAACATGGATAAGGTTCAGGAGAACAAGCCAGTCTTACTGCAGTTCAGGAAAAAAGGTTTTTCTGCACTTTTCTCCAGATGGGCTGTGGGATAGGCCCTGTGAAGAAAAGGGTACAGGCAAGGGGGTTATAAAGGCTAAGGAAAAACTAAGATTCAAAACTAAAAAGGTAGTAAGATTTTTAATTTTGCTTTCCAGCATTGTTCATTAACTTAGATTTGTTGGAGTGAGGAGTTTTTTTAAAATCTTCTTTGAGAATTTGAATGAAAGAGTGGGTTGTATTGCAAAACTGTGAGGAGAGGAAATGGTGTGTGGTCTTTTCTCTTAGTGACTTGTTCAGTCATGTCCTGATCAGCTTCAGTGAGCAGGGGGACACCATTACACTGTCAGTTTTGGTAATGGCATTTTCATTATGAAGTTAAGATTATGTTCTTTCTGTTTTAGTCAACTATCTAAACCAAGATGATAGTTCAGTTGGAGCAGGACCCAGCAAAGTAGCGTCTTTGCTGTTCTCTCGCTTGCGTGGTATGAAAAGGGAAGCTAACTGTGATGGAACTAAGCCAGTGAAACTGGTAATGCTTTAGTGACTGTTGTGGGCTGACAATTCAGATAAAATGGAAACTTCCTGTCCATCAAGGTATCTTTGTAAGTTAAAGATAATTGAGAATGTGTCTGTTTTTATAGTGGGTACCAGCTTGGTTCATTGGGAGTCCCTCTTCTCTTATGTTTTCCCACTTGCAGCACAAAGCAAGATTACAACAGCTTTTCCCCATGGACTCTTCACCACCAAAAGCTGGCTGGAGCTTTATGATTTTCCCAACTTAACTTTCTCGTGGATGTCCTTTCTTAATTTATTTTTTATATGTTCATGCACTTCAAGTTCAAAGTATTTTTATTTATTTTGAAAACATGCTTGGATTTTTCATGCCATGTAGATAAGTTGCATTAGAAAGTTACTGTTGCACATTGCAGTTTTGAGTAGGAAGTGGTTTACTCACCATGCCCTCTCCTAGGGTCTCTTTATGACGGAGATAATTGATCAAAAGGAAGCCAGGGTTCTCTTTTGGTTGCTGTTCTCACTCACTCACTGCCATGTGGGAGAGGACTGTGCGTTAGACACTGCAGTGTTACATCAGTGTTTTTGTCTTCATCTGAGGTTATGAAATGCACTGGAGTTCCTTAAACTAAAAATGGTTGGTGGTATTTTACCACACATGCTGATAGCCTTGAAATGATTGGCTGCATTAGTAATACATTGTACATAAATATATTTTATGTGAGAGTATGAGAAATAAGAAATCTCTTACAGTATTATTGAAATGGATAAGAAGGCATTTTTGAGGCGCATTTGATCTTAAAGCATGAGGAACTTACAGAAATTCATGTGGGATTTTTAAATAGAAAATTTAAACTCTTTTAATATCTGCATTTTTGTAAATATCCCATGATAATTAATAAGTGGTGTACTTTTTGCTATGTTTTGCTAGTCACTTGGCCCTGAGAAGGCATTGGATAATAACTCCTGTAACAAAGCTGAAAGATAGAAAGTAGCAGAGCTAGGATAGAGTAAAAGAAAGACAGGGAGCAGGCACGTATATATATTTCTGTCCCTGGCTTTTCTTTATCTGTACTAAACTGCAAAAATATTAGCCAGAGAAAAAAAGACTTATGGATGTTTCACTTCATGTCTAATTTAGTAGTGTCTCAGTGTAGTGAGAACAGGGAACTTTTGGACCTTCACCAGTTAATTTTTGTAGGGTAAGATACTTGTGCTGCCTTCTGTGCATAGCTCAGTTGCTAATGAATTTCTGCCGTGTATTCCCTGAGAGTCCAGAAGTTCTACAGAGATGAAAAATAGTAGCTACAACTTCCATACCATGACATTAAAGACTGTGTTAAGGGCATACACAATAGCAAGTGATTCAAGGGCTGCAATTCTGAACATTACCTGGAGTCCCAACACCTTTTTGTTTGTGGCAGAACCAAAGTGGTAACTGGCTAGAGGATGGGTTCCTATTGTTTTGATTCTGTAAACATGGGTGGGGAAGCCTTTTTTTTTTTTTGCTGGTCTTCTAGGTGGGATTGATTAAAAAAACTCTATTCCAGTCACTTTTTTGGCATGCAAGCATAGTTAGTCTTCCTGTGATGAAGGACTGTCTTAGAGATCACTTAGAGTGATTCTACACCTAAATTTTGTATTAATTGCAACCTTGCTGCTAAGTTCCATGCAGATTAGATCAGAGACTGCTTATGAATTAAAATTTTGTTTTGTCTCTGATACTAATTGTTTCCTTTCCTAATGTGTGAATGAGGAGGGGAAAAAGATAGGGCAATAGATTACCTGCTGACTCAGTGTGGGCTCTTTTTTTCAAAACCACAATGGCGTGTATAGTAGCACATTTCAGAAATACGTGTTTGCAGCTCTTCGTTCTGGGAGTCTAAAAACAAGTTTGCATGACCATTGCTTGCGTATTTGCTGCTGCTGAAATAGATGGTACTTGAATAGCTTCTTGCCAAATTAGGCAATTGGATGGTAGTGCTTACCTTCTCTGTGTTTTAAGAGCACTTCAGCTCTGAGAGAAGGTTTTGTGTATTTACAGCATGGATACTTGAAAGCCCAGAAATGGTTTATTACAGCTAGATTTTGACTTCTTTGCATGCACTTCTCTAAATAAATTATGCACCGTGGTATCTTAAATTGACCTGTCAGTTTGTTACTGTCCTGTTTATACTTCATCTGCTCATATGAAGTTGTTCTAGGGAACATAACAATTTTTATGAAATGTACAGGTCCCAGTGGCTGCTGTTAATGAGTTTCTGCCCTTGGAGAACTTCAGTTTCTTTGAATGGTGGGGGTAGAGTCCCTCAATCATTGGGTTTTGTTCTGGGCTGTGTCTTTTTAAGGACTTATTTCCATCTTATGAGCTGAATATATGCCAGTTGTGTCTGAAAGACTCTCATTTCCTGTATGTAACTCCTCTTGCACAACAAACTACTGAGTTGTAAAGCAAGAATTATTGTGTATTGAGGCATATCTTACACTGTACTGGAACTGATCAGTAGTTTGAGAAAAGAACAAAAGTCCTTCTGTTAGCTGTTTCTTAGACTTTATGTAAAGGTATAGTTCTTTAAAATATAAAATAGAAGGCTTCTAAGTTCCTGCCTACTTCTTGAAACTCTATGCATTTATGCCTTTTGAATGAAAATCGCTTGTGCCAGCCTAAGTAGATGAAATGATTTGTCAAAGCTGAACTATTTACCATGTGTTAGAAATGTATTTAGTATGGTTGTCAGAATAGGAATGTATATTTAGTGTTATTTTATTTTTTGATTGCTCAGAGTGTTTGCCGTTTTGTTGGTGGTTGTTTTCCTGTTTGAGACAGCAGCTCTAGCACTTTGCTTGATTCTTCGAGGAAAGGCAGCATTCCTGTGAAATTTGCTAGCTGGTAAACTTAGTGAGATTGCATCTTTCCATTTCTGTCAAGTCTGCTCTAATTGAGCCACTTAAAACATCTTCAAAATTTTTACACATGTTTACTGGAGGCTGTTTATTTAGTAGCTTGAAAGGATCTGTAATGGTTGAGCCCCGTGGATTCAGTCCCTGGGGAGTAACAATCCGGTTTGGTGGTGCTGAGTTGATTTAATGGCTTCCTGCCCTTGTTGGCTCCTTGCCTTGCACTGCCTTTGAAGCTTGTGAGGGCTCCTCATGAGCAGGTTAATTCAGTTTGCAAACTGACAACTGACTCAAAACCTGAACAGCTTTGTGTAAGGTTGGTAGACAGAAACACAGGTGGCTGCAGCTCAGTTGACTTGGCTGTGCTGTCACATGCTGCTTCCAAAGCAGACTCCAGGCAGGACCCGGAGTGAAGGGATGGGTATGATGGGTCAGCTTGGAGGGGGAGATGGCAGGGGAGGAGGTGAGATAAATTAGGAACAAATTCTTGAGCCTGATCAGGGTGAAAGAGAAAGATTTGGGAATGTTAGGAGTTGATGTTTAGGGGAGATTTGTCACAGGGTAGGCTGGCTGAGCTGGGTAGACCACACTGCTGGCAACAGAACTGGGACTTGGGCAGGAGGTGAGAAGGGAATGCCAGAGCTGCCCACACAGGGAGACTGACTGGAGCATGAAATCAGCTCGAAGTGACAGATCCGCATGATGAATCCAGAGATTCTAGTTCTGCTGCAAGGCTGTGTAGTTGTCAGTACAGTGTTTTTCAAGTTGCAAGAAATCACAAACAAGCCTTCCTTTAGTTTGTGTACATTGTGGTCAAGCTGTAAGAAGGCGTGGGGAGAACAGAGCAAACTGCTTCTGTAACCAAAAGTCCCACAGACTTCAATCTGTTTGCTAGAGAAATCCAGGAGCTTGGTGAACATGACATAGACTGTAAGAAGAAAAACTGTTTTGTTTAAACAATTCAGTTCTCTTCAGTTAAGTTTGACTGATCTACCTCCTCTGAATTTCCTGTGAGGTTCAAGTTGAGGCTCATTTTCAGGCACATTCAGCACTCACACCTGAAACTGCAAAGCCCAAGGAGCTGCAGGACAGTATGTTCAGTGCTAGAGAATGCCCACTAGTCTGAAAGAACCGAGTCCTAAGTGCCTCAAATTAGATACCCCAAATGACTGGAAAGTCTAGACAGTTTAATTTTGTCACCATTCTTCTGTGCCTTGTGTGTGTTGGAGGAGGAATCAATTAACGCCTATGAAACAACTGGATATTTCAAGAGCCCTTTTAAATGGTGGGTTTGAAATCACTGTAGGGTTCATTGTGATTCAAAAATTATTGAAATGCTAAAGGCCACGTGCTTGTTAACTGGAAGAAAAATAACAAATGATTGTGCAGTGGTTCAGCACTAAATGTTCCCTGAACTAGCTAAGACAAAGAGACTTTTTGGGGGAAAAATAGCATCTGGTTTATAATCCTGCATACTCCAAGGAGGGTGGAGTTTTGAGTCAGCACAGGAGTGTTAGTGTCTGTTGTTTCCCCTCTTGTGTTTGAGTTCGCAGCTCCTGTTATTCTTTCAACACCATTTTTCTGCAATACAGAAATCGTTTACTTAACAATGTGTGTAGCTCCTCCTGTTGCTGCTAGGTGACTTTAACTTGGTCTGCACAAGTTGTTACTCCACGTTATAGTATTAGAACATTTACTTTATTGTTTATATGAACTTAGAGAAGTCTGTTTTTTCCTTACGTTATCTAGGTTTTCGATTTTATTCAAACTGGCAAATGATGACAACTGAAACTGACTGTACACCTGAGTATTGCTTTTATTACCATCCAGAGAGCTGTAGTTACCATCTACTTCATGTGTATACATTGTGTTGGATCAACGTATATATCAGTGCATAATAGAGCAGGACTTCAAAAAAGTTGCAAAAAAGAAAAGATTGCTTGGGTTTTATTTTTTGAAGCCAAATACGTTGTTTCACTGATCTATTGTTTAACTTTTCGTTGTAGCATAAAAGAGTGCCATGGGTTGCCTCTTATAAATGGACAGAACTGTGACCCTTATGCAACAGTCTCTCTTGTGGGGCCTTCCAGGTAACATTTCACTGTAGAATTAATAAATCTAAAATGCTGAGATCTTGAATTGAAAAAATCATAGGTTTTGAGCAAAATCTTTAAAACACAGTAAAATCTTAAAATGCTTTCATACATACATTCCATCTTCCATTGACAGTTTTCTTTCCTCTTCCCTACCATACTCTCAAGATTGGCAGGAGGTTTGCTCTGTCTGAATGGCCTGCACTATTCAAGAACCACTTGTCACTCAGTTCTGTCTTAGGTTTTATTGAACTCTTCATGGCTGCACTGTACTTCCTATTAATTTTTGTAAAAGTCTTCTATGGGATGATACAGTCAGTTGCTCACTCACCTTCCTAACTTCCCTGTATTTATTAATGTGCGAGTTTCTGTGCAGCAAATGTTTAACAACTGGGGAGAAGCCAGAGAGTAGAGGGTCTGGAACACCTTCAGGATGCTACAGTCAAAGGCCCCACAGTTCAAATGTCTCCTGTTTTGTACCAGTAATCCTGAATAACTGCTGGAGTTTTTAATTTAAGTCCCACACCCCACACATTCACTGCCTGCAAGTTGCAGTTGCATCTTTTTTTGCAACATCAAGCTTGAGTCCCTCTCCTTTCTCCAGCCCTAAGGAATTGCCATTTTGAACACAGTACCAGAATGTGTTCCAGCAAACTTGCTTGTTTTAAAGACTTAGGAAAGATTGTTGCTGAGTAAGCTCAGATTGGGCAATTTTTTCCCCCTTGGTAATACATAATCACATTTTGTAGGTTTGATTTGGAGTTTGTTTTTTTAATAGGGTCTTTGGGTTGGGTTGGGGTTTTCTTCAGAGGACTAGGGAGATTTGACTACTGTCCCTAGGAGAAGCCTGGGGCTGATTGCCAAAGAAGGCAAATTGACATGTATTTGCTGTTTGAGTCCTGTGGTATGGATGGAAGTGGGAAAATGTTGGTCCCACAAAATATGTACCCTCTTGGTGTGGGAATATATGTGCAAATCTGACAGAATTCCTGGTTAACACTTTCCAATCTCATGTATGTGTGACTCATGCAACATGACTGGAATATTTATATGGCCAGTGCCTGAAAAGGGGTAGTTCGTACGTTCGTCTCCCTTGTCTGTTTTTCCCCCCATGTTTTACATGTATTTGTTTCCTTTAAAAAGCCTTTTTATACTATCAGAGGCCTTTGCTAAATGAAAAAAACCCTTGTGTTCTCCTATAGAAGTTGTAAAATTAAAAAACCCAAAATCAACCCAGAAGGAAGTGGGGGGCATTTGTTTTGTTTGACCCTGTACTGCTCAGTATCTAATACTGGCAGTGATTGCTTTCAAAGATCATCTTCAGTCTTGGGTGGAAGCCTCTGTCTGTAAAGAAGGAGTAAAGTAGTGGGTATTTCCCATCAGAAGGGGGTGGGAAAAACAGAATTTGCAGTTGAACAAGATGAGGAAAGCATAAACTGCAGGCAGTGGTATAGAAATTTAAATTTTAAATGCATTAGAAGTTGTTAATGTATTTTAGTGGATAATGTGTAAGTTTTACTTGTTTGTGAAATTAAATACAAACTTTGAGTTGGATAGATGCACAATTAACTAGATACAGTATTTAACATTTTAGGCTTTGAACTATATTATGAAGATGGATTAATTTTGTTTTAAGGTTTTCCTCTATTTCTAAAATAGCAAAAATTGTTCTAGCTTAAATGACTGGGTCCTTCTTGACAATAGAATGTCTTTATAATTGTGTGTTTAAGTTGTCTATGGTAAAAATTTTACCACATTGGAACAGGAATGACCAAAAGAAGACCAAAGTAAAGAAGAAAACAAGCAATCCGCAGTTTAACGAAACATTTTATTTTGAGGTAACTTTTTGTGTGGTATTCTGCCTGTTTATCTATTTTATGCAACCCTTCACGTATTTTTAAGCAAGCTGCATAGCGGTACCTAACACAGAAAGGTCTCTTCAAGCAAAGTCAAGAGCTTTTACTGGCCTCTCAAATGTAAGTGGATGACATACTTAAATTCATCTGCCAGACAATAGCATTCATACAAGTGCTGTGGGAGAAATTACTTCCTCACAAACACACTTGTGCAGGTAATTCGTTACTTTGAATCATCTGTTGCCATCAGTAGTTCTGAGATAACTTTAACCTATCCTATGGAATCCTATTTAAATATTTTCAAGAAGACTGAGTTAAAAAACCCAAACAATTTATGTCTTTAATAAAGTAATGTAGTGATTATATCCCAAAAATACTTATTTTATTTCCAAAAAGTTAACTTTGTTGTTATTTAGGAGTTGACTTAAATTTACAGAAGTTATCCTGCAATAAATTGTGAGTGTAAATTTTCATCTGTCTCAGTGGTAATAACTGTATTTTCATTTAAACATGTTATCCTGAGAGTTGGAAGGAGTACAAGTATTATGTGTGCTTCAAATGTATTATAATTTACTGTGGTTTTATAACTCCTGGTCCTGTTGTGGGGCTTCAGTGAGGAATTGTTCCATACTTACGTATAGAGTATCAACATATGGGCTGTGTCTCAGTTACCTGCTAGAGACACTGAGTGTAATTTCTTAGGAAGTAAGATATCAGGATGAGAATGTGATCCAAACCACTCTGATAACTTTATGACTTCTGATTTGTTGGACTTAAATTGAGAATGCAGTAAGTAAAGAAACGAGGAAAATGAAAATGAGCTGTTATAATTAGGGCAGAAGAGTGGACTTTTTATTTGTTGTTTCTTTAAGCGTTTCAGAAGTAACTAATGCTTTTTGGGGGCTTATGCTAAAACCAGAGAAATCTTTTCCAGTGTTGTGTCATACTACTTGTTTTTCCAAATAGACCTATCCTAGAATTCCCTCAGATATGAGCTAGCCCTCATGAACGCTTCTTGACCCATTTTTCACCTGCTTTCTGGCAAAAACCAGTTTGGTCAATAGACCTTTTTCTCTTTTAGAAGGAAAAGTGATTATTTATCTGTGTTAGAGGCAGCATTTTCTTTGATTTTTGACATCTATAATACAGCAGTAAAAAGTGTGTTAACAGGAGGAATTTACTTGCAGGTAACCAGGTCCAGCAGTTATACCAAAAAGTCCCAGTTTCAGGTGGAAGAAGAGGATATTGAGAAACTAGAAGTCAGGTAAGTTATGCAGATTAGAAAGTGATTTCATAGAATCATTAATAAATCATAATATTTTACCATACCTTTTTTATCTCAGTGTAGCTTCAGAGAAGTACTGATCAGACTTGTAGAAAACATCCTTCTGACATAGAAAACTTTTTTTTTTCTTTTAATCATTGTATTTTTTAAGATGAGTTTTGTTTTGAAATAAATAGTGGTAGAGTGTATCTAGCAGCCTAAATTTGTTTCTTGTGCCTGTGAGCAAAGAGGTGTGAGGACCTCCTATCATTGTATTAGTTTGGGCAGAATATTGATAGTAGAACTTGTACTGAAGGGCATCAGCATACCTGTGTAGTCAGAATAGTTGAGAGCCACATCCTCAGTTTTACTGTGCTGTTGCACATACATGCACCAAATCTGCTCAATGACAAAAAGTCTTCAAGTCTTCCTAAAAGGTATTAGGAGAAAAATCTAGCAGTTAATTTTAATAGCCATTATAGAACAAACTTTGTACATGTATTTTTAACTCTGAAGTTTTATTAACTAGAATTGTATATTTCTTTATAGATGCAAATATATTTAGAAAAATAGTCATGCCCCAACAAATCTAGTTGTCTTTTGTTTTTGTTTTTTTGTTCTTAACAACTGCTGTCTGTCAGAAATGTCAGAGAGGTAAGAAGTACTAGAAGAAACCCAGGGTGCATGTCTGGAGTCTGATTCTTTTTGAGGGTGTAAGCATACGAGCTGCTGCTTGGAAAAACAAGCGCATGTGTTGGTGTGGCATTGCAGTGTGCCAGATCCGAGCAGTTAGACAGACCTGTAAATACATCGGGTAAAGTGTTCCCTTGAACTGCCTCAGAAGAAATGTGCACAGTTTTGGGGGTGGAGACTGCTCAGAACCCATACGTATCACCAATACCACTTTTATTTACTGATGCAAGGTCTGCAAGTCTAACTTTCACTGTTTGTTTCTTTGTCTGTTCTTTATGGCTTAATAAGCCACTTGTTTGATTCTTCTTGATTTATTTAGAATGGAGTGAGATTTCTAACATTTGCTGCCTGCATGCATGTGGATTAGTGCTGTAAGGCAGTTATTGTCAACTTATTTCTGTCTGGGGAAGAAAAACTTAAAAAATGTTTTACTTTCAGGGTTGACCTATGGAATAATGGGAATCTGGTACAAGATGTCTTTCTAGGAGAAATTAAAGTTCCTGTGAAGGTGTTAAGAAACGATTCCTTTCAAGCATGGTGAGAAATGTTGGTTCAGAAGTGAATTTGCTTGTGTCTTGCACATTTTCCCTTGCAAAAGATATGTTTTATTCTACCTATTCATTAAACTATGTCTTCCTGTTCTCGTCTAGGTAAAACATGTTTTTAGAGTTTCCCTGCTCAATAAATTAACCTTGCCTGAGGGTACATTTAGCTCTTCTCTTCCCTCTATGTGCCCATGGTCAGAGAACAGTTGGTGTGTTTGAGGGGTAGGTGTGGAGGCAGAAGAAAGAGAGGACTGATTGTAAGTACCTTTCAGTCAGCTGGCTGGATTTTAGTGACCTGTGCATACTTTTCGGCCTAACCAGCAAAGCTGGAGCTGCTCAAAATTGCATCACTTACAATTAAATTCCTCAGTTGGACTTCCAGAATGACTGATGAAGAGTTTATTTAATCATTAAGTGTGGCTTTTTTTCTTCCTTGGGGAGGTTCTGGAAGTATCTTCTGGAACTGACCCAACATCATTTCAAGAAAGTAGGCACAGAAACTGGACGCGTAAGGTATGAAGGGAATTCAGGAAAGAAAGACTTCTGCTTGTAGTATAGCAACAACCTCAATTCTGATGTTCTTGCAAGCAGGAGCCCAACCTTAGCCCTTTGCTGTCCCAAAGGCTCAGCAGCAGGAAGTGATGAGTGCAAGAGATCTGAATGCCTCGAAGTGTGTAGAATATTCTGCTTTTAGTGAACCTTTCACTGCAGAAAAAAGCATGGAGGAAGCCCTTGTGTATCCACATGGAAAATGCATAGGAAGGAAGTGGGTAAATAGGAACTAAATGTAATGTAGGTCTTGGCCAGGAACCTTAGTGGCTGTGCTCCATGTACCCACCTGAGGCTCCAAGTGTCTGGGATGTGTCAAAGTTGAACTCAGAGTTTTAGTGTTTGGATATGATCCTGAACATAAAAAATGTTTGTGTTGGTAGTTCCTGGTTTTTACAGTGTATTGCAGGCACCAACTTGTTCTGCCAGTGCTCTGCTCCACAGCTGTATGACCATATTAACATAATGACATGCCTCTGTTATAACCTGCTAAGAGAGAGATTAATCAGCAGGGGCTCATTGCCAGTGTGAGGTGTTTGTGTAGCTTTTTGGGTTGACCTGACTCGTATCTAGTCCACTTGAAGCACTGGTAGATGGAGTGGTTTGTGTCTGCCAGTGTGCTTTGTGGGCATACCTTACATTGAACATCCTCATATCCAATTATGATCTGCTTATCAGAAACAGGTCTGTGATTAAAAGTAACTAATTTTTTAATACTCTTATTAATTTGCATAATGTGTTTTTGAATGTGGCTGAAGTACAGCAGATGAAGCATTAGCACTACTACTAAATATTGGGAAAATAAGTCAGAGTCATGCTTTTAAGTAGAGGCTCTCCTGGGAAATCAGTTTTTATATTAGCATGCCCTGTGGCCAGTGTATCTGATTATGAACAAAAAGCAGTGTGATCCCCGCATTGTAGCAGTACAAATATATGTGATTGTAAAAGAATATTTGAGGATAGGATTTGGGTTTGCTGGGGAGAATCGAATGTTGAAGGTGTGCTGTGACACCAGTTAAAAGCTGTTAAAACTTTTGCAGGGCTGCACCTCCTGTTGGAATGTAGTGGAACTACAGCAAAAGGCAGTGCAGAATTGTTTCATGTCTTTGGTATTAAGAGCAGAAAAACCCCCCCTTTCTTCCCTTACCTTGTTTCTCAAGAATGCAGGCTGCAAATATTATGTATTTTTACTGGTGTCAGACTAGACCACTTGAATTCTTTACACTAGCTGTTTTATCTGCAATGTCCAATACCCTAAATTTAAACTACATGTAAAATAAGATGGTCCAGTGTAATTTCAAACTATTCCTGCTATTCCAGTTAACCTACAGAAAGAATATCCTATTTCCCTGTTTGGAAAGATATGAGCAAATAAGTATAAGTTTCATTAATTGCTAAAGATGCATTAAATGCCTGCTCCTTTCTTTTCTGTCTCAAGATTTGCTCTGCATTTTTTGCCAGTTTTCAGACTTAGTGTATGTATGCTGAAACAATTAAATGTGATACTTTATTGTAGAATTAGTCAGATGTATGAAATAGGAATGTAATTTTTCAGAATTGCCCTGTTGCTTACAGGTACTTACTTCAACCAAGAGAAAATGGAAACAAGTCTTCGAAAACTGATGATTTGGGATCACTTAGATTAAATATCTGTTACACTGAAGACTGTGTACTTCCATCTGAATACTACTCTTCTCTAAGGAACTTGCTGCTAAAGTCTTCAGATGTTCAGGTACTTCTTTGAATATTTCTTTCAAGTGAAAACTTAAAATGAATTCTACAGTATAAATTGCTCATATCTAGATAATTTGGTTTATTCCTTTGCCATAATTACTTCTGTCACAGTTTCTAGCGCTTTTACTTCTGCTCCAAAGTACCTGGATTTTCTCATTTTAGAAGAACCACCAGAGACAGTGAAATAACCTGTGCTGTGTCACTGGAGGAGATAAAATACTCCTGTTAGTTACTTTTTCCCATGTTGTATTTTTCCACTGGCTGCTACTGGCTTCCTGGATTTAGAGGTTTTCCAGGGACATTGATCCATTATTGGCACTGAAGGGGCATATAATTAACAAAAATGGCCTGCTTCAGAGTTGGTTTTTAATTCTACCTCTGAATTGCTTCTGCCTTGCCCAGGATGTTAATCAGCATGACTGGATTTCTCTCGTGGGCATGGTGACAAAACGGGAAGTGTGGTAGATGGTTTGCATAACATTGGGAATCAAATTATAGTAACCAGGCTTTATATTCTTAGGTCTTTTATAGCTTTTCATCACTTCAGTGTTAGTGAAGTACTGGCAGAGGAGAAGAAAGATAAAAAGGAAGCAGATGGGACAAAAAGTTTTTGCTGGCCCATGTTCAAATACTGCTTCGCTGGAATTCAGGAGTAGCTGAGTGTGTGGGTAGTGGCAGTTAGCAGCTGCCTTTTCTACTTAAATAATTTAATTTTTGTACTGAAATTCCCAACTGCACAGTGGTGACAGACATTTTAGAAGTGCAAGAACTGTATTTTAGTGTCCCCTGATTATAGTTTTAAAAGTCCTATGAAGATACATGATGTTAAAGTAAAGCAGTTGCTTCCTGCCTCTTACTTGGATTTGTGACAAAGCCATACTGTAACCCTTTAGGGAGAATGAGAAGGGCGAGTACCTCCTGAATTCCAGTCTTAGATGTCAATTAGAGAGTAGATAATACCAATTTTCTGTAGAAACTTTTAATTGCCATGTTATACAGCAAATGTTGAAATCTTCTGTTAACAAGCTATGTCTATAGTTGTGTTAGATCTGATCTGTACTTTGTCAAGTGCACAAGAACATTTAACTGCCTCACTCATGGTTTCCTATCCTGCTTTCTCCCAGCCCATTTCTGCATCTGCTGCCTACATTCTGAGTGAAGTTTGTCGAGACAAGTACGATGCTGTTCTGCCCCTTGTGCGGCTCTTGCTGCACCACCACAAGCTGGTCCCATTTGTTGCTGCAGTGGCAGAACTAGATCTGAAGGACACCCAGTATGTATTTATTTCATGCTTATGAAATTTTTCTTCAAAGGGCTTCATGGTCCAACACTGATAAGTGACCCTGTCCATTTCTTTTTCTCACTATGTAAACCTGACTAAATACATCCATCTTTTAATGCTAGTTTATAAAAACATTCATTAAAATCACTTTGGAGTTGGGAGTCAGAGTTAATGGTTGTGTGCAATTTTGTAAAATTTTGTCTAAGAGCATATAGCTTTTATTTTAAAATGTGTTAATTTGACCACTCTTCAATTTTACCGGCCATTGAATTGGAAGTTACAAACTTAAATGGAACTAATTGGATGGAACATTTTTTAAATTGCTAAAAATATTATCCTCTTTCCTTTAATATGTAACTTAAATGAGGGCTCGCTCCTCTTTTTCTGCAAAAATTCCTTGTAATTAAGGGCGTGTCCTGCATGCCTTGAAAGTGGCAGGTAGGAGAGTTTTTCCACGTTGCAGCATATGGCCTGTGAATTTGCAGTTCTGTGGCTAGGAGAGAAACAAAGCAGACCTGAGTAGTGGCCACTCTGGTGCCAGGCATGTCCAGTGGAGGTGTGGAAGGGATTTTGTCACCACAGGACAGATCATTTCAAGACTGACTTACTGTTGATTTAAATAAGGTGGGACAGCTCAACTCTGGAGAAAGAGGTGACTCACAGAAAATAGTTTTCTAAACTGTATTTTACTACACACATTCCATTGTAATTGCACTGTAACAAAGGAAGCTTCAACTAAACCTCTCAGAAAGATACACTTTGCACAGCTGGCTCTCAGTTTTCTTCAACAGCTCTGATGAATAAAAAGCATAACCCAGGATTAAATATGTTTTGGTTTAAGTGTCTGAGTTTATTGGTGTAGTGTAGCAGTGTTTATTGTAGCTCTAAGATTTTTTTTTCACCATGACCCCTGGAGGAGGAATTGTGTATTGATGAGGTACAACTTTCATTGTTTTGGAGTTTTCTCTGAGTGTACTTTCTCACGTTCCAAACTGCACTATAACTCCCATTGTCTAAAACTTCTTGGGACTTTTCTTATGGTTTTATTTATGTTCTTTGTTTTGTTAAGAGCTGTAATAATATTCTTGTTTATTCTCTTTCTGTTCCTGAGTGCCATTGCAGGCTCAGTATCTAGGTTCAGGAATTTCTGACTGAAATATATGAAAAATATTTTTTAAAAATTACATAATAGCAAGATAAAGTATTAATTGAATTTGGTAACTGAACTTATTTTTTCCCTATTCAAATGGAATCAATTCTTTTCTTTACAGAGAAGCAAACACAATCTTCAGAGGCAACTCATTAGCCACTCGGTGTGTGGATGAAATGATGAAAATAGTGGGGAAGCACTACCTGAAGGTTACTTTGAAACCTGTTATTGATGAGGTAGGTTATCCTACCAAAACTTTTTTCAGGATGCTCAGCCCTCTGGGGTATCCTGTCGTTTTGACAGGCATTCTTCTTGGAGCCCTGGGTATGGTGGGAGTTCTAGAGGAAAACTAACTGAGCAATAATTGGTTAAGTTTAGTGGGAGGAGCTGGTTTTTGTTATTTATGTTCCAGATGCTTCAAAACAAACAGTCAATGTCAGTTGTTCCAGCCTCCAACACGTTGCAGAATTTGCCCACATGATGCTTTATGTAACTGATCCATTAAAAAGGCACAAACAAATGTGAGAATGATTATTGCATATTGCTGTGGATAGTTAGAACCTATTTAGAGTTTTAGTCCTAAATCTAGGACAGAATCTGGTTTTAAATAGATGCTTTTCCGTATTTTCTGGCTGAAAAATCGAACTTCTATAGTTTTGTTTGTTTGTTTCAGATATGTGAGTCTCCTAAGCCCTGTGAAATAGATCCCATCAAATTAAGAGAAGGGGATAATGTAGAAAGTAACATGGTGAGTTTCCTAATTGATGTTTACTAATTTAAATTTTCTCAAAATCTGAAATAAAAGCATTTTAAAAGCAGCTCTTTGTAATGGAAAGTGAGTAACTCACAGTAGGAGTATAATTCTCTGATTTCAGAGTAAACAAAGAAAAAGCTGTATTTTCTTATCCCTGTTTATGAACACAGCAATGGAAAAGTCCAGTGGAAAACAGGACAGGGAGGAGAAAATGAAGATTAGTTTTTCATACCAATTTTTTGGGTGTTTTGATTCCTGGTGTTCTGTACTCAGCACCTAGATTATGGCTATACCTAATTAGAATTGCTTTAGCATTTGTCATTTGAGTTTTGCTTGCTGCTTGCCTGTTACCAGAGCATGATGATGTTTTAGGCAACAGTTGCTGCAATAAAGTTAAAATTCACTTGGTATGCATGGCAAGTGCTCCTTCCATGTTGTCAAATTACTAAACAGATATTGATATGTAGTTGTATATTGCCAGACAGTGCTTATATTCTTTAATGTGAGTATCTTACGTTATCTTTCAACACTAGTAATGCCATATAGATGTTATGGGACTTTTTAAATATGCACTGAACTAAAATTCAGAATTGAGTAGTCAGGCAGTATTGAAAAAAAAAAATAGGATTTTAGTGTTATGTTTGTGTTTGGGGGAAAAAAGAAAACAGAAACATGGATATTCATGATCTGAAAAAATGCCTTTTTTCATAATTGCAGGACAATCTACGCTATTACGTGGACAAAGTGTTCCGTGAAATAGTGCAGTCAAGTATAAGTTGTCCTACCCTAATGTGTGATGTTTTCTATTCTTTGAGACATCTGGCTGCCAAAAGATTTCCAAGTAAGTGTTCTCTAAAAACTTTTAAAAGTGGTGTTCAGAGTGAAACTTTATTTCTGCAGTTACTGTACAGGGCTTGTTAAAATTCTTGGCTTCTCCAAAACTGTGCCCTGAACTTCTGACTTTGACAGTCAGGCATTTGTTTTCCTGTAGGTTATACTGAAGCTTTGTGGTCAGTCAGCAGGAATGTTCTGTTTTCTGAATCAAAATTGTAGCAGGTCAGAAACTGCAAGACAGCAGAAAATATAAAGTCCTCAACAAAAGTAAAAGATAGTAGAAGAAAAGCACAAGTAATACAGGAAGTAATTTTTTTTTAAGATATGTAATATTTATAGAAGCTGTTCTGTTTATTGCTTCTAAGCAAGCAAGATGTGAACCTGAAAATAAATTCACTGTTTGCATCTTTACATGAACTGCTGCCACTCCGTTAACTATGACTAACTAGCATATCCGTGGCTTCTCTCAAGTTAGCTTTACTGCCGCTACAGCTGTGTGGGCAATTTTGAGGAGGGGGGTAATAAAGAATATTTAACGAGTTTGAAAATATTACCAATATTAGAACAGCTTTATTCTTTCAGAATGGTTTTAATGTAGGAATAATGTGATAGGTTGGGAATACTCTTATACTTCAGTCAGTTAAAATCCGAAATGTCGTGTAATAAGCTACAGATGAAGAATATACTTCTCATAATGATTCATGTTTGTCACTGACACTGAAGCCATAAATTGCTCTGGTTTAGGCAGTCCTTTTTGAATAGTTATCTGCCCAGATCAGGTTGAAGTGGTCATTAGAGTGTGATCCCACTGTATTTCCCAATATAAAACTGTAAATATTCCCAAAATATTAAATGAGAAAATCTTCATTTACCTCATCAGAAATACATAACACCATGGGTTTATGAAGCAACTCAGCAGTGGAACTAGACTTGTTGGTGTGTGTTGACTATTTGTCGTGCAGCATTAATGTGTTGGAGTTGGTCAGGGAGTAGCTCTCCAGGTGAACAAATGCCACATTGCCAGTGTTGCGAGGCAGCTGCTGCAGTGTGTGGTCTCTGGGCTCGGCATGCAGCCATGCCTCATCAGCACTGGGGGTGTAAGTGCTTGCAGTTCTCTCTTCACTGCTGGCACTGGAGCTGGTGAGCCACTCGTGTGGGAACAGAACTTCTCAGAGAAAGAAACCCACCATTCCAAGCAGAACATTTCTTACCATGATCACCTTCCTCATTTCATGCACTTCATTGATTTTTCTCTTCTATTTTAAAATATTAATGTCTCCTTTGATGTTTTCTTCTTAAGGATTTTTATGTTAACTGTCTTCATTTTTTCCTGTTGAGTTTAGTGCATGTTACATTCATGGTTTTTCTCTGCAGATGACCCTCATGTACAGTATTCTGCAGTGAGCAGCTTTGTGTTTCTTCGTTTCTTTGCTGTAGCCGTAGTCTCACCTCATACTTTTCATTTACGACCTCACCATCCAGTAAGTTTCGTGAAGCTTTGTTCTGTTTTGTTCACGCTGTCTGAGCTGGTGCTGTGGGAAGGCAGGAGTTCCTGTCAGTGGGTACAAGTGGGAAATAACGTGACTAAAAGTCTCTAGGTTCAGTTTCCAAAGGAAGTAAGACATTTGCAGTTCTTTAAGCATCAGATTTTTCAGTCTTTCTGGGGTGTTCTGAAATTATGTGGAAGAGCCATTAATATTAAAGAAGCTGTGCCTTTTTTGGGAATGTGCTCCTTCGTTAAAATAGTAATATGACTGAGGGTCCTTTAAGGTATAAGCCTCAACTGCATCAGTTCTTTCAACCAAGGAACTTAAATATCCAGAAGGCACTTTCACATTTATTTCCATTTGTGTCTTAAGCAGAGGTTGGAGAGAATAGTAATTCATTGGCATATTTATTTTGGACTCCACTTGTTGCCATGGGTTGCCAAATTTTCTGTTTTCAGTTGTCAAGGAGAGATATACATAACCAAAATTTTCAAAGACAGGAATATGGAGATGAAAAAACCTGTATTATTCCCATAAAGTACAGAATATGTATGAAATTTGCTCATGAGGCTGTAATTTTTATCTACCTAATATGTGCTGTGCTTTCAAAAGAAAAAAATTACATTTACTCAAATTCATTCCTTTGATTATCCAGTTCGTTGAGTTAAAAAACAATTACAGGATTTTAACGCTTGAGGGTTAAACGTTTTAAAGGGAACAGCAAGGCTGCATCTGGGGGCTGTGTTTATAATCCTATACTAAAATGCAGGCAGTGAGCTGGCAAACAAATTAGGTAAAAGCCTAGAGACAACATTTTAGATTCACTTTGTATTATGAAAATCTATACCATTTGTCCAGCAATAGTTTATTATGCTTACTGTTCATAGGTTTGGTAGATGTGTAGTAATGATGACAGGATTTGAGGGGTTTAAGATGTTTTATAAGTAAAAATAATCTTCCAAGTACTAATGTTAAATTCTAGTGATAGTGAGTAAAATATTAAGCACCGTGCAGTAGTTTATAAACTATATAATATGTCATATGCGTTTTCTCTCTTGGGGCAAAGGAAAGGAACTAAGATGTGTTAGATTCACTATATTGTGTAATTTAATTTTTGTGATGTTCTCATTTTTACATCGGTTTTACCTGGAATTGTGAAAAAAATGTGACTTCTGAATTTTGTTTCTTTGTTTTAGGATGCACAGACTTCTAGAACATTAACTCTTATATCAAAAGCCATCCAGACACTGGGGAGTTGGGGAAGTTTGACCAAAAGCAAACTTGTAAGGCTACTAAAATTCTTTTCCATTTCATAGAAATTGTGAACACTCTGTGAGAGTTTATTTATGTTGATATACCTTTTCTTTCAGTCAAGTTTCAAGGAGACATTTATGTGTGAGTTTTTCAAAACATTTCAAGAAGAAAAATTTACTGAATCTGTTAAAAAGGTACCTTTCAACTATATATTTTTAATGGTTGGTTTATTTGATCAGTCTTTATCATTAGAAGGTTGTGTTACTGTTCAGTTTTCTCCTAGAGAGCAAAAGAAAAGTTGTGGCCCGTTTCAGACTTAAAACCCCCAAAAAACAGCACAGCAAAGTCAACACAGTCAAATACACAGACATTGTACATAGTGAACTAAGCTAATTCAGTTTAAAGAATATAGAATACATATTTTGAAACAGGCTTTATTGGATCTGCTCTTTAGGAGCCAACTGAAGAAAGCTCATGTGGCTTGTGGGCACCCCTCGTTGCCTTGTTCCAGTCCCTGCAATGTGTTTCCATCCGTTGCGTGAAGTAATTGTTCTGTTCCAGGAGAAACTCTACATGTATGTTTTCAGCATAGCTTTTGTTTCTTCTGTTTCTATATACTCTATATTCCTTGTATTTTTTCCTTAAGTTCCTAGATGATGTTTCCTCTACTGAAAGTAAAGAGCCCAGTGGTCTCAGTGAGCCAGTGCATCTGAAAGAAGGGTAAATACATCTTGGATCTGTATCGTGTAATAGAGTTGACTTCACTGTTTTGTCATTTATACCAATGTCAGATTAAAGCTTATTAAAATGTTTGGTATACTGTGGAAATTATGATATTTGTAACTTAAGATAGTTCTTTGTTAGTTTGCAGAATTAGTTTAAAAGGACAGCTGTAAAATTTCCTAACGCATCTTTTAAATACTTTGGGAAAAAAGTAATTAGAAGCAGCTTAAAACCTATTGAAGACTGACTGCATTACTGTCACGGTTCAGTGTATGCTCTCTGATGGTTTATTGAGAATTGTGAAAGTGTATTTTAAAATAATGTATTCATTTAGAATTATTCTACATGCTGTTTAAGCCCAGCTAGCTAAATGTTCTACCTTTAAAGTAGGATTAAAAATTACCCTGTAATTGAAATAACAGTAAGTGATAGAATGCTGTTATAAAAACTGAGGTGAAAGTCAATCTTCCTAAGAAATGAACTGTCTTTTTCTTGGTGTTGATCAAAAATAGCTGATGAATTAATTCAAACAACATTCATGATAAAAAATAATTTATGTGAGAAGCAGATTTATAGGAAGTAAAGATTCTTCTGTGAAACAGCCATTCAGATTTCAAACAAGAAAGAAATGTGTCTCTTTTTAAGATACTGGATAGAAATGAAGAGGAAAATTGTAGTGGAACAACACTTAGTTATAGTGTTATAAGCTGATGGCTGCTGCTCAAACCCAAAAATATAGTTAGCGGGGAGTACACTTGGAGTGCACTGAATGCAGCTGGTGCCTGCCCTTGCTGCTGAGTCGTGCTCAGTGGCATTTAATTCCTGCTCAGTTTCTGATCCAGATAAGGCCAAGTACAGTCATATGTAGAAGGTGGCAGGAAAGAGAGAATCCTGTAGTTGGATATACCTTACTTCCTTTTGTGAAAATTTGGGATTCTGGACCTCAATAAGTAAGTATTCCCTCCAAATTTGCTGCAGCAAACATGAGTCTGGATTGCATGTTATTCCAGCTCCTTTCCAGGAGTTTTTGGAACCCTGGACACGATCACCATGTTGGGAAGTAATCTAGAGAGAGGATCTCTTTTGAACAACTAGTAGATATATTTTTTTAATGTAAGATGAGATAGATCTGTATGTTGCTGCATAATGAACCATAATGTGTTGTCTCAATAAATGGTTTTGGAAGCTCTTCAAAAGACTAATGATTGCATTTCATTTGATTGTATCTTTACAGAGAAATGTACAAGAGAGCTCAGGGAAGGACTCGGATTGGTAAAAAGAATTTCAAGAAGCGGTGGTTCTGTCTAACAAGCAGAGAATTCACATACCACAAACAGCAAGGTAATTATGTTTATTTTACAACTGATTTTATTTTTCAATATTTTTTAATTATTTGCATCTGCTTTGTGCTTTTAAAAAGGCATAATTTTTTTCCTTTTCCTAAAATACCTATGATGTACTGTAGTTACCTTTGCCTTGATTAATAAATGCTTGTCTGATTCATGTATATTTTCTTAATAATAAAAATGCATTTTTTGAGAGCTTGAACTGCAATGTCAGTGCACTGAGGTTATAAAACAGTTCTTAGAGATTGCTTCACTCCTCTGTTTACAATTTTTTACAGATAAAGAACCAATTTTCACTATTCCAATCAAAAACATCCTTGCAGTGGAGAAACTTGATGAGAGCTCCTTCAACAAGAAAAATGTGGGTCAAAAGATAGTTTATATGTAATTTTTGATGTGATCCCTAAACAAAAGCTTATAATTAGCTTATACAGTTAATGATACCCCATTACCAAATACTTCAGCAAAAAGTCTCTTCTGTGGATCAGGAATGAAAAGCTGTATCCAGTATCTCCAAGTAATCTGAGCTTGGAACTTAGTCTGGAAATTTGAAAATCTACACCAGCTTTTCTGACTGATTTTGACTTCTGCCCTCCCTACCCAATTTCTGGAATGAAGGTTAAAACTACATGACCTTATTACAGAGCACTTCTAATACATTAAGTTCCAGTAGATATGTATTATTACCAAACTTGTATCTGTTCCTTTCTATGAGGTATTCCTTCAATACCTTGATCAGCTCAGACAGTTGCCTGCTCACAGCCTCATTCTGGTGCTGTAACACATCAGTTATTTCTGCTGTCATTTCAATCCAGAACTCTGAGGCAGGGATTAAAGTTGATTAAATTAGAGCTAAGGCTGAGGATGGCTAAAGGAGAGACTTCTGGGAGTCTTCTGTTGCTCTCAGGATAGGAAGCATGAAGGTTGTGCTTCATGAAGTTTGGGGTCACACTTAAAGATATGTAAGTGATGCATCATGTTCTAATTACATCATGTTCTAATTCTTGAAGAACTCTTGTTTGGATGAGGAAGTGGTGTAGATGAACCCAGGGAGCTGTTTGGGTGGGGATTTTCTCCCAAGTAGGTCTGTGTAGTTTAAAGAGCTGAAATGTCTGCCATTCTCCCGTGTCTCACTTTGTCTTAAAATTCCCTGAGCTTTGAAATCTCTTTCAACGTACTCAAAGTTGATCCGTAACTGGATGTTTTTAGTGAGCAGAATAATGTGTTTCTTCTACAGATGTTTCAAGTCCTTCATGGAGAAAAGCCACTCTATATCCAAGCAAACAACTGTGTCGAAGCGAGTGAGTGGATAGAGGCTCTTTGCAGGGTCACAAGGTGCAACCAGAAGAGGCTGAGCTTTTACCACCCCTCTGCTTTCCTGAACGGGAACTGGCTGTGCTGCAAGGCCACCGTGGAGAGCACCGTGGGCTGTGCCCGCTGCACTGCGTAAGTGGCTTCTCACAGCGAAGGTCACGGGCTTTGGAGGAGGGGTATGATTCACTGCAAGCTTGAAAACACAAAGGCAAGGCTTTTCCTCTCTACTGCAGCAAGTTATGCTCCTAAAAACATGCCTTAGTGTAAGGCGCAAAGTACTGGATTTCACTAAGTCTGTTACTTTTTCAGCCACTGCGTGAAATGAAGGCAACCAATTCAGCACGTGAATCACAGATATGCATTGGCTGATTCTGCAGAATAACAGATTTAATTCAGATTCCAGGCTCAATGCAGAGGTAGAACACACCTAGATCTTCTGTAATTAAATACCTTGCTGCAGAGAGCTCAGCATTGAAGTCTTCTCTCCCTAACAACCTTGTCTTGTTTTATACAGTGACTTTCTGATTTGAACCTCACATATTTTTAAACAGTGTGGTAAGAAAGTCAGCTAAATACTCTTGGATGTAGATCCTGATAAATCATTTGGGTTTTGTAGGTGTGTCAGAAAAGTGAATAACATCTGGCAATGCTTCAGTGCCTGTCTGTAAGCAGCTGATTTCTGAAAACAAACAAGTGCTTCAATCTTTTTTAAAAATAAATTTATCCCTAACTGGATAGGTCGCGTAAGTTACAGACTATGTTTTGTGAAGCTCTGTGTGAGGGATAAGTGTATAAAAAGGGTATGTATATTGAAAGAGAATCAGTTTTTGTTTGCTTTTGAGAATGACTTATATTGACTACCTGTCTCTTCATTCACCTTTAGAGATGTTCCTGCTGATACACAAATTGAGATTGATGGAGACAGAGAGACAGAAAGAATTTACTCACTTTTCACTATCAACAGGTCTAAACTACAGAAGCTGGAAGGTACTCAAATAATAATTCAAAAGAATTATACTGGTATTATTCAACTCTAATTCTTTAGGCCTAATAGCATAATGTTGATGTCTTCATGATTTACCTGAAAATAATAGAAGGAGATTGTATTGTTGTCTTCTCAGTGTGCTGGTGTCTGATGTTCTTCAGTCATTTCTCTACAGCAGATACTAGCCATGCACATTGTTTAATTGAATTTCCATGTATGTAATACCATTAATCCTTCAAAACAGACTGCAACTATAGCAGATTGCTCTTGTGTCTTTGCTGTCCCTTTCCTGACTGTTGCAAGAAAGCACTGGACCTCTATTAACGTGAAGAGGAGAGCTGCAGGCTCAAGTTGGTTGGTGAACACAACAGCAGAGGATAAGCCACAGAACTGGGAATATGTGCAGTTGATACTGTCTCCTGCTTTTGTCTTAATCCATTGTATGTTTTAGCCAGAGTAACTTTACATTTCAGCATTTTGGATTACCATTTACATGAAAGTTAGATGTGTTTTGTTGTTGTTGAAATTGTAAGTGTGCTGATTGTGGTGGTTTTGCAGAGGCTTGTGGCAGTATAGCCGTCTATCAAGGTCCTCGGAAGGAGCCAGATGACTACTCGAACTTCACCATTGAAGACTCTGTAGCAACTTTTCATACACTTAAGCAGATAATAGATATAGTGGAAAAGCTGAATGAATCACATGAAAAATACCAAAAGAAGAGATCATCTAGTGCTAAATATGGTAGTGAGTAAGTATCTTACTTAATTTTGACACTGATAAATGTGTATTTTGGGGGGAAAAAAATCACAGAACAAGGTCAGGCTTGTTGAGGTAGAGATAATGAAGATAAAGGTAGAGTTAGACAACACAGACATATCAAAAATAAGGTACATCATTTGTAGTACTGCAGATTTTTACAAGTTCTTTGAAGACAGAAATTCTTCCGGTGTGGGATTTGTCTGTGGCCGTGTTGAGATTCTTCTAAGTGGGTACAGTGACTGTTGTTTCCTTGCAACTTAACATCTGAAGAGCATGCAAAATATATCCCTCACTGAATTCCTTCTTTCTAATTTATTATTTTTAAATTTTGGATAAGAAATAATTGAAATATAAATTGAAATATGAAACTGTAAAACTTACACTATAGAAACATGTCTGTCAGGCAGTATGTTTACTGTTTGTATTTCCCTTGCCATATTCAGTGATAAACATTATTTCTGGTGAAGTTAAGAAAAAACAAAAAAAACCTGTTCTTTGGAGTACGTTGTTGTTCCAGAGCACATTCTTTAATTCTCTTCAATCCTGATTGATGTCTTTGGAACACCACTAGCAAGTTTTCAGATTTCTTCTTTGCATCACTAAGGATTGATTCACCAGGAAAAAAAACCCACGGCTCAAATCCCCAATTTGGTTTGTTTAGGGTAGTGTTTGACCCAGGTTGTTTAGAAAAATTTACTTTGATTTAGAGGTCTCATGTGAAAGTAAATGATGTTTTCACAAATCGTGGAATGTTACAATTAAATTAATTAGAATTTTTTAAAATAAATTAAAACTGTATGATGGCAACTAGAAAGAAAATGTTAGCGTTAAAAATATTTACATACAATATTTTAATTTTTTTTGCAGAGAAAATCCAATTGTTGGAAAAGTTTCCTAACCAAAACAAACTGGCACACTCTGATGAAAAAAGAAACTGGAAATGTTCTAGGGTGTTTTGTTATTTTATTTCATTTTTGTTTGTTTTCTTTTTTTAATTCGTTACATGCATTTTTGCAAAGTATTTAAGAGTGAACATAAATGCTAGTTGTGTTGACAATCTATTTAATATTTAATAGAAAAATATTTTCTTGAAAATCTGGTCTTTAAGGTTTATTCTCATTTTGCTGAAGAATTTGAAGTTTCAGATTCTTCAGGTAACAGGTGTGAATAAATCTAAATGTTTTTTTGCCATTGTTGTCTTATTGGAAAGAACTTTCTAAACAAATAAGCTTTGTAATGGAAGAAAATCCACTCTGCATTTGTTGGTTGGATTACATCTCTCAGTACATACACTGCAAACTTGCCTGAGTTTACCGTGAGTGCCTGCCCTGCTGATACGGATCTGGAAATAGAAATCCTGGGATACCATGACATGGAAAAGATGGGAAGCTTCACACTCGAGACATTTGACTTTTTTTTTTTTTTTCCTTGTATTAGGTGTTGTTAGGACTTGATTTATCTACAGTTGAAGTTTTACAAAAGGCAGTATGCTGCAAATAATCTGGACAGCAGATACCAGTGTTAGTTACGTTATTAAGTACTAAAGAAGAAATCAGGGAACTTACGTTGTACCTCTTGTTTACATTTGGGGTTAGTAATATATGGAGTGACATTAGACCACTATCTATTTTCTTTAGCATTTTTTAAGGTACATATTTTTTCTTAATCTAAAAAGAAATGCAGGGTAGTAACATCCTTCTTAAATAGGTTTGCCTACAGATAGAAAAATTTAAATGTGAACAGATTGTGGTTAAGTACTGATCAATTAACATCATCCCATGTATGATTTTTATTTCTTGTTTTTTAAAAAGTAATAACTACGTCCAGCTCAACTTTTGACTACAAATCTAATAAATAATCTCTATTATAATCACTCAAAGCACTTTAGATATCTGGACTATCCCAGATTATTTTTAGATACTTTGTAGTATCTGCTTGTTATGATCAGTTGAATGATCAACATTGTTTTGTCTTTAAGCAATGCTTCAGTGAATATTTTTGTATCTTTAGTTATGTGGATTCGTATTTGCCACTTAACACAATTTTCAACTGGCATTCCTGACTTTAGTAGATTAATTTTTGCTCACTTCATCTGAGAAGTTAGGTTTATGCTGAGAAAACATATTTGTATATAACCAGGAAGAAGCAAAGGTACTACTGTGACAACTTTGCTTCATCAGTATTAAATACAATGGTACTCCTTGGAATATTATTTTTAATAAAACTTATATGTGGTACTTTTATTTTTGGAGTATTTTCTGTGGCATCTTTTGTTGTTTGATGGGTGTCTTTTTTAGTTTTTGGGTTTGTTTTTCCAATTGTGATTTGGGCAAATGAATTAGAAATGTACCTTAGAACAGAAATCCACAATGCTTGAAAGAGTAAACCGTTTAAATTACCATACATTCATTATACTGTCGTAGGAAGGCTTTCTGTAATAGAAGCAAGGTGGCAAGACAGGATTGAAATCTCTTTTGGAGTGAATGTAACCTGTTAGAATGACTATTTGGTTTAATACCAAACTATTTTTGAATATCCAGGATTCAGTACTAGTGTCTGCAACCTCACAATCATTCAATCACCTCAGCTGGTTTTGCCTTTTCCTTTTTTACACATTTGATGTGTTGAAGGGACTTTTATTTGCCAACAGTTAAAACTGGTGAAGAATACGGTAATGCCAAGAAATGTGTTTTGCCAAGGTGAAGATTAATTGCCATTAATCAAAAGCTGCCATTAAACAAAGTTGAATGTGGCTGAGTTTCAAAGTCAGATTTTGTCATATATGAATTAACCCTGTGGCAAGTTGTCTGTTCCTTGAGGCTGTTTTCTGTTGTTCTCCAAGTCAAATTTATGAAATAATGAGTTGTATACTCTTGCAATGTTGTTTGTTTGGTTTTTTTTATATGCACTTTTCTTTTTGCTTTGGTACTGGATTATTGAGAAAAAAAAAGGCCATTGAATATTTGTGAACATTGATTTGATTTCTCATTTTGTAATATTTTAAAATGCAGTAGATGTTCTAGAATTTAATTAGGTACAAGTAGGGTGATTAATAATAAAAGTTGCCTTCATTTTGATTAGTCTAGAAAGGTGATGTTATTCAGTAATTAGTTCTGTTAGGATTGTAAAAGTTTTAATTTTTATTATGATGATGTATTGTTGAATGTATTTTTATTTAAATTTTATTTTCGTATCAAGACATTAAAATGTTTTGTAACATTGCTTGAGAATAACTCAGAAATAAATTACAACAAACATGAGATAATGCTGTGTGTTTATTGTGATTCCTGGCTGTCTAGAATGTTAAATGAAGGAGTAGGGAATTACATGCAGGACTTGGCTATAAAGAGAGAAACCTCATTGATGGGGGGGAAGAATCCCACTAAAATTAACATGAGGGATCTTGAATGGTCACCTACGGTTTTGTTGCATCCCAAGATGAGTGGCTGGAGAGAGAAGTGCTGGTTCATCACTCAGTGTGGCAGCATGCAGAGAAGCCTTAGTAATTTGGCAGGTTTTAGAAGTTTGCAGTGCTCAGTGGGATGTGTTGAAGGATCCCTGCTCCTGTGTCGTTACCTGTCCAGTGTGCCAGCTACAGAATTTGTCAGAACTGTTAGAAATATATTGCTTATGGAAAAAAGTGTTTACTTTTTTGAGTTTGCTTACTTTTTTTCCCCACTTTTTTTCTTTTTAATGTAATCTGGGCACTTTTTTGCCACCGGCTCTCCCCTCCTATTCTTATGGCATTTTTTATAAGGTAATTTTGTACAAGCACGTTTTAATGTCTTGAGGTGTTTTGTTTCCTTGTACAGAGATCTGACCTGTTGTTCTTTCTTGCTGGTATGGAAGCTTCTATTATGAGTTACACTGCAACCTTCCAGCCATTTTGCAATTAATTTTGATTAATCTGAGGTAAGCTGAATTATGAGTGGTCACTACATTCATGTAGCAGAGATCAGAAGCAGAGAAATTGAAATACGAACTTTGAAGTACAGGAGGGATTTTTTTTCTGTGAACATTAAAAGAAGTGTTGTAAGGATTCTGTGATGATTATAGCAGAGTGATTTTTTTTCTTTTCACTGCCAGTATGTTCCCTTTAACCATTCCATTAGCCTGAGTTTTCTCTAAAGTGTGACATGAAGAGGACATTTCATTGAAGACCTGTGAATATGCCACTTAAGGGATATGGTTTAGTGGGCAACTTGGTAGTGTTGGGTTAGTAATTGGGCTTGGTGATCTTAAAGCTCTTTTCCAATTTAAATGATTTTATAAGTAATATATGAGAAATGCTTTACAAGACATTATTTTTAATTTCTGATGATCTGTGTGTATTTTAAACTACAAAGTTTGTAACATTTACTCGTGATAAGGACAGATTCAGTATTGTTTTTAACAGAACAGCCAAAGTAAATCTACAGTGTGACTTGAATCCAATCAAACAACTTAGTTTGCTTTAAGGGGTTGTGATTTTGTTCCCCGTTTTCATCTTCTGTTTTTTGTCATTGTTTGTACACAGGGAAAAAAGCTGAGAGAATCATAGAACAGCCAAAGTAAATGTACAGTGTGACTTGAATACAAGACTTAAAGGTAAAAATCTCTTACCTGGTCCTTCTGAAATAATAATGCAAAACATGTTGGTTCTGATTTCTCAAAAAATCCAAAATACCTCCTGCTTTACTCCAGGTTGGTGTTTCAGACTCCACTGTGTCAGGGAGCAGAGAGAGAAAATGGTGTGTGTGTATTTAACACCAGAAGGTGCCAAAGGCAGCCAGACCCCTGTCCCAGCAGTGCTGTCCCCTTGGATCAGCAGATGCCACACCAGAGGGTCACCTCAGTAGCTGGGAAGAGCTTAGGGCTGGGAGCTGTGACACTGCTGCCAGGGGATACAGAAACAATGGATAGCAAAAAGCAGGGAACAGAGAGAAAATCAGTACGAAGGACATTCCCCTTTAAGACTAAAGTGATCCACAGTAATGCTGACAATTACACTGCATTTCATCCATAGACCTTTAAGGTACTTAAAAGAAGGGTAAGTGTATACATTTCAGTCTCTTCTTTCCATGCTGGGGGCTGGTAAGGTGTTATGTTTTGTACAGCAATGCAAACTTAAAGTCCAAGAGGAAGAAGTATTTCCCTCTGTAATTAGAAAGTATTTAAAAGGTGCCCGATGCAGACAAAAATGCGTCATGTAATACTTGGTCATTTTCATTATCTCAGGTCATGAACTGACACCCCGGAGGGTGACAGTGCAAGCTGAGAGGTTTGTACAAGCATTTGTACATTGAGACTTCTCACTGTGCCGGGGAGGTTTAGGTTGGACATGGGGAAGGGTTTCTTCACAGAAAGGTTGGTTAGACACTGGAATGGCTGCCCGGGGAGGCGGTGCAGTCACCGTCCTGGCAGGTGTTTAAGGACAGACTGGCCATGGCACTCAGTGCTGTGGTCTGGTTGGGTCGTAGGTTGGATTTGGTGATCTCAGAGGCCTTTTCCCACCTAATAGATTCTGTGATACTAAAATGATGCAATATAGCTTATAATTTACCTTGCAAGTTGTGTTTCGTCCTGTACCTTTCCCTCTCTCACCTTTGCTTCTAACCCAGCTGTTTTACCCTAGTATAAATTAGACCAATCTTACTGGTTTTACAAGTATCTTAAAACTGAAACAGAAATAATCCTAGATACGAGATCTGAAATAAAGCATCAAGCTGTACCAGTGGAAAATCAGAAGGACAAGTTCGTGAAACAGTCCATAACTTTTTTAAATGCAAGCATATAGTGATTTCTGTGACAACCAAAATAATTGATCTAGCTTCCTCCTGAGTGATTCAGATTCCAGTCAAGTTTTTCCATTCTGTTATGGTGTGACATTTATATGATTTTGGGGCATTTTATTATTTATGTATGTAGTTGAATTGTATCCGCATGTATTCTGGCACTACCTTGGACAAAATCTAAAAGTAGAAAGGTGGGTCAAAGACAAAACGTGCTGTGACATGGTACACAGGATGTAACATCTGCAAGTGTTAATGATGAGAAGATGAAGTTCACCTATGGAATACCTTCCAGTAATTTAAATGTGAGTAAAGGGAGTTTCCAAAGGCAAGTTTATATGTGGCTCCTCTTGCTGGTTTATTTTTCTTTTTTTCATTTGAGGGAATATTTTTGAGGGGGAGAGAGGAAGTGAGTGGTGTTGACTGCAGGGCAGGTTTTCCTAACAGTGGCTTATGGGGTCAATTCTGATACAAGGCAGGACCCAAATAGATGTTATTAATATTAATCATGTTAATAATATTAAGACAAATTGCACTACCTCACAAATATACAGGAAGTATCAATATTTCAAATTAGGTGAGGGCTGTGCCCCTGCACAGCAACAGAACAACATAACTTGGCTTTCAGTTTTCAATTCAGAATGTAGTTCCATTCTCAAACAGCTAACCATAGTTAAAATATACATTTTTATCTTCACAGCAGTTTTAAATTAATAAATGAAATATGAGATAGGCATCTAACTAAAAAATCAACACTGTTCAGAGGGTATATTAATAGCTGAATTTTACTCCAGAGTAGAACAATTAGCAAACACAAACATAGTGTAGAATTTCATGAAGCAGTCAGGGGTCTTCATGCCACTGGCTTTAAATCTCTGCTGAAGGAAAGATGGATGAGCCCTGGGTGTTGCGTGAAGAAAGGAGAGGTTCCAAGGGCTTAGACTTCATTAAAGCAGCTCAGCAAAGTCAGGATCTATTTAATCTCTTGTGATACAAGGCTTTCCCATGAAAGCAGAGGTCATTAAGGGGGTTTTTTAATAATTTCTTATAAGGAATTCCCTTCCATGTATTACGTGTCATGAATGTTCCTGTTTCACTTAATGAGTAAAGCACAGTGCATTTATAGGAATCTGAATTACTGGTACTTTGTCTTTGAGCTTGTTCCTGGACTTCTGTGAAGTTCCTGCCAAATCACATATGTATATGGGAATAGAGGGAAAATGATGAGGATGTGCTTTTTTAAGTCCATTTGCTAGTCTGGGTAGCAATATATTTCTGTGATTTCTTCACTCCAGTCCCCCTTCCAGCAAGATCCTCCCAGTGTAAAAGTGTGCAGTTTATTCCACAAGTGCAGGATGTTTCCCTAATTCCTGTTGTGCTTCTTCTGTATTTCTGCACGCCTGCTTCGTCCTTCTGTTTTACAGCAATTGTACATTCCAACATTGAATGAAGCCCGTTTTCCATTTTGGCACTTGCATCTGGCAGCTTCAGCAGAACCTGAGGAACTGCTCCAGGTGGGTTTGTCCCAGGTGATCGTGTGCTGATACAGTTCTGTTTCCTGTGCCCTCCTCCTCTCTTGCAGCCCAAGTCTCAGCCCTAACCACAACAGTAGTTTTAGTGTTGGCCATTAATAGTCCTGTGTAGCATATTCCTAGTGGTGAAGTGGCATAGAGAGACACAGATCATCCGGAGTTTAAGAAATAGTTTTGGCAGAGAACTATGCTTAAATTATTTTCTTTGGCAGATAAATTGACACAGTCCTCAAGTGTTTTGATATATGTTAATCTATTGACAGAACAAACAGTAAGTGAGATAATAGAGTCCAGCACATGCATTAGTTGGCCAAGATACACACATACTTACATAAGTGTTCTTTGCATTTTCATAACAATTTTGTTTTTAATAAAAATAATTTTCAATTCTATGTTTTGGAGTAAACAAATTAGAAAAAGAAAGAACAACAAAAAACTCAAGAAGTTTTAAGAGGGAAGAAGAAAGAAAAAGAACAAAATCAGGTTATTTCTAGACATCTCCATTCTCAAAAGATTAATGAAAATCTGTGGAAGGCAGTGTACATGCTTTCAAACCACGATCTGTGCAATATTCAGCATTTAGAAAGGTGTATAGAGAGTAAAAATGCTCTTACAAGATGAAGATGCATCTGTATATTCATTTGAAATGGGAGTAGGATTATGAAAAGAACACTATTGTGGCAGTTACCTAAGCTGGGTGTCACACACGTGGAGCTTTGGCTGACTATTTTTTGACATGGAGACAATTAGAATCCAGAATCAATCCTTGATGGATTGCACTGCATCTTTCCTGTGAAATTATTAGAGTAAATTAATCGATTACAAATTGTGTAATAGAAAACAGTATTTCAAATTTAGATACCTACTGTTATGAATGTCTTCATTCACAGCTGACAAGTAATTTGGGGGTTTTCCCATTCTACAGCACACAATTGGCTGAGCAGCTTTAAATCTTGCTGAACAATCACTTGATGGGCTGAAAGGAACTTGTTTCAAGTTCTCATATTTAGATACTCAATTTGGAATGTTTTCAGTAGTGTGTGAATGAGATGAGGAAATGCCTCGTCTGAAGTAATGTTTTTTTATTTACAGTTAGACAGTGACTACACAGAGAAAATTCACTGATAGAGCTGCCATGGTTTGTGCCAGTCTCCCATTGCATAACTCCTTAATGTCCTCTCTGGCTGGAGGGAACAGATGAGTTCTACACTGACAGAACTATTTCTCCAAAATGGCTTGAAATTTTTTACACGGCTCTTTAGGTGTTCAAATAACCAAGAAAATAATCAGTAGTTAGGAAACTATTATTTCTATAAAGCAGTATAGCGGAGTTAAAGGTACCTGTGTCATATTTGCTCTACTTCCACTGCTAATCTAAGTGTGGTTTATATTTGAATTTGCAAAGTGTACTGCAATGTGTGACATTTTGACAGCATCCAAACATAATTATAATCTGTGTCATAGTTTGCTCTGAAAACTGAAGAAGATAATTGCATTAGTTTCCATCTAATCCCTGCTAAGCAAATTACAGATGACAAGGCAAATTGTGTAAACTAAGGAAAAAAACAACTCAGGTTTTTTAAGAGGCAGTTTACATTTTACATAGCAGAAAATAAATGTGCTTAAATTTCAGATTTTTTTTTACTTTGGGAACGTATGCATTCAAATTTTACACAGCCATGCAAAAGATATAAAGATACAACATATTATTAAAGGAAAATTATGTATACGTTTTGTTTTCAAGTTTTACATGAAGCAGTTTTAAATTTAAACTTTTCTGGATTACACCTAGTCCCAGTAATTCAAATTCAGGAGTGCCACAATGGTTTAAAAAAATAGACAGAAAAGAAGGATGAGTTAAAATAACAGAGTTAGCAAAGGGAATTAAACAGTGAGGATTGAGAGAAGTGTGAATCAGCTGAGGTAAGAGCAAAAGATCTTATTTACATGTTGTTTAATAGTGTTCAAGGAAATTATAGGTTCTTCTGAATTGGTAGCTGATTAATGTAGAAACAAAATCTTTAAGGTCAATATAATTTTTATTTTTTACTTTATTACCAAAAGCCAGATTTTTGTGGTCAAGGTGAACAAAATGCAAGCCAGTGCTGAGGTTTGTGGCTTACTCTGTTAAAAGTCTTAGGAAATGTGTTGGAATTCCAGGAAGATTGGATCATCTCCCCTTAATCAAGGCAGCCCAGGCCATTGAGGTGAAGCTGTAATTAACTTGCACTACAACTGCTCATAATTCTGTATGTAGAGAACATCCTTCATGAACAACGTCCATTTGGCATTTTCTAGGTGTCCTGTTGAAACAGGAAAAAATGCTTTAAGGCTATCTAAGTGCACTCAGTCTTGTGGAAAGTCTCCCTTGGCTTGAAAATGTTGATTACATATGGAGTGGATTTATTTCTATTCACACTTTGCTTTACTCTGCAGCGCCTGCAAAGCTGGATGGATGCACAGTGTATGCCTTTTCTATGCCAGCAATAATTCACTGTGAGATCGAGACATTCTCAGTCACTTGGACTGCCACACCAGGCAAGCAGAAAATTAGCTTACATTTAGAGCGTCAAGCCAGTGTGAGTTTTAACACTGATTATATTCAGTGTCACTGAAGGGAGGAAGGGTTACAATTTCAAGTACTAAGAGTTCTACAAATAAAGATTCTCTAGCTCCTCAATGTAAAGAAAACTGGAGCTTGATTACAGGTCGTGACATTCATGTTATCCAAATTGGTTTCTCTCAAATTAATTTTAAAATTGACCTTAGTTTTGCACAGACTACTTATTGTTGTTACCATCTAAGAGTTGATTTACAGAGAGGTAAATTATATGTATTTCTGTTACAAGCAGAACTATATATTTGGATGGAATTATATTTTGAATGGTAAAAGGGGATTAAGAAATGCAACTTCTGTCTTTGCCCTTCCTGTCCTTTAAAATACCTAATTTTTTACCCTGTACCTTATTTAGACTGTATTTTTGCACATCATTATTCCTGTGCCTTTTTAATCGTACATAACTCAGCTGTGACAACTGGCAGCAGTTGTTGCTAAAGGTAACTTGGTGAAAACAAGTTAGTATGTTGAAACCTCAACTTGGCAGCACTTCTGCTGAGCACAGGTACTGGGGAGGGGGTTTAAGTCGTAGTGGGAGTAATACTTTCTCAAATCAGCAGTCCAGCCTAGTTTTTAAAGCTTAGCATCTCAGTGTGATATGGATCCAGGACTGGAGTGGTGTTAGGGCAGAACAGTGAAGACAAGCACTGCTTGGTATGACTTTTCTGATAGTGGGTTTATGAAGAATCAACTGGTTTTCCTGCTGAGCAAGTGGGACCCAATTCACATTTTAGATCTTGCCTCAGCCAACAGTCTAAGTGTGATTGGAGTAATTTGGCTTTGCAAACTCATGATCAAAGTTTGGCCCAACCACCAAAACCAATGTGGGACACACTGAGAATTCTGCAGTGTGATCAGAGACCTGATGAATTAACGATGAACTGATCAGAAACTAAAGGGTGAGGGCAATGTGTGTGTGCACACAAGGGTCAGATTCAGTGCTAGAGGGGACTTTTGCCTTAAGCTTTTGGCTTAGTGGATAAGCTGAGGTGAACCTCTATGTCCATGCACCTCTGTTATGTCCTGCTGTTGCTCCTTCCTGTCCGAGGTGTGTTATGGGCTGCTATTTCAATGTTTTTGGGTCTGTCTCCACGGAAATGTCCTAGATTGCCTACAAAAGTGAGTGCTGCACATGTTTGTAAAGCTACCAGGAAAATCATCCGCTGGGCACAGACAGGTGCTCTGAATGGAGTGCAGTTTTTTGGCAGTGTCATAGAACTTCTGTGTCCATGAAATGCTGGTAAGGCTGGAAAAAAAGGAAAAGAAAGGTGAACTCTAACTTTAGCTCTTACAACTTTGATTAACTTGTTTGTTCTAACTTCAAATAGGATAGTGTGTCCTTAATTTGTACATGAAATCATTATTTAGCAAAGTAGGATTAAAGAGATGGTGTATTAGAAAAGTCAATTTTGTATATTTTTTGGGGAGGTAAAGATTAGTAAATGCGAGTTTCTATTATCTTTTAAACTAATGGTATGTATTGCTTAGCTTTGTTCTTAAGCACATTTTGAAGCTCTGCTTTTTAAGATGTATTTAGTTGTATATGTAAATATTTTATTTTTGAATGCAATCGGCTACTTTAAAATTCCGTTTTAGCTTTTTAGTTCTCTAGTATCTCACAACTCAGCTATTTTCTACCAATTTCTTTTCTCCCATCGCGAATTCAAGCTAATAAGAACGGCAAGTAAATTCAGACTACTAAATTCAGTCCTGCTGACATTACAAAGTAGATGCATTTAATGGCCCGTTTTCCGCGAAGGATTGCTACGGTATGACCAGAGAGAGCGGAGCCCGAGGCAGAGTCGCAGGATCGATGAGGTTGGAAAAGCCCCGAGCCCATCGAGTCCAACCTGTGACCCGACACCACCACAGCAACCAGCGCACGGCACCCGGGGTGTCACGGCCCCCTCCCCGTGGGACACCCCGGCCCGTCCCGGGTGTCCCTGTCCCTCCCCATGGGGCACCATTAGGGTCCCCCGGCCCGTCCCGGGTGTCCCTGTCCCTCCCCATGGGGCACCATTAGGGTCCCCCGGCCCGTCCCGGGTGTCCCT
>JAWWEW010000012.1:14914360-14934359 GCA_035583185.1 Anabacerthia variegaticeps | reverse complement strand
CTGTCCCTCCCCATGGGGCACCATTAGGGTCCCCCGGCCCGTCCCGGGTGTCCCTGTCCCTCCCCATGGGGCACCATCCGCGCCCTCCCCTCAGGCCGGGCGGTGGCGCTGCCGCCCCGCGCGCCGCCGGTCCCCGCCCCTCCGCCATGGCCGATGTGGAGGACGGGGACGAGGCGGGCGCCCCCCACTCCCTGCCGGGCTGCGCGGGCTCCCGGGCGGGCGGCCCCGACAAGATGTTCTCGCTGAAGAAGTGGAACGCGGTGGCCATGTGGAGCTGGGACGTGGAGTGCGACACCTGCGCCATCTGCCGCGTGCAGGTCATGGGTAAGCGGCGGCGGGGCCCGGCCGGGCCCGGCACGGGGCGCGGGGCTGGGACGGCTTTCGGGCGGGGGGGCCGCTCCTCCGCCTTCTCCCCCGCCTCCCCCGCGGCACCGCCGCAGCAGCAGCAGCAGGAGGGCCCCGCGGCGCCGGGCCCGGCCGGGCCGCCGCGCTCCGGGGCCGCTCCAGCACCGCGGCCCCCGCGCCGTGAGAGCGCCGGGCCTGGGCCGAGCCGTGCGGGGCTGTGCCTGGGCCAGGGCCGAGCCGTGCGGGGCTGTGCCTGGGCCTGGGCCGAGCCGTGCGGGGCTGTGCCTGTGCCTGGGCCGAGCCGTGCGGGGCCGCCCGCGCGGAGCGCTTGGGCTGCTCTGCCCGCAAACCCCGAGCGGAGACAGGCGCTGGGTGTGCCGAGCTGCTGCTTGTGCTGTTTTGGGTTTGGGGGTTTTAGTTTGTTTTTTTAAAGAAGCAGTTACGGATGTAGATATAAATTCATTTTCCAAATCTGTTAATCCAGAGTGTCTAGCACGACTTCACAAGCCTCCTAATTACTGGTGTGGTTTAACACACATGAATGTACTGTGAAATCTATGGAAAGTAAGGGGTTAATTTTTCAAAACTCTTTTGAAATCCAGAGACACTGAAAGCAGCCTGATATTTGACAGGCATTACTGGTTTTTTTCTGACATCTTTTGCAAATTTATCTTGGTTCTTCGAAAATTGTTTAAATTTTTCCTCTGCTGTATTTGTAAATCCCCTTTTCACTACTGTGCTGAGTCATCCTAGATATACTGTCCTCTCAGTCTGGCAGGACAAATGACCCAAGATTCCCTCCGGAGCACCTTGCTTTTGTAGTCTAGGAACCATGATACTGCAGATCCAGTCAGGGTTTGGTTTAACAGAAGTGAGACAAAACATGCAATGCTGTCATTCTCATGTATGCCTTTACTGAGAACTTTCTGTGCAACAGAAGAGGCAGAGGGTGTATTAGATGAAAAAAGATGCAGCACAGACCACCTTGGCAAAATGAAATTGGCTTAATTTGCCATGTAAGCCATAATTTTAGAAATTTATTAATCCCCATTATAGCTAGCCTGTTACAGGACACTATTAGAAAAAAAGTCTTAAATGAACAAAATGTTTCCTAGAGCTATTATGAAAGGTTTTTTAAAAAAAGGTAATATTTTTTCATAACTAGACCAAGGGAGTACTTTTAATCCGAAACTAGCAGAAAAATTTAGAAACCAGTTTTTGAGAACAAACCACATTGTTAGGACATGAAACTTGATCATTACTGACTTCAGTTTAGCAATTTGGTGTTGACCCTGCCAGACCTGGTCTGGCTCCTGGAGAGCCACTGCGTCTGCAGTAACCTTGGGTTGGAGGCAGTGCCAGACTGAGACTGGCACTTGTTGAAAGTTAGTTTGTTTGACTTTTGCAAGGGAAGGAGGTGTTAGCTAGCCCAGTTTTCCACTGATTTAACTCTTGAATCAACGTGGTCTTAGAAGTGCACAAGGGAAAGATGCAAAACTGCAGGTGTTACCTGGGGAGGGCAGGATTGCAGCAGTACTGATTTAGCTGTCCTAACCCTTTCAGACTGACACCCTGGGGGTTATGATGCAAGAGTGGGGACAGTTTACTCTGGTATGGTGGCAGTGATTTCTCTCCTCAGCTCTGTGCTGCTTCTGTCTGAAGCTGCAAATCCAGGGCTAGGTAGGACAGCTGCTGTTATTGTGGCTTCCAGTCTGCCACAGCTTCCTGCCCTGACCCCAGTTCAGTGTGCTCCCATGGGCCATGATACGAGTTGAAGCAGTTTGGCCCTTAACTGCTATGGAAATACAAATTATAGGAACAGATAACAGGAAACTGTTTACTGTTTTATCCCAGTGAGGAAAGGGCAACTGTTCCAGAGTTCTCTCTTGTTCTCTGGTACCTGAGAAAAGGAGGAATGTCTAGGCAGATGAATCTGAAACAGAAGTGCTGTCTGGCAGAAAGAGCAAAAATACTCAAATCTAAATTCCTGTAGTACGTTATGTTTCTGTCTTCAAGAAGATTATGGTCCAACTAATGACATGTAGGCCAGATCCAACCTGTGGGGCAGTTTAAACTATTTCCTTTTCTTTGGAGGCAGTGAACATTGTTTTCTCCCATAACTGTTGGAACACTTTCTGTTGTGCATGGTATGTGCAGTGGCAGCCCATGTCAGGGCAAAGCAGAAACAGGCATTTTCCCACTGTGTGTGTGTGGCACAGTGGGAAGCCTGGAGTTGTTACTTCTGTATCCTGTTGATTCCTGGACCTGCCATCCAATCCTGTAGCCACAGACTGGAGTGCATAAAGATGATAAATATTTTTAACTAGATATTGTTCCATGTTTATCTATTAATTTATATTATCAAATTTACCACTGTATTTGAATGTGTGTGTGACTCGTGTGAAAATTACATGCAGGTACTTGTTAAAGACAACTACCGTAAAAAGTAATAGGAGGTGGGAGTGGTGGTGAGAGATGTACAGCCTAAAAAATCAAAATTGTGAATGATTTCCTTAAAAGGAGATGCTGGCATCTGAAAAACAAAGTCCGGTAATTAAGGTTTGGCTTTGTGCTTGCTCTGGTCTTAATATGCCTGAGTGCCTTGGCACAAATCTGCTGGTTGTTACATCTACAAAATGGAGAAGGCTTTTTTTCATCAAAAGTTATGAAAATACCAAAGCAATGGAAAATAAACAAAACTTGTCGGACAGTTTATAGTTCTTCTGATCTCTTTCAGATATTTATTTCATTGTTATTTGCGCAGTTTTAGAATGTAGGGGGTACTATTTAATGTTAAAGAGCTGAACTAGACACCAAAACTCGTGATTTTTTTCTCTGTAAATTTGTTTTAGAGTTTATATTTTCCTCTGACAATCCTATTCTTAAGATGGAATCCTGAGAATCAAATTGAGTCTTGTTCTTGTTTACTTTTAGATGCCTGTCTTAGATGTCAAGCTGAAAACAAACAAGAAGATTGTGTTGGTATGTAGTGATTTCATTCGCTTGTTTTTCAATTGAAGCTTCTCTCAGTATGGTGCATTTTAAGTTTGAAGGGAATACTGGTTTTATTAATGCTCAAAAGTAAACCGGTGTTTCATTCTAAATTGTGTCATCTTCTTACGTTAGTAATGCTTTATGCTTTATTTTTGAGCACTAATAAAATTTGTTTTCATGTCAGTTGTGCTGTAAATCAAAACAGGCTCAAATTTGCTGTTCACATGTACACAACTGAGAGGTTTAAGTTTTTTTCACTGTGAGCATATTTTAGGAGATCATAATGTACATTTTTGAAGTGAATAGGAAAAAGCTATGTTTTCTTCAGAGATGCGCGCCAGAAGACACAGTGGTAATACCAATAAAAATCTTGTGTTCTGAAATAAATGTGTCTGGGCTAGAAAGTGGTATTTTTCCCACCCTTAATTCAGACATAATGGAGGCATGGCTTGTTTGTTCACTTTTCATTTTAAAAAGTGGAGTTTGCTATAATTCTGTTTAAACATAAACATACTTCAGTACCAATGTATGCAAAAGAAGATCTTAATTGTGACATGTTTGATTTGGAAACAGTGAAAACTGTCTCAAGGAGTTTGCTTCAAACCTTTAAGACAACTTTTAAACCAGTGATAAATCTTTCCGTGTTGTGGTGCTTTGTGTTTTTGAAGTATATTGTCTCAAACTTAATCCACTGGGTTTTTTGATGATTGTTCTAAAAAGAATAGGATTTTCCTGTTCTAGACATCTTAATTGGGTTGCTAAGTCTTGTATTTAAAATAGAGAGGAAAAAGCATGATTTATAGCACTCCTTTGATTGATACCCTTGTATTCTTGTGAGGAAAATGTGAGCTAACGAGGGAAAAAAGCAAAGTAACTAATACTATTCATGAGTATATGGATAACACTTTTTGTTGTGTTGAAACAGTTGTAGCCTGTGAATAAGTTCTGGTCTAAGATGCCATTTTAAGGCTATGTATGTGTCCCATGTGCCTCCTTGATACACATCTCAGTTCAACACTGCGTTTCACATGAGAATTTGGTGATACTCTCCTCTGTGGTAGTGAGCCAGTAGTGCATTGGCTTTGTTTTGGTACTGGGGAGGATAAAGGGAAGAACTTAAATAATTGCACTTATTTCCTGGACAGAACTGATAAATGTGTTTATACATTCACAAAACTGTGTCTTTTTTGTGAGAATATATGCATTTCTTTTTCATAATTTGAAATAAGTAAAAGGAGTGATGGCGGAGAACTGACTATTGTCAGGATGATCATAATAATCCAGCCTCAGTAGATAAATCAGTGATGACCTGTTTTGTCTCCAAAGCTTCCAGTGGTTATAAATATTTGAGAATGATAGTTTGGACCTTGCTGTAGGTGTTGATTGAACAGCTGAGTGTGACTGGAACATGTTCTTTCTTCTCTTTCAGTGGTTTGGGGAGAATGCAATCATTCCTTCCACAATTGCTGCATGTCCTTGTGGGTGAAACAGAATAATCGCTGTCCCCTCTGCCAGCAGGACTGGGTGGTCCAGAGAATAGGCAAATGAAAACTGGAAGGTTTTTTGGCTGTCGAACCAGTTGAAATAGTATGTCTTATGCCATATGCTCAGAGCAAAAGGATGGAACGTGTCAATCACCACATGACTTGTTTAGTTTCTGTGCTGCAGGATAAGTGGGGGTTTGTTTTGTGCCCGTTGCTGTAAGAGGAGGCAATGATCAGTCTAACTGCAGATGTTCCACACTTGAAACAGGAGACACTACCTTACATATGTATCTGCTACAATTAAAGTGTTACCTTTATCAGAGCATAGAAGTGTGGTGGTGCAGATTATACCTTAAATGCAGTTCATTTAATGTTTTCCCATAGTTAAATAATTAATTGAAAGGGTGACCTTATCTGTAAGTCTGATATACTGCATCATTTACTGTCAAGATACAATGTTTTCTAAATAATATTGTGTACAAAATCAGAGTTGGTGTGTTTTTTAGGAACTATTCTGTTTTAATCTAAAATGAAGAGGGTGTAAAGCATTTACTGTGTGTTTTTTTCATCACACTGTATTAAACATTTCTAATTTAGGTTTTCTTTATGACTTTTGTTGTGTCTCTAAGTTTGCTGCTGTATTATATTCTATACATGATTTCTACAACCATAATATTAAAATTTATCTACATTAAGAATTGGGTTTATTTATATTTCTGTTAATGATCATGAAGATATGTATTTTTACGAGAGATTTTTGGTACAAAGCCATTTCTTTGATACCAGTTAACTAGAGGTGTAGACAATCTTCCTGGTTAGCTGACTAATACAGGAAACAAACAAAACAGCTAACTTAAATATCCCAAGGAAAGCAAGCACTAACTAAATCTAGGGGGAAGATGTTTAGTTGTGGTTTCATGAAAATTCAGTTAATAGAAATTTCTTTATTATCTTTTTCCTGATTACAATGTTTTAGAAGCATTATTTCATTTTTGTGGAAATCCCCAATGTATCATTTTTATATGAATTGTGATTATTTTCTTACAGATATTTAAGTGCTTGCCTCTGACTTCGTCTTTTCCCAAATATTCAAAGTAATTGCTATTAATCTGAAGCTGTGCTGTGGGGTTTTTTCAGAATATGTATAGTGGAGAGGTAGGATTACTGCTTTAAGTCTGTAACAAATTCAGGCTTAATAAAATGGTCAATAAACATGGGTTAAATTGAAGCAGTATTATATGCATTGTTTACTTAAAAATTTTCACCTTAAATGTTTACTGTGTTTCTCAGCAGATATACTTCTCTCTAGTTCTGTTTAAGTACATTTAAAGAGGTTTATGCTCACTGTATAAAGTAGTTCCAATGGCAGTCTTTGTCATCAAACATTTATGCACAGTTTACTGTGGTTTTGTTTATTACTTGTAATTTTGTTTTTAAGGTGTTTTAAATTTTTTAAATATAGCTTTTGTCTCATTACACACTGAGATCAAAAAAATCCTCTATGTCATATTGGTTGTTATTATCCCAGATGATGTCTGTCTTTTAACAGTGTAATGAAGTGCCTATAGCATTTACATTGTTGAGGACTATTTCTGTTCATGTAAAAGTATTCCCAAAATTTTTGCAAAAAAATAACCTAACTGAATGTGGAAATAAATTTTAGCTGTCATAGTTCAATTGTATCTTACCTACTGTCTGTTTTCTGTGCCCAACTTTACTCCCACTCTCCATCCTGTAACCTCTATTAATGCCACCTAGTCCCATCAGAGGACTTATTTCTTCATTTCTCTTTGGTTTATAGGTGAATATGGGGAGTACAGAACCCTACTTTTGGTTCACATCATGTGCATGGCAAGAGTAGCTGAGAATTCAAGTTGTAGAAGAGTTTTTCCAAACTGCCAGCTCAAAGGGGTATTGACACAAGTGAGGTATAAGGAAAGTTAATGTTGAAATGAAAGCAGCTGATCCTTGTGTGTATCTATTTGCGTATTATAAGTATCTTGTTGACCAGTAATTGAGAGTCCTCTAGAACTTTAGGTAATGGATTTTAAGTCCTGCATATTTTCTCTGTGATTTAGAGATTAGTTTAAATCCCACTCTTTTTATAAGGTTTGTACCAGAGAAATTTTCTTTTCCACATCATACCCTGATATTCCATTAGCATAGCTCTTAATAAGCCCCCATTTTCAGTTCTGTAATTGTTCTCCTCTTGTGTGTGCAAAATAGATCAGTTTTGCTTCTCCCCCAAACATACTGTTTTATGAATACGTAACACTACCTTAAACAGTTATTGGCACCTAATAAGTTAGTGCTGAGCTAGTTTTTTCCGATAATATGCTGGTAAATGCTGGGCAGATTTGGATAAGTCAGCAAGCAAATCTAGCTAGAGCTTTCTCTCCAAAGTGACTGGAGCAATAAATTTGTATTGGTATGTATTGAATATGTATGATTGTATTGTTTGATTTTGCTTTTCATGGGATTATGTTCTTTTAGGGAAAGTTCATGTTCCACAGAAACTAGAAAGGATTCTGCTTAACAGAGTAGAGTGGTTTGGGCGCTGTAAATATGTCTTGTCTTACACAGGTTCCATAAACATTAGGTATTTTCTTCATTTGCTTAGACATGAGTATATCAATAGCTGGTGTAAGCTGGAGTTCAGCCTTAGGGACCCCAACTACCAGCCACTCATACTGCTGCTCTTTGAGCTCTGTGGCCTTCTGGCTGAATGTAGGACCTGAAATTAAAGTTTTGTTACCTCCTTTTTCTCCTCTCTACCCAGGATATTAGAGAAATGTGTTGCTGTAGGCACCATGTTCAGGAAAGCCACCAGGAGAATCCCCCATTTCTTCCTCTGGCTATTTTGGGCTTTGCCCATGCTGCACTTTTCAGCCCTTTATGTAACTTTCTCCTGGCCCTGCCTGCTCTCACCTGGCAAGACTGGCCAGGCTTTTGAATACTCTGCCTCAGAGTTATAACCTTCATTATCGTGCACACACAGCAGTTTGCAGTGGATGGCCCTCTCAGTCACACCTAGAAAACACACCTCTAAGGTAATTTTTAGTAGAGTGTAACAATGAGTTTTATGTCAAATGGATTCAACAAAGACAGGATTAAGCTTGTAAAAACAAAACACTGCATGGTTGGAGAGTGGCAAAAAGCAGCCAAGACAGGCTTAGCACTTACTGTAGGGAGTCTGAAAGGTGCCTTTTATTACTCTTGATGTTTAGTTTTTGTGATTCAGCTCTTCACTTGTTCAGAGATTTGGGGGAGGAGAAAAAGGGAACTTGACCTTGACCTCGACTACAGCTTGACCCCAGTACTACTGGAGGAATCATGAAACTTCTTTTCTTGTTCTCGTAATATCTTTTTTATATTTAAAGTTTTAACAGCCAAGTCACCTGACCCCACAGCAGAAGGGGGCTTAGCCTAGTAAGTGCCACACATACTTTTTGTTCTTTTGAGGGGAAAAAAAGTGCCTCCTGGTAGACAGCCAGCAAGTGAAGTCAGGTGGAATTTGCCTTCACTTGATTATAATCAGCTTTGTCCCTTTGTTGATGTCACTTCAGCTATATGCCATTGCCACCACCTCATCCCAACGCTTTCTGTCATAAAGCTCAGCAGGGAAAGTAAACTGAGGCCAAAAGATGGAAGTGTCTTGGCAAGATTTGGCTGGTCATAAGAAGTGTTTTTCCTTTTTCTGTGGGTAGGAAATGAAGTCAGCAGTGTATGTTGTTTCATATATAGGGATCACTATTTTTAGAGCAGCAGCAGTTCTTAGCCTGCATGTAATCTGCTCAGGCATCCGGGTTGGCATGAGCTGTCTGTGCAGCTCATCATTGAATATTACCTGAGTTTTGGAGTGTGGATGCTCAAAGCACTGAATTGTATGCTAATTTAAAGCTCAACATCTCATGTTCATCTCTGTCAATTTCTGTTTCAGGAATGGCAGATTTGTGATAAAAGCTTCTTGTGAAACCAGATCCCGGTGTATGTAATTGTGGGTATGTTGGTGTTCTGTGTCGAGCGAGGGAGATCCAGGGCTGTCCTGCTGACTGTGGCCAAAGTGCCCCTGAGCTGGAAAGAGCGTGCATTGCAGACTGAAACCTCTGTGTGTTCCCAGCAGCCAGGGACAGTGCAAGCAGGAGGAGTCTCAGTACATTTAAAGGTTGTCGGGGCCCATTCTAGAAAACACCATGTGAGCTGCGTGCGTTTGGTGCTGCCAGTGGGAAGGTTTGCCCAGGATGTCATCCCTCAGCTATACATAGCAAACTCAAAGCTTCTTACAGAGAAACCTCTTACCAGTCACTTTCCACAAATGATGCATATATTTAAAGGTACTTAGTGAAAATCCTTGAGAGGTATTTAATGCAAAAGCACTTGGTCTCTCTGGTGTTTTCCAGAAGACCTCACACACCGCTAGCAGGGAGGAGTGTGGGGCAGCTACAGCACAGCACTTGGGCCAGTTGCTCATTTTTGTCTGAAGCCAGGCTCTGCCACCCCAAGAGCTTGCCAAGATGTGTGACTTGGGGGGGCTCGACAACCTCATTGCCAACACAGCCTACCTCCAGGCAAGGAAGAGTGGAGAAGCAGATACCAAGGAGATGCAAAAGAGACGTAAGAGCCTTTCGTTGCCCAAAATTGAGCAATGCAAAGAGCATAGAGAGTCCATTGCTGCTGATTATGAGAGCATCTGTGAGCAGCAGCCCATTGGCAAGAAATTCTTCAGGGACTTCTTAGAGACAGTACCAGAATATTTGGTAGCTAAGGACTTCCTGGATGAGGTGTCAAGCTGGGAGCTGGCAGAGGAAAATGTCAAGAACAGTACCATGGAGAATATGATAACCAATTTTCTTAAGGAAGGCTCCAAAAACTATCTGTCTTTCATGAGCTCTGACTTGGTTAGCAAATGCCAGGCAGCTACAGCAAAAGACTACGAGAACATTGTGCAGCTGGCCAAGCAGGAAACCAAACTCTTCCTTAAAGAAAAGCCCTTCCAGGACTTCCAGACCAGTCCTTTCTATGACAAATTCATCCAATGGAAAGTTTTTGAGAAGCAACCAGTAACTGATAAATACTTCTATGAGTTCCGAGTGCTCGGCAAAGGTGGCTTTGGAGAGGTAAGAGTTGCACTTTAAGGATGTGAGTCATCCCTCCCCTTGCAGGACCAGCAGGTGGGTTTGCAAAGAGCAGTGGATGAAGTATAGAGATTTGCAAAATGTGCCCCTTCAGACTGCCCATTTTCCAGAAATTGCGCTGAGTTATTTGTACTGCAGTAGAGGCTCCTGTTAGTGAAGAGCTACTTTCAAGTTTTTATATTCTGTATCTATGCTAGTAAAGAATCAGGCTTCCTTACAAAAACTTGCATGACTGTTCATATCATTAATCACTGGCCTGCCCCTTGGCACTGTTTTAGTCTGTGCTAGCTCACACCCTCCCAGAGAATTCCTAGCTGCAGTTTAGGGAATAGGACAGATACGATCTGTTCCCAAACTACAGTATGAATGAGGGTACCTTTTTTGAGAGACAAGGGAGTTTAACTGTACAGATGCAATATGTATATGCTGCTTATTCTCATGGTTACAGAATTTTGTTCTTGCCCTTGTTCCTTTTATTTGCTAATACATATCTGCTAGTGGAGTCCTCAAGAGCTTTGCATCAGGTCCACCACTGGTCCAGAACTGATTGTACTGTTGAGTTTTTTCCTTATTTTCTCTGCTAATATATTCTTCCATGGAAGTTATCAGCAGCTACTAATAGGTATCAGTGATTCCCCAGTTTCTGCCTATTACTACCCAGTCTCTGTAAAATTCCTTCGTTACCTTTCCGTATGCATCTTCTCTAGGTTTGTGCCATCCAGGTGAAAAATACTGGCAAGATGTATGCCTGCAAGAAACTGGATAAGAAAAGGTTAAAAAAGAAATGCGGAGAGAAGATGGCCCTGCTGGAGAAAGAGATCCTGGAGAAGGTCAACAGCCCTTTCATAGTCACACTAGCTTATGCATATGAGACCAAAAGCCATCTGTGTCTTGTTATGAGCCTCATGAATGGAGGGGATCTGAAGTACCACATCTACAACATAGGAGAAAGGGGTTTGGAAATGAAGAGGATCATCTATTACTCAGCTCAGATCACCTGTGGGATTCTGCATCTCCATTCCATCAACATTGTGTACCGAGACATGAAACCAGAAAATGTCCTTCTAGATGATAATGGGAATTGCAGATTGTCTGATCTTGGGTTGGCAGTGAAAGTCAAAGATGGAAAAAGCATCACTCAGAGGGTGAGTACAAATTCATTGAACATGAGCAATGGGAAGTGAAGCTGTTCTGTTTCTAATGCCTGATGAGTCCAAGACTTAATTCCTCGGAATTTATTCTTTGCTAAAGACCTTACGTAGTCATTTCATTCTAAGAGACAGGTCGTAAGAAGATTTGGTTAATTAAGTCTCTAGATGCTACATGTAGTAAAATAACTTGTTTTGCACAGAAAGAGTAGAATCAACTTGAGCTGTTGTTTCTCTTAAGCTCTTGAACCAATGATTTTAGGGGGGGGCAGGTGCCTTGTGCCTTGAGCAATACTGCATACTCAGGGATTTAATCAATTACTTGTGTAATCAGCAGCAGTCAAACATGTGACTCCTTGTATTCCACTTTTGCTCCTAGAAGAATACCATTTCTTATACATTACTCTTAAGTGATGCTATTGATTGCATTGCAGAGGTTGATGGTGCTGCACAGTAAACCATTGCCAACCTTCCTCCCTCCCACAGATTACTTCCTGAAAAAGTTAGCAAATTTGTCAGTTTGCAAATGTATCTGCCTGTCTGCATGTGTAGGAAGAAAAAGATGGATGACCAACTGGATTCATAATAACGTCAGGAGGTTTTCACAAGAAACTTGTAGGTCGTTTAACTATGAAAAAGGCCTATTTCTCTTAAGGTTCCTGGAGCTTAAAGATATATGTAATGAGAGAATGTGTCTGACATAGACTAAGAATATGAAGAAACAGAAGCAACATTATAACCTGGTCTAACTGCCTTACGTTAAACTCCCCAAGTCTTTGACTTTAGAAGCTCAGTAGAATAGAGGACCTTCTTGTGGCCTTTTGCATCATGCTTGAAGTACACACCTTTTGATGTTGTTAAATTCAGTAATAATGAAGGATATTTTCCTGGCAGTTTAGGAACTCTGTATTATGAGTGGGCTTAGCAAACATGAAAGCAAACATGGAAGCTGCAGTATGTATGGGTGGTAACTAACTTTGAAATGAGACCGCATAGTGGTTTGGGTATGAAAATGCAGTTTCTGTGAAAGTTAAGGCAGGTTTTTAAGTAGAACTTATGTGAACTGGGAATGTTGTTTGTGAAGATGGCATTTTGAATCCAAAGCTATGAACCTTCCTGTGCTATGCAAGTAACAGATCCATGCAGCTGCTATAATCAGAAAAAATAATTTGGTCCAGGAGCAGTTTTTCTTACTTGTAAATATGTGGGGTTTGGCAGAGGAAAAAACCAAAATGAAACAGTATTTAGCAATGTGTAAGCACTTCTGCAGGTATTATGGTCGAATCTCAAAGCAATGCTGGTCAAGGTGGTTGTTCCTTCTTGACTTCTAGGATAGTCATCAATGTGTTAATGGCTCTTCTTCTGTTGTTCACTGTTTTAAGAAGTTCTGTTCACCGTTTTTTGAGTGCTTTTATTAGGGCAAAACCTGCAGTGAATAGTGTACTGCACGATTGTAATGTGTTACAAGGAATTTCTGTTAAAGGCAGTTTTATTAATTCAGAACATTGAAATAAGAAGAAAAAGATTTTTTTTTCATTTTCTGTGTCATAACTACGAGTAGTCAGTAATAATTCCCAGTATCATTTTACATTTCTGCAAACTAGTCGTATTTGAATCCTTTGAAAGCACCTCCTAAAAACCATTATATGAGAGCTAGATATTGTTATTATTTATACTAATGTCATACACAGGAAGACCAAAGAACACATTTAGAAAATTTGCAATTAAGCTTCACCATGTATCCCTGTAATAAAATAAAAATGGCGCTGTTATATTAATTTTTGTTCACACTTACATTGTGACTTCAAATCAGCAGAACATTTAGCATAGCTTTTTTAGTATGACTACCAAATTGTTATGACTTAAAAAAAAAGTGGTTTGCATGGATTTGGGTTTTTTCACCCAAAAGGAAGGTTTATCAAATGAAATCTAATCAGTTCACCATTTTGTGGACACAGTTTTATAAGGGCATTTTTATAAGCTAAAGCAGAAAGTATATTCCTTCCAGGCCAAATCTGGATTGTACTGGTATTTGAGTGAAGTGCCTAACATCACAGAGCTGCTTCTAGAGTTTAGATGATGGTCTGAACTGACAATTAAAGTCTTACAATTTTCTGTCATTAATTAAGGGATATTACTACTTACCTATGAACTTTAATATAAGGATTTATGTGTATTCATTTCATTAGAGATTGCAAAAAATACACTGTTTTAATGAATTCTGAAAGCTCTGTACACCTCTCATGGGTGTACAAGCTATTAAAGATTAAATTTCTTATGCTTTAAAAGCATAAAAAAAATTCCTAGCCCCTCATGTATGAATAAAAGCACATCACCCATGCATCACCTGGAGGATCCATTAATCCCTTTTGTAAATCTTATTAGGTGATTAGGTTGTCACATGGCACAAGTAATAAGCTAGTTAATGAGTTCCTGTTTTAGACATTTTCTAAGAAATTTTCTCTGTGGGTAGAAAGGTTTTTTGAATCTTAGATGGATGACTTCAACGTGGTCTTCTTAAAAAGCACTGAGTGTTTATGCTGCAGAAAAGCCATTGTGCAACTGGTGATTTAATCCTTATGTAACTGAAGTAGAGCCTTGGTATATTTACATACTGTCATTATATATACTCCCTTTGAAAAACACTTGTGTGCTCTGTACCAATTGCCTGCAACTATTGTAAATAAAAATACCTTGCTTTCAGAAGCAGTGCTCCTTACAAAGGTCTAGGAAGAGTTGGATACCCAGCCTTAGTTTTCTCCCTTTCTTCTGAGTTGCTAAAGCATGAAGTAGAAATATCCAGCTTTCTGTGTGAATGTTACTTTGAGCATATACAGGCAGTTGTAAGTAATTGGTGCAGTAATAATGACAGAGTTTAGAAAACTTTAATTTCACTAGTGTGCTGTTTTGTCTTTGTGAAGTGCTAACTGGCTTTGGAAGGGAGAAATCATCAAAAATAATAACAAAACACAAGTTCAGATAATAACAGTCGTAGAAATCAAAGTAGAAGGCAGTTGAAAGCTACTTAAAATGTATTTTTTCTTCATGAAACAAACATGGATTAGATGGGATCATACATACATGTACCTGAGCAGTCTTCCAAGAGATATGTATATTCACACTTACTCAGGCAGAGCTCTTACTGCCATCACTGGAGACAGAAAAAACTCTTTGCTAGGGGCAATAAAATTATTCAGGACTTTAAGAAATACCATGATTTTGTACAAATATGCCTGTGTGATCTGATGTATGGATCTGATGTATGGATCACGCTGTGCAAAAACTAGCTTATATCTTAAAATTATGACTTTTCAAATGTTGATATTCTGTCTGTCTTATGTAACTGAAACAGACAACAAGGAGAATCTGAGAACTGCAAAGATGGCTTTTACATAGACAAAGTGTTTTGTCTAGTTATGTGCCTGGTTGATTGTTGAACTAGGTTTTTTTCACTTATGACAGAAATGAGGAGCCTTCATCCCAGGTTTCTCCCCTTGCACATCATTTTCTTGAAGTCTGTGCAACCTTTTCTCATACAACTCAAAATTCACTTTTTGTATGAGTCAAGTGTTCCTTCCCTTATCCAAAAAAGTAATATTGCTTAATTTCCTGAGAATGGTTGTGAGAAAAGTTCAGTGTGTTCTTCTGTTTAGTACCCTTGTATCCTCTGCATATTGAAATGCAGAGGACTCAATTCCATTTTTCCAGAAGTCAGTGTGTATTTGCTGTTTATTTCGGGGAGAACTTTCTGCCCTTATTGGGCATGTCTTGTGTGCAAAGCAGCTGTTGCATGTAAATTGGGACGGACTTTTGTGCAGATGTGTGTGAGCCAGAGAGCTTAAATATTGACATAATAACTGCGAAAAATAACACAAACATATTTTTGTAGTATTTATAAAAGTGCATTCATATCTTCAGAGGTTTCAGGCTTCTTCACAGTTTTCCTGTGCTGTGTTTTATATATTTGAAGGACATCATAATATTTTCATAGGAAAAACATGTTTTGGTTAAAATCTTACTCAAAATGTCCTTTTGCCCTTCTGTATGTTTGTTTATTAGAAGATTATATTTCTTAGGAAAACAGAAGGAAATCTATTTGGATGTTCCTGAAACTTGCAGTTTAATTTCAAGGCAGTTGAGAAGCAGGAGGAGAGTTTAGACTTGGAAATAAAAAATAACTCAGCAAGCTATTCTACAGTTGACCTTTGTTCATTATCAGATGGCATTCTTATTGGATAAGATTCTGTAAAAATCTGTTCTTCCTTTGCCCTTTGAAAAATGACAGCTTTTCATTTGCTCAGAATTACAGGGACTTGCTGCTGTTTTGCAGCTTCAAAACCACCCTTTTATTTATGCATTTTGAAGTAAGCCATGTAAGATTGCTGGTTTTATTAGCAGAACTTTGTTTTTAAAAATTTTGACAATCATGGTTGTTACAAACTGCATCACCATGGCAGGTGTTTTGGATTTTTTCAATCTCTGAAACATACAGTTTACAGAAAGCAACCTTATCCACACAAGTGTGTGGGGCCAGCTGCGAGCTGGCAGAAGTGCTCACCAAGCCACTTCCCATCATTTAGTGGCAGTCCTGGCCAACCAGGGAGGTCCCAGTTGGCTGGACATCAGCGAATGTGATGTCCATCCACAAGAAGGGCCGGAAGGAGGATCTGGGGAACTACCGGCCTGTCACCCTGACCTTGGTACTAGAGAAGGTCATGGAGCAGATCTTCTTGAGTGCTGTCCTGCAGCACGTACAGGATAACCAAGGGTTCAGGCCCAGCCAGCACAGGTTATGAAAGGCAGGTCCTGCTTGATCATCCTGATCTTCTGTGACAGGGTGACTTGCTCTATGGATGAGGGAAAGGCTGTGGATGTGTCTGCTGGGACTGTAGTAGTCTCTCTTGCTGTATCCTACAGTATTCTCCTGGAGAAACTGGCTGCTCATGGCTTGGATGGGTGCACTGGACAGGCTGGATGGATGGGCAGAGGCCAGTTGTACAAGGTTCAACAAGGTGAAGTGCCACATCCTGCACTTGGGTCACAACAACTGGAAAGCTGTCCAGAGGGAAAAGGGGGTTCTTGGTCAACACTGGCTGAACATGAGCCAGCATGTGCCCAGGTGGCCAAGAAGGCCAATGGCATCCTGGCCTGAATCAGGAATAGTGTGGCCAGCAGGGCCAGGGCAGTGACTGTCCCCCTGCACTGGGGGGGGGGGGGGCGGGGGAGGGGTCACACGTCAAATTCTATGTCATGTTCTGATCCCTTCACTACAATAAAGGCATTGACGTGCTGGAGCATGTCCAGAGAAGGGCAGTGGCGCTGGAAGGGTCTGGAGCACAGGTCTGATGAGGAGCAGCTGAGGGAACTGGAGAAAAAGAGGCTCAGACCTTACTGCTCTCTGCAGCTGCCTGAAAGGAGGTGGTAGTCAGGTGGAGGTTGGTCTCTTCTTCCAAGAAATAGGACAAGAAATGGCCTAAATCTGTGCCAGGGGAGGTTTAGATTGGATATTAGGAAAAGTTTCTTCCCTAAAAGGGTTGTCAAGTGTTGGAAGAGGCTGCCCCGGGAAGTGGTGGAGTCACCATCCTTGAAAGTATTGCAAAGACATGTAGATGTGGTGCTGAGTGACATGGGTTAGTGGTGGACTTGGCAGTCTTGGGGTAATGGTTGAGTCTGTTGCTCTTAGGATCTTTTCCAACCTAAATAATTCTATAAATGCCATGATTTCATGAGAGTGAAGGGAAAAAAATGATTTTGTGGGACCATTCTGCCTCCTGCAGTTTTGCAGATGGCAGAAAGAATGCTGTAGTCATTTAAAATTATGAGACTGCAGTGTGTTCCATGAAATGCTTTTCCTACACATGGCATACCACTCATGACCTTTTTTCTGTCTGGGAAAGACAGTGGAGTCCTTCATGGTGTAGGATCAGGTGTTTTTGCATGACTTTTAGCATGGTTCTTGATTCTGCGAAACGGAATCTGACATAATCTGACGATAAACGCTACAGCATTTTCTATGAAAATAGTGTACATTCTGGAATGGTCTCTGGAATCATCTAGTGTGCCACTTGTTGACCCAAGATCATCACAGATGTTTTTGTTTTATTGAATAAGAAATGCAACATTTGTCTGACAATAACATTCTTTGAACTTTTGATTTGACAGCTTTGGCCAGAAGTAGTATTGCTGTGAGATGGTGAGAAATGTAGTACTTCTGTTCTTCCTGGACCACATGTGACACTCCACTTACTGTCATGAGCAGTTTCAGTTAACAAACATATAATTACTTTTTTTTGACAACAAAGTAAAATTAGAGACACATGGAGGTGAAAACTGTGGGCTTGGTTTTGCCCATTGTTCAAGTTTAAAATCCACTAGTGAAAGGTAGCAAGTGGGTGCTTCTTAACACAGGGTGTAGTTAAGCTGCAGGACTCTCTTGCAAAAGTTCTTGTAGGGTCTAAAAATTTATCCAGGTTCAGGGAGAGAGTAGACAATTGATGGAAAAAAAACTTCGTTGGGGGAAACCATTTCTGTCTCTGGAAGCCCTTAAGCTGAAAGTAGTTGGAGTGTGAGAAGGTGTTAGAGAAGTCTCAATGTACACACAACATTCTTATAGACTTCCCTGTACATCCATTTTTTGGCCATTTCACAGACAGTAAAGGGGCCATAAGGGCCTGTGATGTGATGCAGCCAGTACCTATATTGCTGGATTTACATTTTAAAGAACTGTACCTCCAGCATTAGTCATAATCTTGAAAGATAAGGTGGATGACAGCCCATGTATTCCAGTGATCAGCAGTAACTATCCAGGCCTCACTGACATTCCCACTGCTTAATCTAGAGTGGCTGTACCTCCACTGGAGGGCCCACATCCTTCCCAGGGCACCCTGCAGTCCTGTCCCCTCAGTCCCACTGGCACAGAACACAGACTTTCTCTTGCATGTCCTCTTTCTGACACAGCAGCCTACGCATGATGCCATGGCACAGTGTTTGCACTCAGTAGGAAGAGCTTCATAAAATACAGACAGAGCTAAGTAGATGAACAGCTTTCTCCCTTATTAACATTGTTTATGGAATATTGTGTGGTAATTAAATAATGAAACCGTAAACATCTCTAAAGTATTATTATTCCCACATTATAGGTGGAAAGTGGTCAGGAGAATTTTGAAAGGAAATTAAAGGGAAAATCATGTTACAGGAGGACTAGAGAACTCTGATAATTCTTAAATTCTAACTGTGTGGTTATGAGTCTGTACCAAGTGTTCTGCTTATCCTAAGTGCTCCATCCCTATAATGTCTGATTACTTCTCTGAATATGAATGTGTATTTCTTCTGATGGCACTTCCCCAAGATGGGAATGTTAGCAGATTCTATCTCCAACAGGGATCTTAGACAAAGATTTACGTGACATCACGCAGGAGGCAAGTGGGGAGATGCTCTGGAATCCAAGGTTAAAATTGGTGTCTGGTTACTGGGCTGTCCTTCCTCAAGCCATTTATTCCTTTGACTTCCATACAGTGTGACTTTAAACTGAAAAACTTGTTGTACCGGTGTCTGTTTCTCTTCCCAAGCAGGAGCACAGGGGTAGCCTGTCCCCACTGCACAGAGAGACCTTCCCTTTGTGCTACTTCCTTAATTTCAGTGACTCTGATGGCCAGGCTTAAGAGAGTAAAAACCAGTGACGGACTTTTTACTATTCTGTTTAGTGACTTTAAACCCAAAGGCAATTTTGTTTTCTTGTTTTTTCTAATATAGCTGAAATTTGTTTTGTCCCTTTTGTATTTTTTTCTGTGTGGGGCCTTTTTTAAAAGCAGACAGCTTTCCCAATGAAAATTATGTTCCTATGTGAAAATGAAAAGTTTGGTCTTGAATGTTATGGAAGCATGTGGGATTCAGTAGCTCCTAAGCTGCTATACAATCTTTCTCAAGATCTTTGCCTGGTATTCTGAACGGTCCTCATGTTCCTCTGACTTAGTAACCCATCAGTTTATGATGGGCCATCCCAAAGGAAAGTCCTTCCCTTTGCTAAGCATTAACAATACACCAAAATCTTTGTTCTGTGAGACTTTCCAGAGGAGCTTTTGTCCTATTAAGATTTGATTTTTTTATCTTCTTTTAAAAGATAGCTGCCTATTAATTTGACCAGCAGGTTTCTTGTTACTCTATGAACATGTGGTGATAAAATGTGGAGGGACTGCAGTTCTGTGTGACTCATTGAAATGACGCTCTGCTCCTTCTCACAGTGGCTCTTGGGAGAAGAATTAAGATGGTAAAAAAGTGAGTGACAGAGGCAGAGCAGTTGTTGTTCTCCACATCCAGGGCCCATTAACTTGTATGCAGAGAAGAGATTTCTGTGGTCTGTTCCTGCATTCCTGCAGGGTCTGTTAAGGCCATTGCTGAAGGAGCGCAGGAACAGCTGGACAAGAGAACAAAGCAGGCAGTGGCACCCCTTGGAGGAAGGAAGGAGCAAGCCCCAGGAAACAGCTGATAGAGCTAAACTCAGATTGTTTTTTTTCCTCTGTTCAACAGTTCTTGTGCCATGGCAAACAAAAGATAGACGTTCTGATTTGCTTTACTGTTTGGTTTATGATATCAATTGAGTTTGTTTTGCAGAGATCTGTGGGAAAAGGTAGAGTGATCTAAATCCCGTTTCTCCTCATTTGCCTGTTTCTGTGCTGTTGAAAGCTCCAGAGAGTTCTGTGTCTTGCCTGCATATGCTGGCAGCTGGAATTGCAGCGGCGTTCAGGGGCTTTCCCTGGTCAGACAGGGGTGTGTGAGAGTGTGTGGGGGTGTGTGAGGGTGTGGGGGTGTGTGAGGGTGTGTGTGGGGGTGTGTGAGGGTGTGTGAGGGTGTGTGTGGGTGTGTGAGAGAGTGTGCGGGTGTGTGGGGGAGTGTG
>JAWWEW010000012.1:14852999-14914301 GCA_035583185.1 Anabacerthia variegaticeps | reverse complement strand
TGTGTGAGGGTGTGTGGGGATGTGTGAGGGTGCCTGGGGATGTGTGAGGGTGCCTGGGGATGTGTGAGGGTGTGTGGGGGTGTGTGGGGGTGCCTGGGGATGTGTGGGGGTGTGTGGGGGTGCCTGCACTGTGGCCACGTTCTGCTCGGGGCTCTGCTGCGCCAAGGGCCCACTGACTGCACTGGGAACTGAGTGCACTTAGTGTTTCACAGGATCACATCTTGTACTACTGAAAGATTATAATTATGTGACCTTTTAAAAATCTATGCAGGATCACATTTCACAGAAGAAACATTTGTATACTTTCAGATGAGTCATTCCTACTATGCCCTGTCAAACCACACTCAAAGCAACCATTCCACTCAACAGAACTTCTTCACTAATGTATCCAGGGGCAACATTTGGTCATTATGTTTTAGAGGATTATTGAAAAATTATATTTTGGGTTGTTCTCAAGACAGTGAAATAAACAGAGAAGGAGATCTGTGAACCCTTTTCAAAACCAAGTCAATTAAAATTTAATTGACTGAAATGTGATGACTATTTTTGTATTTCAAACAGCATATGCAACTAAGGCATCCTGCTTATCATCACAAAAGACAGTATTAGATGGAGAACAAGCAAAAAATAGCAAGTGTTACACTGACCGTGCTTCAAAAAGTTGTGTGCCTCTGCAATGGTATATGAGTCCTGCCTTCTGTAAAAAGTTGGGATAATATAACATTCCTTGTCTTCTTTGTGATATTTTTATTTATTGTGTCCCATTAGATGCTTCCAGGTCAGTGAAGGTGTAAGACCATGTGTTTGTCTCTGTAATATCACTTGAGTAGTCAACACATGTTCAAATGGTTCCTTGTCTTACCAGGAATTCTACAAGAAAGAAGAAAATAATGTGCTGATCTTAGTCTCAGTCAAACCCCAATGGACATCCTAGTTGTGTAGAGTTGACAGCAAAGGAATTGAGTGTGGGGTTTTTATTCTCCCCTTTTTGCACTTGAGTATAATTTACAGTATACTTATTTACTTGTTGGCCTGCTGAGAGTAATTCAACTCGTTACTTTAATTCAGTTCTGCTTTGGGAATCAGTGGATATGTTTTCCACCTAATACACTATTTTTTGCTGCTCAAATCTCACTGCTATTGAGAGTTTTACAGTTTAAAAACTCCCTTCACAAAGCTGTTTTACCTCCCTAGATAAACTTCTTCTGAGTCATTGAGGCTGCCTTTCCTGTTGCCATAGGATCTCTTTGCCTTGAAAGGTGATCTGATTTCGGACATCTTGTTCTCCATAATGATTAGTGTAGAGATGGTAGGTTTTAGCTTCCCTCTAATACTATCTACTCTCCAAAGATTAAAGAATAATTAAATCTTCATTTGAAAGATGTATGTTCTTCCAGTTCTGTGGGCTGACTAATTCCTTTTTTGTCTTCCCTAATACAACAAATGCTTATGGCTTCAGCATCTTTCTTCCCAAATGATTTTGCCAAAGCTACACATATGTAGAAATAGGTGAAAAATACTAAAATTTAAGCCCTTTTCCTTCTTTCTTTAAATTCTTGTTTTGATAAAGACATCAGAGATTTATGTATTTCTTCCCCTCTTTGTTTTGTATTTCTTCTCCCTTAAGCATCACTGCTGACTACTTGTGAAGTGTGTTTGTTTCTGCTATTAAATAGTAATGTTTTCGTGGGTTTTGAGACTTAGGGGTTATGAGACTAGGTTTAGATTGCTGCTTCTCAGCCTGTTCCTTCACTGTGAATAGTAGGAAAGCTTCAGGATTGGGAGAGGTTTGTTTTTAGATTCTAGTTTGGATAAAATTCCATGAGAAAACCAGTTCTCATGAAATTCTGAATTTAAGTGGTTTGGCATATCAGAGGAACAATCTGTTTCTAGTCTTCCTCAGATTGAGCTGGATCAGCTCAGTAACAGCTCAGAAGAGCTCAGTGCTACTAATTTAGAATTTTGAAGTTTAGTTCCTGCTCACAGTTCAGCTCATCCACAGCCTGTCACTTCAGTCTGAAGGGAGGCTGTTGATGGTCCATCTTTATTTTCTCTTAAACTGTGCTCACGAGTCCTGTTGGTCTGCGATTATGGCCATGCTGTCTCTGCTGGTGGGACACATGAGCACCACATCCAAGCCCAGCGTTCTTCTGCATGGTGTGTCCTACTGGGGGTATGTGGAAAACTCACAGGGCAGAGACTGAGGTTGCTTGGCAACTATTTCTTTTGAAAAAACTGCCATGGAAGAAAAAATACAAGTGGAAGCAAGAAAGGCACTCTGGACTTGAGCTGCCTTGGGACACATTTGTGACAGTAGATTTCTGACTTCTCCATCCAGTTCCTGCATGGGGATGCTAACTTGCAACAAAGTAATGTCTTACCAGAAAGACCATACTGTGCTGTCAGGGCACATTTTGGTGATAATATGACTCATCAATTCTTCAAGGCATTAGTGCCCCAGCTTCACCTCAGTAAAAATAAGAATGCTTATTGCTTCCCAGAAGGAGGAGGAAAAAAAAAGAGAAAATATTCGAGAAGCCTCTTTAGAGCTGTGTTCACCAATTCACAATGAGCTCTGGGTGCATCCTTTTGTACCAGAGTTTCTCTAGTACTTTCAGGTTCTCCTCTCCCTTCCAGGTTCTTTTGGGGCCAGAGGGGTCTGGGGCCTGTGGTCCACATTTAAGCACTTGTCTCCTTCTCTGAATAGGGCAGTAATTATACCTATAAATGTAATACTCTCAGGATATCTCTAACTATTAACTTTTATTTAGAGAAATTCAATGTAAGCAGTCCAAATTGCCTGTGGGATGATGTCAACTGCTGCAAGGCCCATACTTCTGTGGCTTTAGTGAAGGAGGCAACAGTTTACTTTTGATCTTTTCTTTTGCTTTCAACCTGGCTGATATTTTTGTGTTTCTCATCTCATTTCTGTTTCTCAACAAAATGGGGGATTTTGTTCTATACCAATAAAAGAAAAAAAAAAACAAAAACAAAACAAACCAAAAGACAAAGAGGAAAAACAAACTGGGTTTAATTTTCTGTCCATTAAGCTTATGTTTTAATTGAGTCTAACTGTTCCCTCTTGCAGGCATTGTTTTCAGTAGAGCACATCATAATGTGTAGTGATACAAGCTAAAGTTTATAGGGAGACCTGACTTGGAAATACTGTGCCTAAATTTGCAAATATTCTAGGAGTTACCCCAATCCCATAAAATAAAATTTATCTGTTGAGCTGTCCTTTATTGTAAATACAATTTGCCCAAATGAGCTCTAGTTTTAGTTACCTTTTTCAAACTGTTTTGCTTTGGAGTGAATCTCTGTCACTACTTGTATTGTGATAGCAGTAACAATAATAGTCTTGAATAACCTTTAGTGAGATTTTCCACAACCACAGTTTTTCATTTCAAATTTTAATACTAGTAATACATCAATCCCAGTACTTAAAACAGATATGAGAGGTTCAGGCAACTTCTGACCGTTGTCAGTGTTAGCTGAATGCGGTAAATACAAAAGGTTGCCTTGGCTGTGGCAGTAAATGTTGGGTCAGCGGAGGGAACAGCAGCAGTGCCACGTCCTCGGCCCCAAATTGGGGCAGCAGAAAGCACGTGGAGAGGCTGAGCCCCTTGCTCCCCTCCCAGGTGAGTCAGGTCCCTGGGGACAGGGGCAGCAGCAGCAGCTGTTCTGGACACTGCAGCCTGTCCCCCAGGGGGAGTGTGCCAGGTCTGGCAGATTCCCCTCCCAGAGAGCGGCCACTTCTCTTGGAGAAGGGGCCATTAGTGTTATACATGGTCTTTATTCAGACAGCTTTTTTTGGTCAGGAAATTCAAACTTTCCCATGAGTGAGTGTCATTTACGAATGACAATTTTCATTGGTTTCCTTTCTTAAAATGGTTTTAGGAGTTTTTCTTGACCCTTGATGGTAGAACTTCCATCCAGAAGCTGAGAGGGAGGCAGGTTAGGACTTCTTCATGCAGCTCAGCTACTAGCTTGATGAGAATTTTCTCACTGGCAGCAGACCCCTGTGTCAGACCAGTTATAACCATTGAATGGGGTGGGAGTCAGTGATTGTTTTGCCTGATTTTTGTCTTTTTCAAAATCTTTTCAATTGATTGCTACCTGTGTTTGCAGGACAAAGCTAACACCACTGTCTCCAACAGGAAGAAATATAATTTGGAAGAGGAAAGCAAGATAGACATGAATTTAAAAATAAACCACTTTTAGATAGAAATTGCACAGACATTTCACTTTGGAAAAGTGTTTTTTCCCATATGCCAAGATGTTTAAAGACAGATATAGTCCATGTGCTAAAATAGTTACACCTCACAGTTTCCAGATAAACAAGTCAATTATACAGAGTTTCTAGATACAAAATTATCAGTAATATAACTAATATTTTGGAAGAATTATAGACTAGTCTGTTTAACTGTATGCATTTCGTGACTGACATTGTGTAGTAAATCTGCCTGTGTGTTTGCAATAGGCTGGGACAAATGGCTATATGGCCCCGGAAATCCTGAATGAAGAAGAGTACAGCTATCCCGTGGACTGGTTTGCTATGGGCTGTTCTATTTATGAGATGGTTGCTGGGCGAACACCATTCAAGGATTACAAAGAAAAGGTCAATAAGGATGAAGTTAAAAGAAGAACTCTGGAAGATGAGGTGAAATTTGAACATGCCAGCTTTACAGAGGAAGCAAAAGATATTTGCCGACTGTTTTTGGCTAAGAAAAAAGAGGACCGTTTAGGAAGCAGGTATGCCTTCTCAAACTCACTAAAACACAGATTAAAGCTGCAAACAGTATCATTATTTTACATATTACACAAAATGGGTTAGATCTTCACTTTCTACGGAGTACTGAATTTTCCCTTTCACTTCTAGGAAGAGAGAAGTGGAAAGTTTTGAAGATAATGTGAAAATAAGGAATGTTGTTGCAAGAGTATGGTTATCTACCCTCACTCCGGACAACTCATAGGAGTGCCCTTCTGTTGTTTTCTGTGTTAGACTCTATATAGTTTTGGGAAGAGAGGGCAACCTGTTTTTCTTGCACATTCTTTTCTAAAGATAAAAGATACTCAAGTAGAAACCTGCATCTGTGCTAGTGCAGACTGAGTGCAGAATCTTAGGCTGTATCACTTACTGGAATGACGTGGGCAGAAATCCAAATCTGCAATGTGGATTCTCTTCCCTGCAGATATCTAACTTGCAAGGCTGCGTCACTGGCTTCTTACTGAAGAGACCTTAACCCCTCTGCTTTGCTCAAAACAACGTTTAACTTGTAATATCTCTGATAGTTCTGATGTGTGTGTGTATTTAAAAATCATTTAGTACATTTCTAATATTAGAGACAGAATGTGGATCTACATTTGCAATATAGACAAAAGAAAAGAAATATAATAAAAATGTGAAAAATTAATAGGAAACTGGTAGCACCTATCTTTAGAATACCCTATGATTTGAATCATCTGTGAATACAAATATATGTAACGGGTGCTTTTCCAATCTAATGGTGGAATAGACAAAGGATCTTAGTGAAAATGCACAGACAGTCTTCTAAATTTATATTGGGTAACAATGAGAAACAGTTTTTCAAAATGCTGGCCAAACATTTGTCTGAAAGAATTAATTCTAATGAAAGATAATATATCATTAATACACATATCTTTAATGCTGTAGTGCTAAATGAAGACAGCTGCTCTTTGTGCCTGATGAATTTTTCCAACAAATACGCAAGGTAGCAAATAAGTTATTTGCAACAGCACATAGAGTTTGTTTAATACAAAATCTATATTGTTTGAATATATTTTAAAGGCTTATTTTAGAAGTAAATTTAACATAAAAACATTTAGAGCATTCTAACTTACAAGTCAGCATACTTTGCAGACATTTAGGCTTACAGCATTTTGTGAAGTAAACAAATTTTAGAGTGGGGGAAAATGAAATTTAGAGATTCTGAGTGACTGGGTAAAGTTCATTCAGCAGGTCAGAAGCAAAACCAGCAATAGCCAATTCACTCACTGTAACCACATCCCCTTTGCCAAGGGAGTAATTTACAATCATTCTCTCTGCTTGTTGTTCCATTTCTTCTCAGCAATGGGAGGAATGTACACAGAAAGGTAACTGCACATGTTAATTTTAGTTTTCTGCTGTTTAAGATATCCTGGCTCTTTTGTGCCATAGTTAGAGAAGGAAAACAATAGGATGTATACCCTGCCGGGGCATGATACAGAATAAAAGCCTGCATGTAGCTCTTATACAGGGCAATACTATTCAGGGCAGCTCATCCTTATGTAAAGATTAGTTCTGTAATTCTACTAAGGACAACAAGAGCTTGGTTTATCTACTGAAGTGCCTGTTGCATAAGTTAAAGCTGCTCAAAGACAGCTTTGCTTTGTACACCTGACCTTTTAAAACACTCCACTCTTTTACTGAAGACTCGATTTCACCAGCTAACTCAGGAAAGACATAACCCCTTTTCTCCACTCAAGCTTTTTGGGATTGATATCTCAAATCCCACACCTCTAAAGTGGTTTGTAATTATTTTTTTTTAATGGAAGGATACAAAATTGACCTGCTTCGTATGAGTTCATTTGCTCTTCCTGTTTAAGTTACGTAAAAATGCAGTTCACAGAGGAAGAGCTCAAGTTCATCTCCAGCTACTTGGAAGATGCCTCAGTTCCAGTAGATGGCATTCATGTAGCTTTACATTTTTTAACTTTTTATGGTTTCAGGAGGAGAAACACTGCCAGCAATCCATTTTGGAGCCTTCACCAGCTTCTAGTGCTTTTTGGTTTATGTTAGAGAAAGGAAAACCAAAATAAAGGGACATTTCTGTGAGTGCATCTGCCCAGTAGAATTGTCAGTACTAGTGGCCCACACGTGTCCCAGGCCATTAGTTAATTTGAACAGCAGCTCTAATGCACTTCAGGCTACCAGTGAATGTAAATAAATCACGTCAGGCTGCTCAAGTCCTTGGTATCACTAGCTGGGTAAGGTAGGAGATGGTTTTGCAAGACTATGTAGATGCAGAGGTCATGATCCTTACTGGTTTAATCTGTACATTCATACTTGTGTTCATATGGCTCTTTTGGGTTGAAAATACCCTTTTTTTCATTGTCCAGCATGCCTGGATGGCAGTTTCTATCATCCTTCAGGCTGAGATTGGTTGTGGTGGTGTACAGTAGATAATGGCTGGTGGTGGCTTGCTCAGAAGAACTGGGCACCAGCGGTGCAAAGTGACAATTTTCTAACAGGGGGGCTGAAAAGGGCAGCTGGTGTTTTCATCCTGGCTGTGTCTGGGTAGCACCAAGGCAGGCTGGAAGCACGGCAGGACAGCATGTGAGGAACAGGCAGCAGTGGCAGGCTGGAAGAGCTGTTCTGCCTATATAGTATTGAGGCCTTGAAAAATCAGGATTTTTCCACATCTGCTTCTGTGTGGTGCTTCTACACACTTGCAGAGATAGGAAGACTTGCCAAATGTTTGCATTGTGTTCATAGAATGTTGTCTGAAATACATGAGGGCTTACACTTTGCTAAGTATGATTTTGTAAGGAAGTGGGAAAAGCAAAAAGCAACATGTTAGGGACTGTCGTTTTCTGAGGTCAAAACCCAGACAGATTTGTTTTCACTGTATTACTCTTTCCAAGAGCACTTCATCCATAAATACATTAAGAAAAGAATGCATAGTTGTGGAAAATACAGTGCCGCTCTCTGCTCTTCCTTTCTCTAGAATTCAAAACTCAGAGTTTGCATACCTTGACACTAGAGACCGTTCAAAAGCTGTGGTCTCTGGTCATATTTTCGAGAGCACACATTTGAGGCTCAGATGATTCTTATCATCATAATATCCTACAAGTCTCTCTGTGGGTCTACAGCGAAACAATTCACTATTTCTTTTACAGACAAAGTTCTCCCTGAGGTCTGCAGATGTTTTTCATAGGATATATTTAATTTATGTGTTTACAGTTATTTAGTCCTTTCTGGCTTTTATTATTAGGGATTAACAATATTAATAAAGGGTTGTGTTTGTGATAGTGGCACACATGCTTTTGTTAATGTCGTAAGTTGTGAATCTCTTGCCTAAAAAAACTTTGTTCATTTATGAGTATTTATTTTGAATGAACAGCCTCATTAAATCAGGAGAGTTTATTTGAGTGACAAAACTGAGTTTTATGATGTAAATGCGTAGCTGCTTTGAATTAAGATAAAACCAGAAATGTCATTTGTCACCAGTTTCCTATTCAGACTATTGTTGCTCAGTCAGTGTCCAGATATATTAACCCAAGGTACCCTGGTCTAGAGTTTAACAGATACTCTTATCCTAGATTATAGGATAGATATTCTTATCCTAGTTAATATAGAGCCAATCACCGAACTTCCATTGCTGGGCAGTAAATCCCACAGTCCCCCTGCCATGCTGCTGTCCAGTTCTGGTGGGAGTGTCCCTTTGGAGAGGGGTCTCCCAGCACTGCAGCTCCTGGGTGGCACCTCGCCCGGGCTGATTTACCCTGAGAGGAGGAGCCATGAGCAATGGGATCAGAATGTTTTCTGCTGCTCAGCTTTGCTTATATTGTGCAATGCAGCGTTCTTGGGTTAGGAAAAAATGGAATTGTGTAATTGTGTTGCCTGATATATATATATATATACACACCCTTATTTTAATGTACTCTTATGTGTAAAACACAGACACACCTGTACCTCTCTGAGAGTAAAACATCCCACTGATTAACAAACTTTTGCTTTATTGCAGAAGTGAAGACGATGACCCAAGAAAACATAAGTTCTTCAAAACGATAAATTTCCACAGGCTAGAGGCAAACCTTATTGACCCTCCTTTTGTGCCAGATCCATCAGTTGTCTATGCCAAAGATGTTGCAGACATTGCTGACTTCTCTGAAATACGAGGAGTTGAGTTTGATGACAAAGATAAGAAGTTCTTCAAAAGGTTTGCAACAGGAGCCGTCCCTATAGCCTGGCAGGAAGAGATCATTGAAACGGGACTGTTTGAGGAACTGAACGATCCTAACAGGGTAGATTCTGGAGGTTATGCAAACGGAGGGGAAGCTAAGTCAGGAGTTTGTTTGTTGCTGTAAATATCGTTATCAAAAAGAGTAGAAACCATCTCCAAACTTTCCACGTTCTGATGCTGTTTCAGAAACTGTTTGTGACGTTACATTTGTCACAATGTAATGTGACATTGACAGGCTATGTAGGACCTCCAGCTGTAGAGACTGTATTGTTTTCTTTGTTCTAACAAAGGAGATAATATTTTTATGTTATTGGAGATGCATCAAATGAAGAACAAGAAATTTAGAATAGAAATTCTGGAACACAAAAAGCAATGATAGAGTGAAGAGGCAACAGCTTTTGAAGATGACTGGTTACCATTTTGAATACAATTATTTGTTGGGTTTCTTTCTTTTTTCTTGTTATTTCTGCTAACATTTCCTCTTTGTTCTACAGTTTTCAGGAAGGATTTTTTCATTTTCAAGTAATATTCTCAATTAGACAGTGAAGATCATATACCATGTCAAACTTGGAATCTTATTGGTTAGCCAGTCTGTCTCTTGTTTACTTAAGTTCTGTTAGTTTTTGGATGGTTTGATTGTAATATGTTCAAAGTGTCATAAATATAAAGAAAGCTCTGCATATCTCTAGGAAATAAGAACAACAGGATCAAACTCTTTTCAAAGTTGATTTTAATAGAGTGAAGATAAGATTGCACCAAATCTAATGGAATAAAGCATTTATTTGTTATTATTAAGTGTATTCTTTTAAGTGATAATACCATATACAAAGAAAATGTATTTATAAGTAAATACACATTCTTTTTGACAATTTTAAACTTTTATCAGCTTTCCTGATAATTTTTCTGTATTTTGGTGATAAATTAAGCTACAGATACACAAAAGCAATTTGTAATTAATTGGCTTTTTACAAGACACTTATATCAATGCAATATAGATTTTAAATCAGTAGTTGCAAAATGCATTATACTATTAAGTGCTGTAGTGGTGGAAAGGTTATGCATGCAAGTTGAAACTATCTTCAAATGTTTATTGATTTTCATGCAAATTTTGGTATGTTTTTATTTTTCAATTTTATGACAATGTAAATGGAATTAATTGGGAGCATTTCTGTGAATACTGGCTACTGGTGAACTGTGTTGCTCATGAGATGCCTCCTGCTGATTTCCTATGGTCAGAAAACGGGCAGTGGGTACCTGCTCCTGGATGCTGGTTACTGTCATCGCTCCAGCCATAATTTCCATTGACTAAAGTGGAAGTTGAAACTGCTTCATTCCTTAGAGTCCTGGAGGCTGCCAATGCCCTGATTTCTAAACCTCCCACTGAACTCAAAGGCTTCATTATACAAACATTGGGATTGAACGTGCACGTCTGTTTTAGAAGAGGAAATCCAGCAGATGCACTGTCTTCTCTAGTCAGGTGTGTCCTGTGCAGCACAGAGCTGTAGTATTTCCTTATGATCTAATAGCTCATCCCAAACACTGCAGTAAACAAAAACTCTGTAGTTTTAAATACTTTAAGTGATTTAGTCACAGCTAAGAAATACATGGGTTATATTGTGTTGATCTAAGCAGAAAAAGAATCGTTCTTTTTTTCCCTTTAAATTTGCTTTTCCAGTGCTTTATATACTTAATTTTCAAACGAAAATCACGAAGAACAGATTTACTTAGGATTAGTGGATAATTCTGTTCATGAATTATGAGCATGTAATTGTCTGCCTTTTGAGCAGAGACTTTTTCAAATAGTTTAAAACAATATAAGCTGAATTCTGACTTGGTCTTTTAATTGAGAAGGATGATCCTGAAAGATTGTGAAAAGCAGGGGAAGTTGAGAGAAGAGTGATGTGGTTCTGACATGGATTTAGGAGAGCACTTCCACTGCTGACATCCACTGATTTTATTTCTCATTGCTCCCATGTGCAGAAAGCTCTCACGGAGTGGATTAGACTAATATATTTAAGAAATCAAGACAGAAAACTTCATCATATATACATTTTTAAAAAAACAAAGCACAAAACCACATAAAAACCAGAATTACCACCACCACCTTCTTACAGCTAGGAGAGAGCTGTTAGTGCCAGTGGCATCAGAATTTAATGTCTTGTTAGGATCACATATCCCCTGTGATACTAGGTGTTGCAAGCCTGGGTCTTTCAAAATGTCTTGCACTGTTGAGATCTGTGAATTCAGGATGCTCTGGGTGCATAACATTAGGTTATTTAGCTTTCGAAATGTTACAGTGGCACTAAATCCCAGCAGGATGTATATCACTGAGATACCATAATGTTAAGTGTTTCGTGAGTCATTCAAAGTAGCACATCACGAGTCTGATAATGCATAGTTTGGCACAGTGTATGACAGAGAAGAACGTGGTAGTTTGAAATACTTATTTTAATTTTCTGAAATTTTCCTTCACACCATGGTCAACTTCTCTTTGCACTGTGGAGAGGGAGCAGAGCAAACATTTTCTGTATTCCTGTTAGAATTTTCATTGAGTCTTTTAAAAATTAATTTCAACTTATTTTTAAGGAATCTGTGAACTGCTTGGTTCTTTTCTTCATTCTGACACTGTAAAGGTCCTTGGTAAACTTTCAGGAGCAAAGTTACTTAACAACCTGCTTCTCCTTAACAAAACAAAGCCAGCAATCCCAAAAGATTTACATGTTTGATGACCTGTCTTACTACAACCAAAGATGCTACTTATGTGAGTAAACCTGAATGTATATGCAAGTGTTGCAAGACTGGGGCCCAAGACAAAAGTATTGATCAAGTCATTGGATGTTTATGGTAGAAAATGAAGGATGAATTTGAAATAACCTTGTGGTTGTGGGTTACTTGAGTTCTTGAGGCAAAAGAAAATTACGTAATTTGAAACTGCAATTTTTTTCCTCTGCCTGTCTCTCTTTTTCCTGCTTGGCCAGCTTTGTGATGTCTCACTTGGCTGCCTCTTTTTTCCAGCAGATAAAATGCATTCAAGTGTTAATCTAATCTAGAAAACTAAATTTTGAACTCTATTGCATTAAATGCCATCTATGAAAGGTTGTGGAGTGCCCTGGACACCTGCAGTGATTGTAGTACCAGTGCTGTCTTTCCTGCTCTGGTTTCCTTTGTAGGGCTCTTAGAACTGCTTGGTAATTTCAACTGTACAAGCCTGAAATGTGATATTTGTAGTGGCTTGAAATCTGTTCTTATAAGAACAGCATTTAAAGTTGGACAACACTGAAGAAAGACTGCTGGCTCTGAGAGGTATGAAAGGAAGAACTTTGTTGTATCTCAAGTCTGGATTTTCTCTGATACTATCCCTGCTACCATTATTCCACTCATTTCACTGAGCACGGAGACAAAATGGTGTTTGGTATTAATGTTAACCTAATGAAATCATTGCTCACACAGATTATTTCTCCATGGTACTGTGTACCCTCAGCTGTTTCATGGTAAAGGCTCATTTGGTCAGTAAATCCATTGTGTTGCAGCAAGCAGTTCACTTTTCTATTCCAATATGAAAGAGATTTAGCGATTGGAACCTGTGGGCAAATTCCAGGCTATTGAGTAGCGTCTGTATTAGGGAAGGCAACTTTACAACTAAGTTAAAAGCATTTTAGCAAACATAATACTTGAGATAGTTATTTCTTCAACCATAAATACATATAAAACAGAAGTAAGATGAGATCTCTAATTAGAGTGGATGCCTGTAATTGTGCCATTGTAGTTATAAATTGGTGATATTTTTTTGTACTTTTAATATCAGCATTGATTTTTAGAAACAACATACTTAAAATACTGTATTTAAAATGCAGGTGCTTTTACAGCGTTTAAAGATACATTTGTAACATTTTTCTGCCTTGAATATCCACATCTATGATTAGGATAAGTAAGTATGCTCATGTTATTTACCTTAAAAAATATTAATTGCTTCTTTGATGTTATGACAATAATTTTTATCTTTTTACCATTAGCTTTTTTATAAAAAAACATTTAAATTCCTTTATTTATGCTGTAATGAATGGTAAAAAAGTATTTTAATTATGGGCAGTATTTTTTCTCTATAATAGGATTTAAATTAAGAATTAAGAACTTAGCAACTATGGCTCATGGCACCACAAAGGCACTGAAAAATCCTACCAGTTCTGGGACTTCTGCTAAAAGCAAAGCATACATTTTTCCCAAATGACAAACACATCAATTTTGAAATCTGTAGATAAAAGAAATTGCTGGTGCTTTATAGTCTGAGATCTGACATGTGTCATGTGATGGGCAAAGGCCACTATGAGCAGTGGGGCTTGGGGAGTGCATTTGAGCCTGTGCAGTGCAGGGGCCCTGGGGAGCTGCACAGGCACAGTGGGCAGTGCCCGGACAGAAACTGGAAACAGATGCAATTAAGTACATGACTCTCTACAATTAGGCACTGCATTATTACACCAAGTAACTCTCAATCTACTGTTTAATTTTTAAAAAACAGACCAAAAGATTAATGTTTCTTAGGAAATCATTCAGTATTTCTCTGAATGTCATTTATATAACTGCCTGCACCTGAGCAGAGCTAGTATAAAATTCTTACCACTTAGCCCTCTGCATTTGCAAAAGTGTGAATAGTGTTCATAAGGGAGTGGAAATCTTTTGGGCATCTCTTGCCTGGAAAAGAGGAAGAGCTGGAATACAGAGGGTGTCACTGTGTCTCTTGGAATGCAAGTACCTTCATCCATGGGAAAATATGCCTGCTGATGTCTGTAGGTAGCACCATTCTCTTAAGTTCATTTCCTTTTATATGGCATAGCATGTGGTCCTTACATTACCCTCCTTGTTTGTCCTCTGTCACCTCCTAAGGCTGTCACAATTCTGAATGAAGCCCCTGTAACTTTCAGGGAAACTTAATGCTACTTCTGTAGTTTGGACAGACAAAAGGTGCATAAACAATAGCTGTCAACACCGGTGAAAGGCTTTTGGTGGGGAGAAATACGGGAAAAACACCCCGTGAGTCTCTTTGGAAGGGCCTCTGGATATGATAGGTCTATTCCTTTCCCCCTGACATCTTCAGGGCAGCTGCAGTGGTTAATTCCTCCTTTCCTGTTGACCAAGTCCAAGCACAATCTGGTTTAGTAGTTATTTTATCCTGTTCATGCTCTTTATCTATGCTTTTCAATCTCTGAGCTTTGTTAGTAGACCAGTTTTTCCAAGTGTTTTGTTTTCTAGTTAATGTACACCAATATGGTGCCATTGCAGTGTTTGGTAGAATGACTTAAAAAGAAAGAAAATGTTCCTTTTTTTCTTCTGTACACAAACATTACTTGAAGTTAAACATAACTAATTAATTCTGACGTGTTTTATCAGTTGTTCTTTACCAAACTTACATGTTGGCCTATACAATTCATTTAAGTTGTTCTGACAGTTACTTTTTACAGAGTGGAAAGATACAGTGAGGCTGAACGACACACTGTGTACATGTCCTTATGATGGGAGTTCCTCATGATGAATGTTTCCGTGATTCATGTTTTTATAAAGAATGCCAAAGGGATGACTATGGATATATCACTTGTCATAACTTGTAGTTCAGTTAACAATAGTGGAGTAACTGTTTAAAAAAACAGCTATTGTACAGGAATGTTCAGTCATGTTTTCTTTGCAGTCTTTCATGCAAGCATGCCATGGGATGTGCTAGATGTGTCTCGTGACTTTTGAATCGCTGGGGTAACAGGGCTGCTGCAAGTGAGGACAGATTTGTTAGCCCTGTCCACAGGCATTCCTACAGCAACAGATGTTGTTCTCACTGAACACCTCTGGACAGAGGTGAAAGTTTTCTTGTAACTGCATTGCTGGTCTGCAGTGCTCAGCTACAGCTCAGTCTGTGGGAATATCCTGATGGAACTACAAAGAGAGAATTTTCAGAAGGACATAGAGCAGAGCAAATCACCACAGTGGTTCCTTCTGACATCACCAGCGTGTAAGTCAGAAGTGGCATTGGGAGTATGAAAATGGACCAAACGAAGCCCCACTGCACAATGCATGGAATCAGATCAGTCCCAGTGTTGGGAACGGCTCCTCTGGATCAAGTGACAGTAAAGCTGTTTCTTGATAGAAAGGGATGATCAGAGTGGAACTGGGGAGATAAATTCTGCAAGAGCACCAAATGGAGACCCCCAAAGCATTCTTGTTTGCTCACTTCCTTGTGTGAAGGAATTAAATTCATAGTAAGAAATATGGATAATCTATCATTATCAGTGATAACATCATGATCATAAAGAAGAACCACTAATACCATTTACCAATGTAACCTGTTTCTCTGCACTAACTGGAGGGAGATGCCTGATTTACAAACAAGCCCAAAAGAATGTTGCTTCTATTCCCAAAACAATACCAACAGGATGTCATGAACAACAGGAGGAAACTCTGTTGAGCTTGTACAAGACAGTTGACAGAATAGTAATCTCAAATATGGTATGTGGCTTGTAAATGTTCTATTTAATTTTGCAAGAACTACAAAGCTGATTTGAAAACAGTCATTAAGCACAGATGTTTTTTGTGATGACTACAGTATTTTTTTCTTTTTATTCTTTCCAAGGTATGCTTCCTTCCTCCCTCTAGACTGACTTCTATACTATTCCCCATTAGGACTTGATACATTAATGCAATTCTGCAAACAGATAAGAGGCTATTTTTGGCCCCCAAATTGTGATGGAATTGGTAAAAACAGAGCTACCTTGAGAAGATAATGAGATATAGCAATTAACTGGTGTCCGAAATGATGAAAAATATGAAATCAACATACATTGAAAATTAGGCTATAGTTTAAGGAATGTTTTCTTAAGCAAGGAGGAGATATTTTAACTCACATCAGTTCCTTAGTACAATTATTGTACATGCCTGTAAATAAACTGTATCACTGGTGCAGGCTATTTTAATCAGCATCCACATAATAATAAATAGTCATCCTAATATTAGGTAAGGTTTGAAGAGACCCATTTAAATGTCTTGCTGCCCAGCGTGAAGGCAAAGACATTCTGGATGTTTGATTAACACAGCTAAGCTGTGCTGCCAACAGTACATACAAGTATGTAAACTTTTGGTTTCCCACGCTAACTTATTGAGAGAGAGAAGTGATAGTGCTGAAATCTGGAACCTAGCACCAAACTAATGAGCTGTCAGAGCACACTTGCATAAAAAAATTAAAGTTTAAGGGATCATGTTAAAAAGGATGAACCATCTCTGGGAGGCTGTGTAATTATTCCATAGTTATGCACCTATTGATACACAGACCTGGTTGTATTTAATAAATAGAAAAAGCAGCGACATTCTCAGTACTTTTGAAGAAACATGGGCAGCTGTGTTCTACAGCTGTGTTGCTCAATTGCATCTTTTCATCAAGTACAGAGGAAGAAATCAGAAAATGTGCTGTTACTAAATTGTGAGGATACTTCTTATGCTTCTTAAAATAACCCAATAATGATATATTGTCTAATACAACCTAAGAATCAGTAGTTTCTCATGCTTTTATCTTAATATAAGACATCCCATAATGAGAATTCCACTCTGTTAAATCAAGCAGTGGATAAATGTTAAATACTGATTTTCCTAAATTCTTTGCTCCAGGTGATTTTTCTCATTTCTGCAGTTTACATTTTTGCTCCTCTCCCAATATTTCTGTGTCAGTACTAAATCAAAACATCAGATTCTTTTTGATGTGAATGAAAATGTGATGACAGATTTTGGATGAAAAGTCCTGTAATTCCTGAATTCATAACCCTAATCCTGGATCTACTTCCCATGAGAGCTAAAACTGAGTATGTACTCTAATATTTGGCCTTTCTAAAGGCTCTTTCGTTACACCAGTTCCAGGCAGGGAAAGGAATAAAGAAATGGATAATCTCTTCAGAATTTTCCATATGCCTTGTACAGAGAATAGTGGATCAAGTGTTTTAAACAAAGAAAGGAAGGAAGCTTTGATTTCTTGCCAAGAGACTGAAACCTCCTGATCTCTTGCCAAGCTGGTTTATTTTACTGCCAGCAGTTGCCTCACCTTAAACAGCTCCTTTTCCTCTGCAAGACTAAGGGCAGTGAAGGAGACAGGCTCTGCAGAATGGCAATGCTAGAAGAGTCTGCTCTGGTTAATGTAGGGACTGCTGCACTTTCAGATTTTAATGTGTACCAGAACACACTCCAGCTCCAGGCGGGGGGTGACCTCAGGTGATCCCTAACCAAATTTTACTTTTTCCTCCAAGTACATGAGGGTTACTGGTTTTGTGAATGTTGATCTCTTATCGCACAGAAAATATTTAACTGCTTTTGTTACTGAATAAAACATGACCCTGATTTCCAGGATTCCATATATTCTGTTTTTTTTTTAAATGTTGAGATTTACCAAATTTAAGAAACTGAGCTCATCTGAAGTAAACTGAATGCATTGGTTCTGAAAGCTGGTCTCCCTCAAAACTGGTGAGTGAGTTACTGCAGTTACACCACATCCCTGGTGTTCGTACAGGTGGTTTCAGAGCCATCTCTAAGCAGATGTGGAACACAAGTTCTTAGATATTTTGCTTATCTTTTTTCAGTGAGAAGAAGAAGATGAGGAAGATGGTAAGGTCTGAAGTCAAAGATTGGCCACAGGTACCACAGGACAAGGTTTTTAGTTTTATTGTGCTAATAGGCCCAGGACCAGACATGATGAAATTACTTCCTGTGTAGTGAGAAAGCACACCCCTTCTGCCTGTAGTCCCAATCATATTTATGCAAGGCTAATTAATTGAGGGATTAATCAGCTACAGATATTTGCTTAGTCCTTAGTTTAGCACTAAAATAGAGGGAAAGTTTTTATTTGGAGAATTATAAATTAAAACAGTAGTGGAAATTACTAGTTTTGAGGGGAGGAAATTGTAATCAGTGAGCTGTACTAGCAAATATCTTCCAGCTTTTGTCTGGATGAACACAGGGGTAATTTGTTATTCTGAGATCCATGCACGAGTCACTGCTCCAGACTGGAAACTGTTGTTCTGAAATTACCATGATCTTGACATTATCTGAAAAATAGACATTTTAAAATCAAGTCAAGACAGGATATGCAGGACGTTAAATCTTCACTTTGATCAGGAGTGGCAGTAAATGCATTAATGGTGTTTTGTTCCTGCAGTCTTCCGGTAAAGAAAAAAAAATAGACTCATTCTGTAAAAGCTATTATTTTAAATGAACAATGACCTTTTTTTTTTTTTTTTCCCCACAACAGTAAGAGAGGAAATGCTGCCTGTTTTTTTTTTTTCCCCCGTGGAAATACTTTCTAACTTGTAGTAAATCAAGTGAACAACCCTCTATTTGTTTTTTTTTCCTTTATATAGCTATCAGACTGCAATTAATGCTTCTACCAGCAGAAGTGATACATAAGAGAATGAAGAAATAATGTTTCAGAGCTTGACACATATCTCTGGGTCACCTAGATGGTATGGAAATATTTGGACTATTTAGAAGACATTAATTTATTTTCTACTAGTAAGTGAAAACATTTACGAAACCTCCAACTATGAGGCAGAAACTACAACATCCACCTTACAGCGCATACAGAGCTGACTGCAATGAACCTCTCTGTGTCCATCTCTACAGGGGTGGTTTACCTGCCCATTTCTCAGTTGCTCAACATACAAGTCAAAGATTACTGCACAGTCACTTGTGTAGTTTTCTGTTTCTAGTGAAAATATCAATGGTTTTGTCAACTTGAAGGGCTTTTATTTCACTAAAGAAGGAAAGCAATGGGGAGGGAGACAGAAGGAGGTGCTTAAACAGCTTGAGAACACTGTGTATGTGCTCAGAAGGACTCAATTTAAAAATACCTTTATTTACAAGAGTCTCTGTGGTCACAGATGCTAATCTGTAATTTTAAGTGACACCCTAAAGATTTTTTTTTTTGGCCAATTTCCTGCTTCAAGTTCAAACAGCAGCATTTTTACTTATTTTTTGCTTAATATTAACCCTTTTTAAAGCAGGGAAAAGTCTAGAGAAATAAAAAATAATTTTAAACTATATGGTAGGACATGCCCTTATGAAAAAAACATGGTCCCTCTTTTCTGATTTGAGCAACAGGTATGAGCTCCAGTGAAAGAATACTTCAGATTTCCAGATGCTAAATGGATTTATTCTGAAATAAGCTGCTGAAAAACAAAACACATGTACTGAACCCAGCACTACTTGACTCAAACTGCACACAAACTTAGAAAAGTGAGTAATATGAAAGAAGGATTTTTTTTAATTAATAGGAATCTTTATCAGATATGTCTCTAGAAAGGGATTTATTATGTATGATTTGGCCAAAAAGAAGTGGAAATCTTATGTCTAGGAAACAGCACAGTATGTATGTCACAATGGGTTTTTATCTTTGTTGGTATTACAGAAACCTAGTTAGAAAATAAGATACTCTATTTTGTCTCAGAGTTTACAATTCTAGCATTAAAAACAGGACAAAAGTCTATATAATTAACAATAGAGATCATATGTGACTGTTCAAGAAATCCATTGTTGGGAATTTATCTCCTGGGTTTAGTTTTTAAATGACCCTTGATGTATTTTTTCTGCTACTAAACTGCTGTTGAAGGACAAAAGGGAATGTACTAAAATAGAAAACCTGCAGCTGAAGAATTACAGTTAAATTAATTGCAGGAATTAAATTTATTCTTGTTGGGAATACAGATCAAAATGCATCTCATGTATGATTTTTAGCTGATTGTTGTGTTTACATGTTCATGTGTATAATTTTCATCTACTGTATCATATATTTCTCATATATTTTGGCTGACAGACCCCTTAGTTACCAAAGGCTTTAAAGCAGGCCAACTCAGCCTTTTTCCAAAGCGAACATGCTGAAAGAACCCAAAGGCTTCCCATCCCTAAGGTGAGATGACATTAGCACGCAAAACGGCAAACACTAGCAAGAGAGTTCTTTACAGAGAAAGCTGAGGCTTATCAGTGGAGTTGGATTAAAAGGTTTGCAAACAACTTCCTGCCCAATGTGCCTTACGGGATGGATTCCTCAGTTTTGCCTTCCGTTTGGGAAACTTGTAGCAAATCTATCCATACTTTACACAGCTCCCCGTTAGGTGCCTATAGAAACACCCTTAATTCCAGGGCTGGTTCGGAGCATTTGCCCTGCTGCAAGCACACCCTGGTCATTCCAGCTTTCCTGCCTGCCGTGCCTCTGCCCTCCCCACCCTCTGCTCCACAAAGGTCAGGGCTTCTCCAGTCAGCTTCCCCTCTCCTCAGAAGGCTGTGTGCAGAGTAAGGGAGAGGGTAGCTGCTGTGCCATTGAGATAATACATGCACATACAATCTCTGCACAAGCCAGAAGCAAAGTAAGAGACAGATAAACACAATCTTTGTCCCATCATTAACTCTTATTTTTCCACCTGCACATTAATCGCAGGTTAAGAACTCAGCCCCAAATGTAATTAAAACGGAAGAACAACGAGAGAAATAGAATACTCACAGCTTTGTAAAAAATGCAATGCAGGAAATTAAACTTAAGTGATGAGTTTTGCCGGAGTACAAACTTTTTCAAAGTTAAGAGCTTAGACTGAAAATGAGGTTTTGCCATTGGTGCCATTTCTATACCAGAAAGACACAAATTCTGAATCCCCACTGGCTTCCCCCAAATCCAGAATTTATTAGGTCTGTGTTCAAGAACATTGTTTAGCAATAACTGCTGACAGTTTCTTATGCTGCATAAACAATTCCTCCTCCCACCTAAATACAGAGTTTCCAATTTGTGGCTTACTTGTCTCCCACTTTATGTATATGTATATCAGTGTATGTAGATGAACTGGGTTTGTATCTTGGTAATATGAATTATTAATGATTGAGTAAAGTGGCCTAATTTAATACAAAGTTTTGAAATTAGGCCTCCTTCTAAGAATATTTTAAAATACAGAATGCATATTTACAAGACATTTGGTAGCTGCCCTACCTTGATGTTACTGGGGCTATTGACACAATGACTAAGGATCTAACAAAAAATCTGCTCTCATTGAGATCATCTCAATCACTTGACAATTTCTGAAGAGGAGGGAACAGACAAAATTGTATTTCATGGTCAGACTTAAGGCAGATGTTTAGTATCTACTGGTACAGAATTTATTTGAACTGTTTTGGGCAATATATAATGGATTTGAGAAATCAGCACTATAGCATACATTGTGTTAAGAGTATGAATTCACTGCCTGCCATCTACACACATAACCATTTTCTCTGCAGTCACTCAAGTGTTTAAAATGTGATTAACTCTTATTTTTCTGCTATAGTTACACAGGGTGGCCATTCCTCTCAAGCACTGGTTAATAACCTCTAATGACCTTGTTAATAACTTTTTCTAGTTTTCAGTGCAATGACCAGCTATGCTAAGTTTGTGTCTAAATGCTGAGAACAGTGTTAGTCTTCATAGCACACGTGAAGTACAGTTCCTTCATCAGCTTCACAAATCATCTTCCACACACAGAAACTGCACTGTGATTTCTGCCAGAGATCACAACCAGATTTGCTCCTTAGGATGGCTGTAAGTACTTTGTTTTATTCGTGTTATGGAATTATTTTTTAAAAAATCCATTTCTGTGGCCCCAAATTTGTTAACAAATAGATCTCTCTGTTATAATCAATATGTCTTTGGTATGAGCATTAGAATGTGCAATTATGTTTGCACAAATCTATGCAGATGGCTTTTATTGTAAATTATCTTCTCTTTTTTCTGATAGCAAACAATATAACAAATAAATAAGAAATGAAGATTGATGGTAGTAGAGCAACAAAGTGCCCATTACAATTACAGCAGCAGAGAACTGCAAGAAAGGTTGTAGAACATTTCAGTCTGTTTTAATACTCAGAATTTGTTTGTAGTCTAAGATTTGATTTTCTCATGAGCTCTGTGATTATACCAGACCACTTTTGACAAGGTTTTCCCTCAGTTTTTCAGTGAACTAGATTCTGCTCCTCAAAACATTTCCATTTGTGCATGGGAAGTATCTCTCCCAGCATGGGGAGAAGATAGAGCAGTTTTGCTTATTGTGTGAGCACTCGAGTGTGGATTTGTGTTGGTTTTCTCTGCAGTATGAATCTGAAAAAAAACTTTCCCAAGCCGCTATGTATTAAAAAACTTGCATTTTACCATCACCTTGTAGTAACCACTGTTGCCCATAAAGGATATGGAGATCAGTTTAATGTTCTGGCTTAAGTATAGTTTCTTTTTAAAGGATTGCATCTGGCAGCAGGAGGCAGAACAAACAGTTTTTGATTGTATTATGATTAGGAAGCAATGGAAAGGGTTATATGTGCCTTTTCAAATGTGAGAGAAATTGGAAAATACATTTTAAAAAGAATTTGAACCCTTTGTTGGTGGTCCTTTGGGGAAAATCTGCTAGCATTTACTGGGAGTGAAACATACAGGAGCCTGCAGAATCAAAAGAAAGGGATTTATGGATCCTATATAGCTCCAATTCTTTTATATTATTCCTATAATATTTATTTATAAAACTGTTATAGACTTCAAAATGTATCTGCTGCTGTTTTGAAACCACAGATAGTTGAAAATCCACAAAAATCAACTGCTGAGAGTTTATAATTGTGTTTAAAATGATAGAATAATTTGCTGTGAGGGTAACATAATCTTACCAAAAATGCTGTAAAAAAGTCAGACCAAAAATAGAGTAATGGTGGAATTCCCACACATTCAGACTAGAAAGAAAATGCTGACTGTCATTTTCCATTTTCAAAAGTTCTCCTTTTTTTCAACTTCCTCTTTCAAAATCACATAAATAAACAGATTAACTGCCTAGCATAAAAAGTGGACATTATCTCAATTTGTAAGCCTTTTGACTTTGTGTGGGCATTCCAAAACTGTACGCACTGTGGGGATACTCCCTACGAATGAATTTATCAGGAACAGATGGACGTAGGACTTCATGGAAAAAATGCTGAGCATCTGCAGTATCAGTTGTGGTTAAGGAGAGAGGAAGGTGGTTAGCTTTTTAAAAAATCTAGCTCTCATGGAGGGATGGAAATACAAAGACTTAGTAAATAACCTCAGATAAATACATTTGTCAAGTGCTGTTCCTATATACCATTAAATATTAAATATTTTTATAACTTCAGGTTTTTGCCACCATCACTAAGGTGTATGTGTGTAGCACACACTATTTGGATTAGGAGGTAAATTGGAACATACCCAAAACAAGTAGGTTACAATACATTTTAACAGTTAAAGGGGAACTACATTCCAATGGTTTATATAATACTGTGAACTTTCTGCTAAACCGTACATAAAAGCTGGCTTGCTATAATTTTTTTTTAGCTAATGTATGCTCAGAAGGACTAATAATAGGCTTTATGAGTCACAAGCATTCATTAACTAAGCCACCAGAGTTTAAAAAACATTACAGCTGAGATCTAGTCTGTTTGAAGTGAACAGATAAATTGTTTTAAGAAATAGTGACTCTTTTAAAAACACTATAATAATATGCTTCTAAATATTTAAAATTCTTAATTCTATGCAAAACCAGCATGTTAATTACCAGATTAGCAAGAATATCTTTCAAGACCAAACTTGAACCCATCTTCTAGATTTTGAAACACATTTGGAATGCTTGCTTCCCTCACAGTGGTCCCATGGGAAGATGTGTTAGTCTCACTCGTGTCTGGTTACTCAAGAAGGCACCGTTTAGACACAGCATTTGGATTTCAATGAAGAGCTGCTTTTTACTTCACTTATCCAGCTGGCTTGATGTGGGTACAATTAAATCAAATGATTTGTTCAAGGTCACTAAGGGAATCAGTGACTCGACTGGGGGAAGAAAGTTGGACTGGGAAAACTGAAAATACTAGTTCCCATTGCGGGACAATTTCTCAGTAGCATTTAAGTAAATTAGAGGGGCAACCCATTGTGTTTCAGAGTCATCTGCACAAACTGCTGCATTGTATAGACTAAATTTACATCAGTGGGAAAATGTAGGCGCAGAAGGAAAACTGAACAAAAAACTGAACACTTTCATGTGACAGGTATCTTAACAAACATACCAGATAAAGAAAAGAAAAATTTAAATAAAAATTTTTCTTCCAAAGCTTTTCAGTTTCATAGATATCATTTTTAGAGGAAAAGTTTTTAATAGTCTTTCTTGCTTGTCTTTAGTCATGTACTAGCCAATCTTTAAAAACTGGTGTTTTTTAGGATTTTCTAACTTACAGGTGTTCCTTTGTTGTTGTTGTTTAATTATACTCTGTCATTTTTTTAGCAACCTAGAGACATGTCAGTACTATCATGAGACTATCATGTCAGTATGATACCACCACTCCTTTTATCAGTAAGATTAGATGACTGCAAAAGACTTTTCCCTGCTGCACTCATTGATTACTGATAACAGTAATGAGTTGTCATTTTCTGTGATAACAGAAGGCAATGACATATTCACATTAACTCATAATTGGCATCATAAAATTTGGTGGTAAAGGAATAGTGAAATTTAGTATTTTCTACTAAAAACAGAACATAATGCTCCATCAAGGACAGAGACTCCTGCAACTGCTTTCTACCCTCTTCCTCCTTCCAAACCTGACCTCCCTTCCCCAGGCCTTTCATTCCCTCCAACATCAATTTTTCAACAGCTTTTTGTCTTCGTACACTCTTCATTTCAGCCTCGGTCTCCTGACTTAGCCAGTGCCGGCTTTCTCCTTGGCTTGCTGCCCGAGTCCCCTGCTGAACTCAGGATGTGGTTCTGCCAATCTAATTGTGGGCTGCTACTGAAAGGGGTAGTCCATCCCGTTCCTCCTACTGTCTGTCCTGGTCTCCCCTGTGAGCTGAGTCAGGGAACTAAACTTGTATAGTTCCTTTTCTTTCAGTGCAGCTCTCCAAATCAGGTCATCATGGGGTAAAATGAACACCAGTGCTAAAAATCACAGTCAGGGTTGGAAGGGACAGTGCAATGGGGAGAGGAGGGACACCATCTCTTTCAACAGTATTTGAAAATTAACGTGAATTTCATAATTAAACTTAATTTTCAGCCCCAAACTCCTCACCCTGCCTTTTGTGCTTCATTTTCCCTCCTCAGTCCCTCTTCCTAATGGCTTCCCATTTGCCCCTGCCGTTTCTGCTCCTATCCCAGAGATACCCATCAACTTATGCCAGCTGTCTTGCCCAGTTCCTTTTGCGTGCATCAGACCTGGACTTCACTGATTCCTCGGAGAGAGACCTTGTCAGTAGCTGCCTGTGGTCCCTCACTCAATTGCTGTTTACAAAGTATGAGCCCAAAAGGAGAGAAAAATGTTTCAGCAATTAAGACAGATACCTTTTTTATTAACTCCTCTCAAATCAGCTTTAATTAAGAATCTCTTTTACTTGTCCATGAAAAAACATCTGAAACTGAACTCTGACAGCATGTGTTATAAAATGGATAAAACCCCTAATAGTTGTGAAATCCCTACAAATTGAGCTTTCCTCAGTTTGAACCCTTTGTATTAAAATTAAGCAGTGAAATAGTTTTCAACGATAGTTAGAGGCTCTTGTTCCTACAGTAAACAAATGTCGAATATTTGGGCAAAAGTCTCCTCTGTGTAATGCGAGTCAGCTCCCATTGACTTCACAGGCGTTATCGTGCTATATGTGAGAGCAGAATCCTGTCTCTGTGAATAAAGGAGTTTTTTCAAGAGTAAGGGGGCTCTGCACAATGAATGCATTTTTACCAGCCCTTTCTGATTCATTGGCAAACTCCCAAACACAAGAACTGTTTCTGTAGTCTCTCTACTCTCACAATGACACACATTTTCTTTTTCATTTTTAGTGGGAAGTCTTTTGTATTTTTCTTCTCATGAAAATGTGTATCTTATGTTTCTTGGTATTTTGTACAGAGAAGTAGAAAGTATTTCTCAGAGTATTTTTGAAGTTGGTGTTTCCTGAGTTTATCGTGTATCTTCTAATTCCAATTTAAAACTTAGCTGAGGATAGAGAAGCAGATTTGAGCCTGATGCATACGTCTCCTGCAATTCAAAAGCTGCTTTGAAACGAGACTGGGCAGGCCCCTGTGGAAGTTACAGCAGCCCCAGGGAGCTATCCAAGTGGTGCCAAAGTTGTGTCATGCTGTGGTCCACCCTAGACCCAAACTAGAAAAGAAGGGGGTGGCTTTCTAGTCGTCAGGAATTCTCCAGTGGCCCAAAGTGAAATTCCCTCTAACAACACAAAAAAAATTAACTTGTGCTGAAGAACTGCCCTCTGTAGGGTTTCTGTACTGTAAACGACCGCAATCTTGCTTCCTATCATATTTTATTTTTTGCCCAGAGTTCTGCATGGCAATTTAAAAAAAGAACTTAGCAGGTATGTTTCGACAATTAATATTTTTGAAGTTTGCATTTTTTTGTGTTAAATGGTTTACATTTTTATCATCATCATCCCTTATTTTCCTGATAGTGAGTCAAGGTGGGTTTCTTCCTGTTGTGCTTTAGGAAACACAAATACATTTGGTATTGCTAATCACACAATTACAAAGATCTGTCATGCAGTTAAAGCTGCCTTTCCAGAGAAACAGCACATTGTAAACTGAGGAGTATTCCTAGTGCTGAATGGTCTATGAGATGAGCCCAAACTTGACAGACTCCACATTCTGAACCACCAGTATCACTCACTCATCTCTCCCTGTGGAACCAACTCATATATATGTCAGTGACCATCTGATAAATACAATCAGATTTCTTCCAAAGCTGAGTTAAAAGCTGTCTTTTTAAAGTATATCTAATCTCATATTTAAAATACAAGCAAATGTGTACCCACTATCTCTCCTGATATAAACTATTTAAATATTTAATTGCCTTCCTGGTCAGGAAATGTCAACAGTAGGTTTGTCTAGCTCTAGTTTCCAGCAAACAGATACCGTCGCCTTTGCCAGTGAGGTTGAAAAGGTCACACTATCAAGACCTCTCTTCTATATTTAAATACCTATTCAAAGTAATCCAGTCTCTTGTCAGGTTTTTTTTCTTTCAGAAGCTAAATAAGCTGAAATGCACAAGCTCCATACTCTGTTAGCTTGTTTTCTGCTCCCTGGATAATTTTGCAGTACTCTTTGAACTATCACTAATATTTTCCTGCTACTGTAAATATCAGAAGTGGCTGCAGGTGTTTTTGTACTGTTTCTTCACCAGTGTATGCAGATATCTTCTTTCTAGAAGACAAGTTTTTATGCACATTAGGTTGCATTTGTTCTTTTCCATCTCCCTGATCTCACACTGCCAGAGGTGTGCTGGTCCCCAGCCTGGCCAGGGCACTGCGATCTGGACTCCAGCTCCAGGGCTCTCGCAGCAGATCATGTTGTCCTCATTCAGTACTTTGTATTAACTGGAGTATGGAGGGACCTTCCCATTATTTTCCCTGGGAGCAGTGTCTAACTAAATGGGTTTCTATGTCCATGAGCTAGAATTTTGACCCTTTTGCATCCTGGAAACAGTTGGATTTTCAGTGGAGGTGAGGATCCACTACTCTATCCAGTCAGGCTGGGCTGCATCAGATCACTGACTTTAAAAATGAGCGTAGTCACTATCATAGTAAAAGTGAGCCTCTGAAACTCACTGGAGCAGAGCACAAAAAGATTCCTGTGTTTTATGGTGTAGACCAAAGAGCTTCAGTGCTTGCTGGATGATATTATTTCCTCTAATACTTTGCTTTACATTTTCTTTATTTTTTTTTAATATGAATATATTTAGATGTTGACATTTCATTGCATAATGTACGGTTTGGTCGTTCCTTAGAGGCAATCTCATTTTTTAAATTTCTATTAACTCCCCTAGTCTTTGCATCTAGCAAACTTTAATGTTATTGGATCAATATGGTGTCCCATCCCAAAAGATGGCAATAGGTACATTTTGCTGATATATTATTCCCTAAGAGTGTAGGATACCTATTTAAATCAACTGGGGAAAATTCAGCAAAGCAGTTGTTTGAATAGAATGACAGTCTTTTGCTCGGTGGCATTTAGAAGAAAAATAAAAATGGAGAAGGCTTATTTTTTGGCCTGAAATGGAATCTATTAGCTGATCAGTGTGACACAGCGTAATTAGTGAGTGATAAGCTATTTTCTGCTGTTGTTTTACAGCAAATAGAATGATTTAGATGATGTACTGTAGCAGAGCAGACTACTGAAATCAGACATTCAGGAAGCAAATAGGTTTTTTCTTTCTGGTTTATATTTTACATTTGCTGCTTTCAGGCATGAATAATACTGCAATTATCGTAAAGGTTTAAACTAACCATGCTGGTACATATGTATTTCCTCTTCCTCAATAAATTCTCTAGTTTAAAACATCTCTTATATTGTTTCTCTCACATTTTAAGATGTAGTCTGGTGTAGTTTTTTCTCTCAGGTTGGATCTCTGGCTTATTGACTCACTATTTCAAGAACTGCTTTGATGTAGGAACTTGTGAGTTATGCAGTCTCCGAGTGATGCCATTCCTGATGCTGGCTGAGGGCTCCATGGGGAAGGCCCTGGAGCTGCCCCCAGGGCTGGGGGTGCGCAGGGGCTGGCACTGGGCAAGGAGAACCGCAGGGTCAGCTCCTGATCCATCCACAGTAAGTGGAGTCTGGTCCTCTCCTCCCAGCCAGGGGATGGGGCTCTGTGCAGTTCTTACTTGGCCCTTCAGGAGTGCCACAGCAGGTGAGCTGTGGAGGCCTTACACTCCACGAGTCCTATAACCAGCATGTACCCCAGTGTGGGGTACAATGTGGGGTGCGGTATGGGATATGGTGTGGGGCACGGTGTGGGTGCAGTGTAGGATGCGGTGCAGGGTGCAGTGTAGGATGCGGTGCAGGATGCGGTGTGGGTGCAGTGTAGGATGCCGTGCAGGATGCGGTGTGGGTGCAGTGCGGATGCGGTGCAGGATGCGGTGCAGGATGCGGTGTGGGTGCAGTGTAGGATGCGGTGCAGGATGCGGTGTGGGTGCAGTGCGGATGCGGTGCAGGATGCGGTGTGGGGCCCGGTGCGGGTCACGCTCCCGGCCCGGTCCCTGCCGGGGTTACACCGCCCCCCCCGCTGCCCTCACGGCCGGCGCGCGCCGGGTCCGCGTGCAGCGGCGCCGGCCGCCAGGGGGCGCGCTGCTGCGCTCGCGGCGGGAGCGGATTGGCTGCGGGTGGCGCGCGGCCGGCCCCGCCCCGCGCGGAGGCGGGAGCGGATTGGCTGCGGGTGGCGCGCGGCTGGCCCCGCCCCGCGCGGAGGCGGGAGCGGCGTGGAGGGCCCCGCGCGCGGCCGGCCCCGCCCCCCGCCCCGCCCTCATTCCCTCCCGCACGGCCGTCCCTGCCGCGGGCGCCGTGGCCGCAGTCGGTGCTTGCCGGGCCGCAGGCACTCACCGCACGGCAGCGGGCACTCACCGCACGGCAGCAGTCCCTCGACGCCGGGCAGCAGTCCCGGGCGCTCGCTGCCGCTGTCTCTGCCGGGAGCCGCTGCCGCCTCGCCATGACCAAGGAGACGAAGAAGCCGTTCCGCCAGAGCATGGCCGAGTGGCGCCAGTTCATCTACAACCCGAACAGCGGCGAGTTCCTGGGGCGCACGGCGAAGAGCTGGGGTGAGGGCTGCGGCGGCGGGGGCACCGGGGCGGGGCCGGGGCCAGTCGGGGAGGGTGTCCCGGGGGGATGCGGTGTACGGGGTGCCCATGCCGGCTGCGGGGTACCGGGTGGCGGGTGCTGCTGCGGGTGCGGGGTGCGGTGTGCCGGTGCGGGGTGCGGTGTGCCGGTGCGGAGTGCCGGTGCCGGGTGCGGGGTGCCGGTGCCGGGTGCGGGATGTGGGGTGCGGGCGGCCCCCGCGGTCGCGCGCCAGGTGAGGCGGCCCCGGCGGCGCACGCGCCACAACCGCCCGGCTAAAAATAGCGCGGTCCGTGACGGCGGGGGCGGGCAGCGGGGAGCGGGATGGGAGCGGGAGCGGGACCGGGGCGCGTCCCGGGTCGGCTCACCCCCGCCTCCGCCCCGCACCGGCTGCGGGCCCGCGGGCTCCTCCCCCGCCGCGCCGCGCCGGGCCTTGCCCGGGTGGGAGCGGGCTGGGCCGCCCCCGCAGCCCCCGGTACCGGGACAGCTCCGCCGCCCCCGGCCCGCCCCGCGCCCCGAACACGCGGGAAATGAGCACGAAGGGCCTTGGTGCTGTGGCCGGGGCCCGGCCGGGCCGGGGGAGCGCGGAAAACCCCCGAAAAAGTTGATGAGCCCCCATTCCAGAGTGAGCGTTGTCTGTGGTTGTGCGTCATCGAGCTAAATTTGTACCAGCGTGGGGCTTCTGGGCCTTTTATTTTCTTAAAGGAAGCTTGCAAAGGAAGGCTCTCCAGTAAAGCCTGTGAAAGCAGTGTTTGTTTTCCTATTTTCAGGTAGTCATCCCATTGCTTTCCTCTGAGCTGGAAAGCATGTTATCATAATCTTCTTGCTTCCAATAAAAATGTTTAGATTTTCCGAGTGTGTTTTCTCATATTAAACCGTTGTACAAACGCTTAATATTAGGATGTTTCTTCAGCCCTCATGGGACGTATTTACTGACTTCAGAAAATGCTGCGTCTCCTCCCAAAACTTGCATGTAGTTGGGATACTTAAACGTTGTGCTTACAAAACCAACAAGTATCTCAGCGTGGTGTGAAGGAACAGGCCAGTACATCCTTGGCCTTGACACAATCTCAATGAATACTAATGTTGAAATAGTGAGGAGGAGCTTTAAGCGGGCTGTGCATGGGGTGTGCTTTCCCTGCCGTGCCAGTGTCTCCTGTCTGTCGGGAGACGGCCCGAGCTCTGACAGGAGTTCCCCTCCATTCAGATGGAAATAAGGGTTTGCAGCTACTCTGCCAGTTGAATAGCAAAGGAGAGGAAATTTCCACTATGCTGTTGTCTAGTGATCTTTCTGTACAGGCAGGTTTCCTCAAGTGCGTGGGCTGGGCGTGTGGATTGCAGAAGTCTGACTGTGTCATGAGTCTGAGGAGCACAGACTGTAGGCATGTTAGAAATAGCTTGTAAGTTTTTTCAAAAAAAAGTGAAGATCAAACCACCATATCTGTTTAAACCTGTCTAGTAGGATAAGTCCCTTAGGATGTTACTGGTCTGTGTTAGTCCAAGGCCAAGAGAGAACATGAAATTGAGACAACTTACTTGGTAATTGAGTTTCTACAGCTACTCGATAAAACATGTTTTTGAGAAAGTATGTATAGACAGCTTGAATAATTTTACTATGTGTAGTCAAGTCAAATAATTTTACCTCATTAATATATTTTCTTTAGTGGTTTAGGTGATTTTGGCATGTGGTTAGTGCTATATACCATTTCCTCAGCTGGGACATTAGGAGGTGAATGTTTAGTATCATCATAAATTTTCATTGTATTTTTTCATCAATATTTGTTGGTTTTGGCATTTTGTGATTAACATACTGCCTTTATTTAATTTAATTTAGTTATAGTCTGACTGTTTTGGGGCATGGTGTGTGGCTTTCTGTTTGGTTTTACTTTTTAATAGCAGGGCACTAATTGTGTGGTTCTGTTGGCACAGAAAAATATGCAGGGTTTGGTCTCATTTCTGCCCTTGGAGTACTGGTGTGAGCTTAGACCTGGCTCAGTGGCTACTGCTCCTTTTCTGTTGCTGGTCTCCTGGCTGAAAGGCAAAGGAGGTAGGAGAGGAGAGCTCTGGTTGCCAGTCTGCTGGATTTTCATGTCTTCAGGGGTAGCATGATGGGAATCCAATTGGCTCTGGTTCTCCTGTGCATATTTCTCTTGTCTCTGGACATCTTGCTCACAGAAATAAGACACAAGCAGTAGAGAAACTGTTAAATAATTATTCACAGTATGTGCGTGTTTTGCCCTAGCCTAAAATGGTCCCAGGGGCTTATGTAAATTGTAACTGCAAGGCTGCGATTCTGTGTGAAACCCCAGAGCTGTGGCATTGGAGTGCTCCTCTGCCATTTCTGCACCAGCATTCGTGAAAAGATCAAACACAAGCAGCTGATATACTCGCATTTGTCATTTAACAGAGGTATGTTACCTCTTAGAGTTTGGTAAAGAGTTTCCTGTTACAGTTTGGTGAAAAGCCTGTAATATGTCTCCTCTTGCAGAAAAAGGTTAGAGAACTTCACTTTTTTTTTTTGCAGACTTGAGGGGTAATTCAATTTGAATCTTTCACAAATTGGTATTTAAACCTACACGCCCTCCCCCCCAAACCTATTTTTAATTATTTGGCATAATAATTTGTTGAATTAAAAAGACAGAAAATGCAGGGGAAAAGCTGTTGATGCCTTGAGGTGGTGACGTTCTCAGCAGCAAGGCATGAGGGGTGCTGATAGTCCTTGCAGAGGTGATGGGAAGGAGGATCAGTGCTGGGGTCCACCCAGTGTTTAATCAGGTAGGGCAGAGAAAAGAGGCCTTGGCAGATTGCCATGTGGGGCCTTCCTGCAAGGAAAAGGAACATCAGCATCTGACTGCCCATAATGCTAAGGTGCTGTGCCTGCCTAGAATTGGAGTAAGAGTGGAGTGAGATCATCGTAAAAGTACTCTAATGGGATGCTCACTACACACTCAGATGTGTCCATAGCCTTACAGGATAGGCAGTAAATTCTTTTCACACAAGGTTACAGAAAAACAGTTTTTGCCAAAAAAAAAAAAGAAGACGACTCTAGTAATACTTCATTCATGGTCATGCTAGATGTCATGTCAAGTGTATTCAAGTCTTTCTGTAAAGCTGGTTGTGTCATGGTGTCTGAAGTAGAGGTGGCATTGTCTTGAAGTACATAGAAATTCAGGCTACTGAATTTTCTTTTGAGTACTTAATTGTATTGTATATGTTCAGTGCACAAGTATGTGTTTGTAATTACAAACAAGCAAACAAAACACAAAACCCCACCACCAAACCCAGCACCTTATTTTTAGGCAAGCTTTCCACCATGTCAGTGGATATACAGTCCTGCTGGTTGCCATAGCAAAGGATCCAGTTTTGCTTATGCCATCTTCAGTGAGTTCCTGATTGGACATACAGGGCTGTCAGAGTTTTAACTGCTTTTCTGAGTCGAATCTTCTGTGTTCTCTATCAATGTTTTGAGCAGAGTTTTATTGTGATTTAGCTTTTTTCACGAGTAGTGTAATATTAAACATTCTGGTATCATTATCTGCCATTGCAGGAGAATATTTTATTTTCCACGGCACAGATCACTCTGAAAAAAGGCCTTCTCTTGTTGCAGGTATTAGTAAACTCTGGTGGTACATTCAGAGTAATTTGGGGGGTTAGGGTTTTTTGTGTTCTAAATGCTTAATCGTGACATCAGACACTGGCTTTTGTGATTCCTTGCAAGAGTTGCATTTGATGCTTTCCATAGTCTCCTGAGGTGCGGCCATGTTATATGTGGAGCCCTGGCTTACTGTGACATAAAATGGAACATGGGACTGAGGTTTTATTTCTTTCAAGGCTTCTTTCCTCTACTGTCCCCTAAATCTGGAAAACAGTAATTCACAAGTGTCTAAGAAATAAAGTTGAAACATGATCAAACATAATCAGTGATTATTTAGTATGTGTAGTTGTATTAGTTTAAGGAAAGAAATCCATCTGCAGGTGGACTAAAATTCCTTGATGTTCCTTGTGGTAGTCACTGGTGGTAGTCACTAGGAACATTACTTGGGTATTTAAATCCCACTAGTTAAAGATGCTGAAGAATGATCATGCAGGTGATAGGATCAATGCAGCATGGAATCCAGCAAACCAGAAAGAGAGCATTTAACCATTGCTGTTGCAGGTAATGTTGAATAGTTGCTTCCGTGTCTGTGGAACTGTTTATAGTGATACATGTATATATCTGCCTATGTACAGGTAGATTTGTCCATCTTGTTTATGCTGGACTGACATGCTTTTTATTACTTCTACCATGTAAAGTTTGGAAAGCTTGTGTTCATCATAGAAATGATGGCTGGGTATGTGATAGCTCCCATTCACCAGTCAGAAATTCTAATTTTAACAGTGGAGAACTGTTTTGATCCCTGCAAGTGAATTCCAGCTAATGATGGTACCAACATGTTGGTTTTCAGAAATAGCAGTTTTCCAGATTTGACTTGCTTGTCCTTGTGGTTAGGATATGAAGAAGGGGGTTTGGTACTGTGTTGCCCTGCAAAAAGAAAAACAAACCAAACCAACTAGGCAAATTGTAATACAGAATTTTGGGTTTGAGTTTTTCTTGTGTCATAGTTTTAGTGTAGCAAGATCTTCTGCAACAACTGAATTGAGTTGCGTGTTTGATGTGTTAGCTGTACTTTCCTTGGAATAAATGTGGAGGATAGCTTTTCACTGTTACTTGGGTACATCTTGTTTCCTGACAAGAAATCCAGTGTTATGTGAAGTTATTTTGGCAAAGTTTCTTGACAGGTTATGGCTTGCTTATTGTGATTAGCTTAGGATAATTAGTACTAATAGGCTCACAAAGAGCAATTTATTCAGTTCAGGCTGTTGGAAGTTGCAGAGGAGTTTTTGTTTGTTTTTTTCCCCTCATTTAATGTGGAAAAGTAGCATAAATGGGGCAGTTTAGTGGTCAGTGTTCTGCAGTGCATTTACAAGCTACATTAAAATAAAGATTAAAAATAATCTGTGTGTGCATGCATGCACACGTGCTCTGCTGGACAGGGGGAGCTTAGCCAAGTGTCAGGGCTGTAAATGGAAACACCATGGGGCTGGTATACCTATCACTAATAAACAAGGGGGCAGGGTTTTGCTGGGGTTTTTTAGTTGATTTTTTTTCTAATGAAGTTCGACATAATCTTTTAGAAATTAGAGTAACGGTGTATTATGAAATAGCTCAGTGAAAAAAAGATTTCCCTGACTTTCTTGCTTTTACACTAATTGCCACAGGAGCTGCTTGTCTTGCCCTACGTGTCAAACTCTTTTTCTGTTCCCTTGGAACTGTTTGATGAATGTCTTGGTCACTTGATGGGAAGTGTACTTTCTACACAGCTTGATGAAAATGTATTCAATAATTGATTAACCTACAGGGAATCAAAGTGAGAGCCAGCCAAAGGTTTTGTAAGGAAGCTTTTTTGTTTGTTTTTGTGATGCCCAGAATACATCGGGTGTTAATCAGAAGATCCTCGTTCTGTTTTGGATCCAGTTAAAGCAATTATAGCCTTATAGGTAAAGCAAATTGCTGGTGTGCCAAATACAGATGCAATTCTTATAAGGCTTTTGCTAACTAGGATTTCTACTGTTTTTATGTTCTCTTTTCAGCACCTTAATAGCTTCTAAGTAGCCTTAACGATAGTTTATAATAGATGTCTAGCTTTCTTGTTAATTATAGAGGAAACTTGTTCTTTTGTTTGCATACTTTGCTACTTCTATTTGCTGTGTAGAACTTTGCATCTTCTTGGTTCCAAATATATTTTAAATACCTGATCACACTCAGACTTCTGCAGATTGGTAAGTAACTTTCTTAACACGTGAAATGGAAAACTAAAACCAAACAAAAAATCCAGTAACATTCAGCTGGTTGCTGGAGAGAACTTACCTTAGGGTAAAGATAATTTGGGAACCACCTCATTATCTTAGTAGATTTACATTGAGTTCTTTCAGAAGTAATATAGGTACTTGCATCATTAGCCATCATGGGTTACCGTGGGTTACTTTTGCACTGAATATTTCAGTGCAAAATGCACTTAGTTTCTGGGAAAGGAGCCAAAGATTAGGCTTCCTTCTGTCATCTTCAGTGGACAGTAACATATCACTGTGGTACAGTCATGTTTGCTTTCGCTCTTCCCTTTTCTATGGAAGGATGAAAAATACTGCACTTGAGTGTCATGGTAGGATGTTGTGTAATGGTTTTGATAGTTTTCTTTACCTGAGTGCTATCTCTGGCTTCTGATAGCACCCTTATAGCTAGGATATTACAAAAAACGAATTTGTGCCATCATTTGGTTATGTTTTTGCATTAGAAAGGTTTTGAAGATGGCTCTCTGTCCAAGTACTTGATTTCTTCAATACTTGTATAGCTCCCGTTCGTTTTGACAATGTCTGAGCATGTTGTCCTTAAGTCTCAGGTGCTCATTCTTAAAACAGAATCACACACTCTCTTTTGGGTTGGCATTATACACTCGATTAATGAAACAAGTTGAGGCTGGTAACATCTGTGTAACTGGTGAGTTCCAGCGAGGCTGCTGGGTCCCTGAGGTACATTGGTAAGCAGGTGGATGTGTTAGGCAGAGGCTTGATAAATCTGAACAGAAGGCTTGGTTTGTTTTCAAAAATCTGCAGCAGAAAGCATTTTTACCTTGAGAAGGCTTTTGTAACAGAACTTGTGAATGTTATAGAATGAGTGCTCTGTGTGGAGTTCCATCATAGATAAACTAGGGTAGACAGGTCTAGATCCAGTGTAATAATTTTATCTTTTCACTTAGTCCTTTCATCTTCCCAACAACCCCTTTCTTTACAGATACAAAACTAAAATTCCCTTAAGCAAGAGAAACATTTTTTTCTAATGTGTTGCTTAGTCATCTTTGCCAGCTTTCCTGTGTAGCCCAAGGAGTGGTTTTTAATGCTTCTCTTTAAAACAGACATGCTAAAATGCCCTCTAAGTTTTAAGAATCAGAAAGTATTAAGAAAACCTCTTTGTATGCATTATTGTGCACTGTGCATTACATATGTATGTTAGAGGCATATTTATAGCTACAAACATTGTATTGCTTATTTCCCATTTTTATTTCAAAATAGGTAATGGAATTAGATGAAACAAAAATAGTAATTTTAGCTTTTTTCTTTACAGGATTGATCTTACTATTTTATCTGGTATTTTATGGCTTCCTAGCAGCACTCTTCACATTCACAATGTGGGTTATGCTTCAGACACTGAGCAGTGATATACCAAAATATCGTGACCGGATTTCTAGTCCAGGTAACATTGTATTTATTTTTTCATAAACATCTGTCTGGTTTAACAACTAAGTTTTGTTTGAGAGTTTATTTGAATATGAACTAAGTATGGGAAACTGATTATTCTTCAGTTACTTGCAGGTTGCAAAGGTAAAACTTGGTGTGAGGCAAGTGATGTATGTTTATAGCATAAATTCAGTTGATTTTTGTGTGTATGTGCTAACTTTCGCTATTTTTTCGTGTAAGTTTTTTTCAATTGAATTTGTCCTGTATGTGGACTACAATTTTACCTGCAGATCCATACAACATGCTGTTGGAGAAGTGGGATTATGATTTAATCAAATTGCTTTAAAGATACTATAAGCCAGTTCTCTTGGATCAGATGGAAGGCCCCCTTGATTGGTATTTGACACTTTAAAGAAGTACAGGAAGGCTGTGCTGTGGGTGTGATGTGCTCGAGGGCCTGTAAGGACTGTTGGCACTGAGGCCTTTCTGGAGGTTTGAGTACACTATCGGGTGGTTTCCAACTGACTTGGAATGTCTGTGCATTTCAGGGCCTGTTGGCCTGTTATCTAGGGATCCACTGAAGAAACAGGGTCGTATTGTGATGAAGCCAAGCCCATGTAACATGTAGCTGCCACCAAAAGTGGTGTCTTGCTTCCTGGAACTGCTGCTTCCTTTATGTCCGTGCCCATCCGGTCCCGCTGCTGGCTGGTTCAGGGAACTGTATGTGACAGAAAATACCCTGCACAAGTAACAATGAGTAATAAGGTGGTTGTATTTTTTTTCCTTTAATTTAACTTCCACCCTTTTTCCTTTTTTTTTTTTTCTAAAAAGAGTAGTTTAACTACATCACAAAATTCTGTCATAGACTCTGTTTTGTTATATCTCCATATTGGAAAAATATTCAGGGTTTTCACTCTGAAAGATTTAAAAGATGATTCTGCATACTTTGACTGCACCAAAGAGGTTAGTGTGTTCTAATTATTTATTCTGGAGAATGTGTAAGTATTTGATTTGTATAGGCAACTTCAATGATTGGGCCACCTGAAAATTATCTCAATTTTTATAACTTGTCTTAGAGACCAAATTTGCATTTAAAATACAAAACTAAATGGTTATGCAATATTAATATTTTGATGGAAGCAAGAGAACATTATTTTTTTAATACTTTTCCCTTTATTTAAACTCAAAACTCTCAATTGACCAACATCTTGCAGCTGCATCCACACTTAAGATGATAGAGTAGTCTTTGTGTGAGCAAGCTGCAGTTGGGCCAGCGTGATAAACGTCTCTGGATTCTGAACAGAGGTTTTCTTGGTGTAGTATTCTGGCCTTCTCTAACAAGTATTTTCTTGTAAGGGATTTTGAGGATTTGTGCTGTTTTTACAACCTAAGAATGGGCTAGATGCTGGGAAAAAAATAACTACAAAAAAGGTGGCTTAGTTGACCATTTGTCCCCATTTCCATTGTGGAAGTCAAAACCTTGGTAGTGGATGGAGCTGTGACTTACTGCTGGACTTGAGTGACATTTCTTCTCTCTAGCAGTTTAGGGTATTAATTTTCCTTGGCTTTGAAATGTCATAAAGGATGTTTGTTTAAAAAAGTATGTATGCCACAATTAGCTTTTAATTTAAGAATTCCTGTAACATTTCTGAATTAAATCTTTTTATTAACCGTGTCTTTAGTAACACATATATAAAAGTGAATGAAATTTCTTGTTCCTGTTTCAATGTTTCTCTTTAACTCTGTCATTTTTCACTTGCAGTGAAACATGTAATGTTCCTGGCTGTAAAACTAAATTATAAAAAAAATTCTGCACACAAAACCTGGATGGCGTAGGTCGAAGGTTTTACTCTTCTGTTAAACGTACTTGGAAATTTCACAATTGATTTATTTTGTAATTGATATTTGACTTGCTTTGTACACTGGAATGTAACAGTATAAATCAAATCCAGATTATTGTTTAAAATCCGTCTTGGAACTGTAATATAATGTAATCCGTTTTAGAATCCTAGGTGTGATCCTGTGCTGAGGTTGTTAATTATGTTCCTTTAGAAGAGCCCAAATCTTACATCTCTCACAGTCTATGCATCAGTCCTTCAAATAGCTCTTTTCTGTAGAGTTTACACCGTAATCTTGAGGCAGACTGTGATCCACTGGAACTGGAGCAGTCTCTTCCTCTAAGGATGTTTCTTTCTGAAGTTCCACTTTAACAATAAATCTCTTCAAGTAATTGTTTCATTCACTGATGACTAGTTTAGTTATTTTGTCATATTCCCTTTGAAAAACCCATAGATAATAATAATCTCTTATCCCCTAAAAGCCCTTAGTGTGTAAAACCCCTTCAGTGATTTTTCAGCCCTGCTAATAATTATCTTGTATTTTGGTGAATCCCAGTTCAGTATGAAGGCCAGAAAATGACTGTAATGGTGCAAAGTAATCTGCAGTTAAAATAGTGTTTGTAGTTTTATGTGGACTATCATTGAAACATTTAGTTGTGGCTTCCCTGGAAATAATTTAACTGCTGCTATTGCAGTAAAGAGGCTCTATGATTTACTTGGAATCCTACAAAAGAACTAGACTAAAAAAGTATTAAATTATATTTGGGGTTTTTCAGAATCTAAAAGATGTTTGTGTGTGATAAATTTCTAGTATGTGCCTTTATTATTTCCCAGTTGAAAGTATTTGTAAACGATTTCTGCCTTCAGTTGAGAAGCTGAGTAATTTCCATAGGTGACGCTTTAGACCTGCACTTTTGATATGCTTTCCAAAACCTTACTGTGACTGATTAACTGCAGTAATGTATTAAGATAACTTACCCAACTTTATCTTCCCACTGCAGTCTTATCTTCTTAAATGTTTATTTTGCATTCAAAAGGCCTGGTTTTATTTTTTTTTTATTTTGGGGGATGAGTTTTGTTTTCTACCTTAAATTTTTTTCGTTTGGAAATCTGGTTTTAATTGGTTTTGCCAGAGGATAGGAAACTACATGGTATCCTAAGCTGATACAACTAAGTTGCAGCTGTAATTGCAACCTCTTTTAGGCCAAATTTTACTGTGATCAAACCATTTTAATATTCTGACTTAGAAGAAAATTAATCTGATTAAATACAGGTTGGGGTTTTGGGTTTTTGTGCTTGTATGTTTGGTTTTCTTTTTCTTTTGTGGGACTGCAGTGTCAGTTCTCAGCTACAGTTGAAGAGACGGATGCATAGACACTCACCTGTTAATCACAGCTGCAGGGTTTTACGGGGGCTGTTTGCATTAAATAAGAGTTACCTTAAGGTAGTGTGAATAAAGCAATCAGTCATACACCCTCTTTTGAACAGATTTAATCTCTTCTGCCGTGTCTGGTGGTGTAGTGCTATTTAATCTGCTGCTGAAGCTGTGATGAGTAATGGAAGCCATGAGTATCTGCTAGTGACAATTCCTGATGGCAAAGGCTATTTTTTAGCAGAGAGCGTCTCCTGCTTTCATCTGCTACAGAAAAATCCCTCAGATTTAGCTCTGCACCTTTCCTGACCCCTGTGCTGGGGAGAAGGATAGCTGAGCTCTGTCAAAGGCCCAAGTTCCATGTGTTCCTTTTTCATCCTTCAGCCAGAGCTGGACCCCAGCCCTCCGAAATCCGTGTCTGTGTTTCTCCTGCCAGCGCTGCCTTCCTGGCTCCAGTAGCCACAGGCACTGGGAACACTGCAGGGCCTGGGAAGCAGCTCCAGAGCATTCCTGGCTCCCAGGGCCTGGCTGAGCCACACACCTTTGCAGGGACACGCACCTGAGCTTCATAAAGTGTCTTGTATTGTCCATGAAACAGATGCTGCCTAAACGTTCTGTTTGAGGACATGGAGAATAAAAACTACCTTGTCTTGTGTGTTTGAGTGGGGTAACTTTCAAGCCATCTTTATGTATAATCAAGTTTTTAAAAATACTTTATTGTCTGGGTTTCTATGAGAATAGTACAATCATAGCTTCACTCTACGTTGCCTAAAGCTTGGAAGCATTGCTTGAACTGAAGGTGTTCTGGGTGTGGTTTTGCAGTTTTTTCTAATTATTTTCTAAATTTAATCTGCTGAGTATGGAAAATGGGAAGTGAATTGGTAAAATGCTTTGATTGAAACTGATTAAGCTGCTGATTTTGCTTTTCCTAATCACTTGGGTTTGCTTTGTGAATTGCAGTTATACATTGGGTTGGATTGAAGTATTAATTAATGTAATGTTGATTTTGATATCTGGCTTCAAACACAGACTACCTTCCAGTACTGTGTAATATAGGGGTAACATTGATATTTCTTTACAGATAGACATTTTCCAATTTATGGATATTTGAATAGGTTAGAGTGGTGTAGGGAATAGAAGTTACTTAGTTCCTAACTTGCCCTTTTTATTTTAAGGACTTATGATTTCACCAAAGCCAGACACTGCACTGGAATTCTACTTTAACAAGAGTGACAGCCAGTCATATTCAGAATATGTTACTACACTTCAAAATTTCCTTGAATGTAAGTTACTTACAACTCCCCAGGTGATTCAGGAATCTCTGCCTTGAGAACATTACTTACATTTTTTGCTTGTAGTTACTAGTTGCTAATGGCGATTAATGCAAGTTCAGGGTTACTATAGATAATGTGTGTTATTAAAGTATATACATTTTCTGTAAAGGTAAGTATGGATGCTTATCTTGGACAGGGAGCCCTGAGCATGAGAAATAGTGGAGTACATAATTGAGAGTTTTGGATCCTAGTCTGGTGTTTTGGTGACATGGTTGTTTAAATACTGTAAGATGTAGAAATCACGTATGCCAAAAGAATGCAATGTAAAATAACATCTTGTATTTGGAGGCAAATTTAACAAGAACTCCCTGATTAGTCTTAATCTAAATAATTTGGTAACTGAGAATCTTTTAGTCTTAAGAAATTGTCTGTTTGAAAAAATTATGCACACAAAGATTAAATTAATTGCAATTTATTAATTTTCACCCTGATACATAGTATTTATGGACAGAAATATTAAAGTACTGAATTTAGAACATGGATAAAAGGCAACACAGAACAGGAATGAAGGATGGCATACATTCTTTTATGTGTGTGCCTGCATGTACACTTGCAATACAGAAATCAATTAAAAATATTAATTACTTATAAATATTAATATGAATACTTTTAACACCTTAAAAGTTGTAGGTCAGAATTGAGACGGTGCTGTATGCATGAATTGCTTTATTAGCTGCATAAGCTATACTTCAATCTCTCCATATCTGTAGTTTTGGTGCCCACTGAAAGCTTCTCTGAGTAGGCTTTTCTTCCAGAGCTCTGCCAGGTTCCTGGGGAGAATGCTGCATTTCATGGTTACCTGCCTCTCCTGCAGTTCTAGGGGACTGGCATTGAGGATGAGCTTTCCCTTTCTCCATTTGCCTTGGTTAGCTGGGGGGTAGGACCTGAGGGAAGGGGAAAAACCACAAAATAACTGTGAATAAATGAGTGTTTGTGACAGTGTGATCTGTGTACTTGTGAAACACAAGAAAGTGAGAAACAATTTGGGCTGTTAGTATAACATCAGTTATACTACCTGATGGAAATGTAGAGGCAATTTAATATTACTTATTGAAGTACTTGACTTTTTCCTGTGCGTTTGTAAAAGAAAGGTGCAGAGGGAAAACTGGTTCAGTTTCCAGGTAAAAACTTAGTTGTTTATATTTTAATACGTTATTAGTTTATAATATGTAATCCATTTATGTGCAGAAATTAATGACATTGTGATTATTGTTACAATTTGAAAAGCAGGACAGTATTATTTTTTTTTAATAGTCTTTATTCTTTCATTCAAGTACAGTGCCACTTCTTGATAGGCTTTGAAGAATTGTTAAGTTGGTTATGAGAGACATAGTGCTCTGAAAATAGTTCTTTGAGAGAACTCTTTGACAAGTAACACTGTAAAGTAGATATTTATATAAGCATCTGCAGGCTCTGGCTGCTTACCTGTTTTATACCACTGATTTAAAAGGTCTTTCTGTTTTATAGCATACAATGATTCAAAGCAGTCCCAAAACATAGACTGTACTCCGGGCAGGATCTTTGAGCAGAATGATGCTGCTGTTAAAAAGGCCTGTCGATTCAACCTCTCTGATCTGGGACAGTGCTCTGGAAAGGAAGATATGAATTTTGGGTACTCTAAAGGAACCCCCTGTGTGCTTGTGAAAATGAACAGAGTAAGTGCCTGCTTGTTTTTTAATTTTTCAATTAAAAAATTGAAAATACAGTCTTTTCTGTAGCTGCTGTAACTATTTGAGTATACTGTTAAACTTAACAATACATTAAATCTTTGTCCTAGTTGGAAATTGTGTTCAGATAAAAGTGACACTGAATAGATTGATGCCCTGTATGAACTCTGTTGTTTAGTGAGGGAAAAGATCAAATTCAGTCTGTAAAATTGGAAAGGGGGAAAAAGATCTGTAAATAATTTAACTTTCTCTCCTGTAGATAATTGGATTAAAGCCTGAAGGAGAACCACGCATACAGTGTACACCTAAGGTCAGTTCTGAATGTAAGAAATAAATGTGTAATTTATTTTCCTTATGAGTAGGGTGAATAGTAAAGTAATTTATTTCATTCTTTTTCCTTCTTGTTAGAGACTTTCTATTTTTGTTTTTCATCTTACTGTATGTCTAATTTAGTTTTAGTGTCTTTAATTTCTTCAGTGTACTTTTAAAAATATTTTTCAGTTGTTCTGTCATCTTTAGATGTGTTCGAGCTGCCTGTCTTTGCTGTAGAGTTGAGGAAAATACATACATGTTATTTGTGATCTTATTTATTTATTGTGAGTTATATTTTGTTTTCTCATTTCATAACCTATATTTTTATTTTTTCTCCATGCTGCAAGTGCACCTTAGACAATTTTATAAATGATGGGTAAGACACTGTGTGTGGAAACTAATGTTACTGCTCAAGTAAAAGTTGCCTTCAAGTCAAGTATAAACTACTTACAATAACAGCTAATCTATGCATATTTGTTATGTACCGATGGATTTACACAGAATGTTTTCTGGCAATTATAATAATTACTTTGACTTATGGATATTTTTCCTAGACTGCTTGGGGAGCATTGAAACCCTTGGTAAGTCTGTAGCTTGAGCAAGGGGCGCAGTCATGGCTTTTAGCTTGAGGTGACTGATAAAAATGTAAGTTGAGAAACGTCCCCCGTTAATGAGACAAATACTTGTAAGGGTTTCTGCCTTCATCCTGAGTACCTCTGGTAGGCGCAGATTTTAATACTTGATTTTTGTGGAGTCTCTGAAAGTTTTGATCTCTGCATGACAGTTCATTGCAAGCAAAGGCGATTCTTTCTCTTGAGATTGATTTCTTTCCTTCCATTCTCAAAAACACCATTGTCCTCTTGAAGGAATTATTTGATTTTTAGAGTAAAGCAATTAAGCTCCTTCAAGTAGTCTCTTTCTTCTTTGACTTGTCTAGTTTATCATGTGTCTGTAATGTGATATCCCAAACTGGACAGAGGTTGGCCTCTAGCTGAGGTGTTGTTGATGGCAGAGTTTCTCCCTTTGTGATTACATTGGAAATAATATTGTGTCTCAGGGTGAATATGCTGTTTGAAATACACTGACTGTTTATTTTAATTTTATTATGCAGATCTTTATTTTGGTTATTTCCCAGTCTGTATTTGTAGGTGTGATTCCTTGAAGTTGAATTTCATATTACTTTAGCCCCCACTCTGTAACTTTTTATGGTCATGTTAAAGGGATCAAGTTCTCTGAAGTGTTTTGCAGTATTTACAGCCTGGTCCCATCAATGAATGAACGTGGTTTTACATCTCACAAATCCTTATTGAAAACACTGAATAGGGTCCAGGACAGTCATCTTAATTTTCACCTGAAATACCTTGTGGTGTGTTGAGAACTAATGTTCAAGTGATTCATAAAATACTGATGGTAATCCTATTTTATAATGATTGTATTTCTTCAACTTTCTTGTATGGGTGTTCTATGAGACAGTGGTAAAAGCCGTACTAAGCAAATTACAGGAGATCCTTTTTTCTATCCTCTTAGCTGGTTTCACTAGCAAAAGAGTAAGTTTCATAACAACTTGGTTGATAAGGATGGGCTTTTTTTGCTATTTTTTTTACCCTTTGAGATACATTTAAGTAAATTTTATGTATTTTCTTGCATCCTCTTTCTGTAAGTACAAATTACTTACAGAATTTATTTAATAAATACAGAATATAGTTAGAAGTTCTCTGATGATGACCCAAGCAGGGCCATCCTAGAGCACATGGCACAGAATTGGGTCCAGGCAGTTCTTGAATATCTTCATTGAGGGAGACACCACAACATCTCTGGACAACCTGTCCCAGGGCTTGGTCACTGCACAGTAAAGAAGTTCTTCCTCACAGATGGAATTCCTGTGCATCAGTTTGGGGACCAATCTGGGGAAGTGACTGCCTGGACTTAACACAATCTGACTTTAAATGGAATTTGGGGTTTTTACAAGTCTCTCAGGTACAAAATGAGGTTCATAGCTTCTCTCTGCACATCCTGCCAGTCTTTGCCACCTGAAACCATCATTTAAGTTTTTCAGTGTCAAATTTATGTTCTTTATGCATTCTTCTGTGAGGTGATTCTTCTTGCTTCTCCCTGTGCTTTTTCTGTGAGATTTTTCTTAAATGGAAGCATAAAAAAAGGTAGATCTGTGATTTCAAACTCAGCACACTCATAGCTGGGGATGCTTCCCCCCTGCCCTTGTCATGGTATCCATCATTGCCATCATTTCTGTAGATTAGGGAGGTGAGTGTGGGCAGTGTCAGACACTAATTACAGCTGGTTCTTCCTGCACCCTTCCCAGGAGGGGCTGATCTGCTGTAGTCTTGAGAATCTCCACAGAGAGAAACAAACCAACAGAAGGTGGTGTTTCCAAGAAGTTTGAAGATCAGCATTTTCGGTCTTTAGTTTGGGGCTGGAGCTGTGCAGTTTCATGTGCTCTGGAACATCTTGTAGCAGTATTCTTCCAAGTAAAAACTACCTGACTGAAAACTGGTAGATTTGATGGGGAGTATTTTTTAACTAAAGAGAAGGAAAAAAGCCTCAATTCCAAAATACATCTGTTTCTTCTGTTTAGTTACCATCTTGACTTTGTATTAGGTATCACTTTGTAGTGTACATGAATGAAGAATGGCTGTATGACTGACGGTGTACCTTGCTCTTGTCAGCATATTCAGGACCTGAGTTAACTTGCTTTCTGTGACAGAAATCTGTCTTGGTTTACAGTTTCTACTGATTCACTCTGCTCTTCATCGTGTGCAGTGGTATCATTTCTTCTTCTCAAGTTATTATAGAGCATTCCTGCCCAAGTTCTTTCCTTGGGTCTTTGTATATTATCTGAACATCTGAAAAATTATTCTTTCTAAGACACAGTCTTAATAAAGACTGAGTTAGTGAGGGGGAAGTTTGTCTTGTCCAGCTAAATTGTCAGATTTTAGATTGGCTGATTGTCAGCAACTCTTTGTGGAAACCAAATGGTAAGCAGATCAAGTGACACTCAGTAATGGAGTGCTTCTTGAAGTTCTTCAGCAGTGACAGCTTGAGGAGGTGTTTTTTGGCTTATTTTTATTTGACCACGTAGGGATATTAAGTGGGATTAATTATTAAAATTCCAAACCCCACAGCAGTTGCATGAGACAGGCAGCAGCATGTCCCAGAACCCCTCTGCTATTGCAATGATAGCCTAATGCCTATATAGCTGTGACTGCATGCATGCCTTGTGTTCAGCTGCTCCAGAAATCACTACTCCTATTTATCTTTCCTATGTTATTGTTTTCTGATTTTTTAACAGTTATTTCAGAAATATATTTGAAAAATGAGTATTATCAGCTGCATGAGCTTTAAATAAAATAAACAGTAATGGTGAAAAGCAACAGATTTCTGCTTAGTAATTTGCTAGCTCAAGGTCCAAAGTAATAAGCATATATTGAAGAATTGCAATAATTTAGACTGCAAAGGAATGGGAATGTGACCATATCTTAAAAAAACACTTTGTATGTTCTTTTGAGGAGGTCAGAAGAAGGTAATCTTAAGATGTGGTTTGGTCTTTACCTACTGTAGTTGTCTTCTGAACTTTGTAGAGTATCTGTTTAAAATCAGAGCTGTTGTATGTGGTAGTATAAAAAAACACAGTTGCTAATAATTAGACTTTGAACTTGTGAATTATGCTGAACAAGCAGTGATGTTGTGGAGATATATTGAGTATGGGGCTGAATGGGGATTGTTTTAATGGCATTTCTCTTGATTACAGTAATATATTTACCTTATTACAGAAAGTCACGTTAGATGTGGACATTTCTTAGTGGTTGGAATGTCCAGTAGTTTGACATCCTGCCAGAATACACAATCCTGAAGAAGAGTGTGCATAGGGAGAGGTGTCTATGTGTCCCTGTACTGGTAGCCTGTGTCTGGCCAGCTTAGTCATATACACATACTTGGTATATCTCACAGATTGAGCGACTCCTTAGTCAGAAATTAGGCAGCAACTTTGTAGGTGGCTGCTTCTTATTCCAAGATTTGGGATTACAGGGGACAGTTGAGTGATAAGGCATGTTTATGTATAAGTTGTTCCTCTAAGGTGGTGATGACACAGACAACTCCAGTAACATCGCCATTTTAAACTTGGATTTCTTTTTAGGTGGCCTATATTTGAAGGAAACATACAGGCTTGCTTGTAGATACTTGGGATTTTAGTTATATATGGGGGCTTTTTGGTTGTTAAATTATTCATTACAATGAATGTCCTCTTCCCCCTTCCCCATTTCTTTGACTCATAAAAAAAGCATGAAGGCAAGCTGTCTTGACTTGATTGCTAATTTAGATAGTACTGTTAATCCTTACTGTAGCAGCATGTAACTATTTGCCAAAAATAGATTTATTTTAGAAGTTATTCTGCAAGTGTGTAGGTCAGTTGCCTTTTTTTTAAGTATCTTGGCGCTTTATCATTGGGTTATAATTCTGATTTTATATTTATTTTTGTGCAAGCAGTGTTAACTTTTAATTTTGTTGCTGTCTCCAATTACAGGAAGAAGGAATGGTTGAAATAAATTATTTTCCTCCTCATGGTGCAATGGACTTGATGTACTTTCCATACTATGGGAAAAGCTTGCATGTAAGTCTACCTTCATGATGGTCTTCATTTTGTAAATGTTTTGCTTCTGTTTGCATTTACAGTTACTAATATCAGATTGATTCTGAAGTTTGAATTTTGTAATGAGGTACTCATGAGGAGTATTAGGTATGCAGAACTGCACAGTGCTTGGTGAGATTGGAGGTGCCTCATTAGACATAAGGAAGGGAACTGGGCATTGTCCTAATGAAGAAGTGGCCGTGTACCATCAGTGCTGAGAGCAGCTGCTCTTCTTTGGTCACTGATATCTTTGGGAATGTTTTTGAATGCAGGCAAAGGCAGGAAGAGTAAACTCAGTTTTGTATTGCAGTACACTTTCTAATAGGTCATCCTTGTCTTGAGTTTATAGTTCCTTATGGTATTATTGATTATATTTCTTTGTGGCTCTGAAGGCATGTTTTCTGTTTGCTTTGTTTTAAGAAGGACTTCTTAAAACTTAACTACTGCTACATCTGCTACTTAAGTAGCAGATGAGGATTTTTTAATTGTTGCTCTTATTATTAATAATCATCTTATCTTTGTTTTTGTTTGCTTGGTCCATCTATCCTCATTGTATTTGGACATAAATTTTATTTCTCTAACTGAAGAATAGTTCAGTTTAAAAAAGTCCAAAATTCACTACTTTAGGAGCACATAATACATAGAGTTAAAGCTCTGGTTTCTTTTAAAACTTGCATTTAGTTACTTTTTTTATTTTCTAACCTTAACTTGTGAGCACTATATCCAGAAAATTTGTACCTTCTGTGAAATACAAAATTATATTGCCTATTATTGACCAAGGTATTTAGTCTATTAAACATTTTCATGGTTCACCGTTGAAGGTAAAGGTACTTTTTAACCATAAATCTTATTAGATCCATAGTATACCTTGGTGTGGGGTTGTAATTTCACCAATGTGATTTTTATATTAAATTACTCCTTGGTCAGTTTTTCCAGTGTATTCTGTACTTCCTTGCTGCAGTTCCATAACCTTTTTATTCTCACGTGGCTTTTACTAATGAAGAGGGAGTTTTGTTTTCCTTCAACATTCACTTTCATGTTCCTTATGGGTAGTTCTGTGTTTTCCATTTTGTTGCCACATTTGGAATTAGTAAACCGTCTATTCACTGAGACATGCAAGATAGAGACAGTTCCTGTGCTTCCAACAGCCATGGAATGACAGAGGGAAAAAGAGCATTGCTTTTCTAAGAAATGCAAAGTACAGCACCTGTTGACATGGCAGGGGGCAGTTTGTGCCAAGGACAGGATGAAGAACTTCGTTAACAAAATTCCCATCTTGCTGCTATACTGATGGAAAATGAAAGATTATGAGAGTAATGAAGACATGCAAAACTCAATGCTATTTCTGGCTTGAATTAAGTGGTTAAGCTTTACTTTTTTTCCACCTCAGTTTTTGATTCATTGTCCTTTCATATTCACTTTGTCATGTGGAATAGAGGCTATGGTTTTAGGGATTCTTGCTTATGTGAGGCTCAATTCTCACAACATCAGTATACTGAGGAAAAGGAGGGGCAGTAGGAAGAGCTGTGAGGAGTTTTAAGTATTTGATTACGCCCCAAGAGTCTGGATTGATTTCTTGGCTATGCAACAGAGTTTGTATATTATATCAGTATGGAACTGTTAAATTATTTTTTTCTGTAAAGGAGTTAAGAAGATTCAACTAAACTTGCTTCTCTTGTGCTAAGGTAGGAGCCATAAAAGTACTAATATCTACAGCTTTGGGTCCAGGATGGTTATTTGTCTTTCGCTGCTCAGCCCAGCTCCCTGACCTTAGAGAATGTTCCCTTTTTCAGATGATCTGTCTTAGTTAATGAGGATGCTGACCTTCCTCCCCCAAATTTTATATTGAATAAAAGTACATTCTTGCATCATCTGTTTACAAAACACCATAGAAATTTGTGTACTTAGTTGAAAAACCTTGATAGTGAGAAGACTTCTCTCCCTGAGGAAACATGGGGATTTTAGTTTTGGTTTTTAGAAAACGCAGTACCTCAATGCAGTATCACCCTTACAGCTGCAAAGTTTTGAGGGTGTCTTGCCTTGCTGCATTTGCCCCTCCCAGTCTGACGTTTACAGGAGCACAGGAAAATTTCTGATCTAGTAAAACCACTCTCCAGTAAGAGCAGTTACTTCAATCCACTCCTTATGAGTACTTCACATTAAAGATTTTAGCACATGCCTTCCCATGACATTATTCTTTGTAAAGGAGCCTATGAGTTTTCTGTAGTGTTTTCTCTGGTAGAGAAGATGCCTAAACCCAACAGAAATGTATTAAGGAGTCTTTTAAATTAATGAGTGGGGAAAAAAATCTTAACACAACATTTTGTTCAATTAAAATTCAAGGCTTATACTTGTATAATACTGTAGTGTTGTATTTAGTCCATTACTTACATGAATTCTTACCAAGAATATAAATAATTTTGCTTAATCACCAGTCAGCAGTATTGAGCTAAAAATATTAATAAATTATGGAAATACTTTATGAACATTGGATGAAATGCTGCCTCAACAATGTATAATAGATAAGCTCTTACTTAATTCATAGGCACTTTACAAGAGTAATTGAATTGGATGAGAGGTATAATATTGGTTTGACAAAGAAGTGCTTCTGCTCTCATTTTTAAATTTTAATTTTTATTATAAGGGAGCTGAGTCACAACTTGTCATTGTTCCACCAAATGTGATTGACCAGGAAGGATACTGTCAGATGTTCAAGGAAAGGTTTCTGTGTAAAGCTGTCAAACATAACACCTTTTAGAATGGTTTGTTGCTCAACAAATAACAATGGGATAGAGTAGGAGGGAAGATGGTTTACTGGCATTTGTTGAGCCACACTTACAGAACCCTGCTAGAAGAGTTACGTTCTATAGCAGATTACACCCACTCACACCTGAACCACACCCAAAACAAGCAGAAATTATAATAGGGATAGGAAGGAAGACACTAATTTTTGAGGTTGTTTCAAGTGGAGGTTTGTAGAAAAACTGGACGTAACATAGTAGAAAAGGGTAAAGTCATAGGCTTCCCGAAGATACTGTGACTTAAATTATCTTGAACAGATTAGTTAAATACTATGAAGAATGTATACCTGACTAACTTAGAAAAAAAGGTCTTACCTGAGTCAGATTGGGCTTTGAAAAGTTGGGTTCTTAATTAGGTTTTTCTAAACTGTTCTGATGGATTAAATGTTAATTTAATGCTAACTTGCTCTGGTCTCTCAAATATTTTCCCCATCTTTCTGTTTACTAGGCTCACTATTTACAGCCTCTAGTGGCTGTTCAACTAGCAATTCACCCCAACAGTACCAAAGAAGAAATAGCAATTGAGTGTAAGATCCTGGGCTCACCTAATTTAAAAAATGAAGATGACCGTGACAAGTTTCTGGGACGAATTGCCTTCAAAGTTCAGATGTCTGAATAGCTGGAGTAAATATTCTCCACAAAGTAAATGTTGTGTTGTCTGTTTTGTATCAGCTGGACATGCCATTCTAGGATATGAGACCACCTTGGAGAATGTTAAGGTGGTTTATGGTGTTCAGGGTAGCATAATAATATGCTTCCAAATTGTATGTTTAAAATCCCTTAAAATAAATGCCTATCCTGCTTTTGCCTGCCCCATTGGAACAGTGTACAGACTATAGTTATGTCATAGGGACCTGTAAATAGCTGTTTTCAAACACATAATAATGGTGACCTTTGTCCTGTTCTAAAATGTGGTTTTATCCCCCAAGTGAGTGTCTCAAGCTTCATGTGCTGTGCTTTGTAAATATTGTATTGATTTAACACTGGTTTAACTGTCATGTCTCAACGCTGACACAGTTAGAGGGATAAATAATAAATGGTACCTGATCGACACAGTGAGTTCTTTGTAAGAGTAAACACCTCCAACGTAAATCGTGTGTATGGGAGTGGGTGGGTGGATGGATGGCTGTGTGGAGATGCCTTAAATTGTAGGCTGGGTGGCGTGGGAGAAGTCAAATGGATTTTAAGAGTTAGTATGGATTTCTGAAAATAAGTGCTCAACTAGTACTTTCTTGTGCTTGTCACTGTGCAAGTATCGTGTACATGTAATACTTGGTATAGAGTTTGGTGTTCTAGCTGAGGAATTGAATCTTTGTGTTGTTAATTGCTTGTAATATGTGGAGCACAAATAAAATTATACAATATTTTAAAACTTTTTAGTTCAGAAATATCAATAGAAAACAATTTAAATTGTTTAGGGTCATGGTAACAGTTGTACAACAGCTGCTTGAAAGAAGTGGCTTCACTATTGTGGGAATAGGCTTTCATTTTCCAATTAAAAAGTTTCCTGAAGAACCTCTGTTTAAGAAAACAAAAGGAAAAAGAAAGGATGGTCTTGATTAAACATTCCTGTTTAATTTATATATCTGTTTCGTTGCATCATTTTAACATGTCTCACGTCTTCATCTGCTCTTTCATCGTGGACTTTGTGTGTATTTCATCATCATCCATTTAGAAAATTGGTGTCATCAGCTGCTTCACAGAAATACCCTCTTGACTGGGAGTGGATTACTTGCAGTGGAACTTAATATGCAGTTCCTAAAATGCCCACAGCCAGCCTGGTTTATTTGGGAGTGATGCTCACATTAAACCAGGCTGCCCAGTGACATTGGGCTGTACCTTCAGCAGCTGTGCTGACATGTGATTCATGTTACTCTTCCCCAGGGGCTTTGTTTGGTCTTGGGGTTCTTTTTTGAGCACACAGTCCACATTCTGATGTCTTCTTGATACTAAAGACCACAGCAAATTCGCATTTGTGTAAATACCTGCTCGGTCCGCTGGTTAGGCCTAAATTTGTTACTTAACAGGCTTTTATACTTAATTGTTACAGGGGTTTTTAATACTTTATTTAAACAAAATGAAGAATTTCTAAAATTCAAGATCCAGTCTTAATGCCCTGCTTTGAAAAAGTTTGAGTCCAGTCTAAGCCACATTAGTGAAAAACTTTTAACAGCTGTGCAAGCTCACACTGGCGCACAGTTGGAGGAAGCTGCTCTTAATGGGACTTGAACAGTGTCTTAAACCTCATTAAAAATAGATTTATACTGATCTGATACCATTCAGCATGCTTTTTGTTGTCTACAAAAAAAAGTTGTTGTTCCTACAATATGCAATGGATATTTTTGTAATAATGGCATGCATTAATACTGAATGAGATGTTCTTTTAAAATATTCCATTACTAATGTTTTAAATGATGCACTTTTAGAGCTGGGCTACCTGGCTTCTTGAAGATATGACTAATTGCTTCTCCGTGTATTAATACTGCCTGAAAGTATTTTAATAGTTGTGAGGGAACTTAAGTGTAGATGTTGCATCTGACAGTGGAAAGGATTTGCTTCATGTAAAAACTTTTCACGTTTATGTTCACTTAGGAATGGTAAGAAGTTCTGGAGAAACACTCAGTTTTCAAATGAGCTTGTTTTTTGCAACAATTTCTCTTTTGACTTACCTATATAGATAAAGCATGAAATGGCAACTCTTCACCAGCACTTTTCAGACAGGTAAAACTCAATAAACTCCTGTTCTCCCTAGATTCTGTACAAGTGTTTTGTTTCTTTTTTAAATTTAAACACATAAGGATTATCAGCTGGGGGAGGGGGGAGAAATAAAAAACTTCTGGAAGGGTTCAGCTATCAAAATTAGCATGTAAAACAGGTAGTCTAGTGTTAAGCTATTTAATTAAACTGAACTGGTTCTCATTTTTATTTCTGTGTCTCAAGTAAGTAAATGATATAACAGTTGTCTGTAAACAGGTGTACACAATGTTAGGATAGACTTGAAATTACTAATTGCCTTAATGTAAATTTTACAGTAAAGGTTTTTTGGACTTCATTTTAAATTATGATTAAAGATTTAAATTTACTACCTTGTTACCAGAAACCTGAAATGTTTAACTTTTATACTGGTAAATACTTCCTTGTCTTACTAGGTAACTTTTAGTGTCTTCAAGTGTGGAATAAGGACTTTTAATTTTAAACATTGTGAAATTGCCTGTTGTTGCAGGTGCTGTTTTTCATACGACCATGGCAACCCCTTTGTGTCCAGGTCAGCTGAGGGACCTTCTCCCTGCCATCCCTCCCATGAACACACCCAAGGGTTAGAGGGGAGGCTGAAGAGAAGGTTGTTAAGAGACAAAGTCAGCTGTAGGCTTTACTTACATCCATCATGCAGTAGATGAGATGATCCCTTGAGGACAGATGATATTCAGCCCTGACTTGCAATTACTTCCAGCTGGGGATGATGCTGCTTCTAGGACACTGGTAACGAAAAGCCTTTCCTTGTGCACTGAGATGTCTGCTGGAGCAGTTCCCCAGCAGTAGACAGAAAAAGAAAAAATCGGGGGGCAAATGAAGAGTAGAAGGAGGAGTTGTAGACTCAAGGAGTTGTGAATCAATATAGAAACAAAGACAAGGGGAGGGGGGTATTGGGTTTTGTGTTTTTAATGCCCTGCTCCCTGCCTCTCTAATAGATTTAGAAAGGAAAAAATATATTTCTCTGCACCAAGCCTTCCTGACAGATTTCCTACAATTTTTTTTAATGCAGCGTTCTCGGGAACCTGGTACTGAACCTGGATATGCTCTGTTTCAAGATTTTTTCTACGTCTCTGTGAAGCTTATCCACCATAACTTTTGGAGGGTATGAGTTAAGTAGAGCTTGAAGCTGAACAAGAGCTTTGCATACTTAAGCATTCAGGGAGTACTCTTGGATCTTCCCACAAAATGAGATGGATCTCCTGCGATGGAGAAAAATTACTTAATTGTATAATTTAAAATTTCCCAGAAAAACAGTAGATACTAGGAGTATGTGGGCAGCTCTGGAGTATGGATCTCAAAACCTCAGAATGCTTGAAGCTTCAATCTTTTTTCAGTTATTCAGAGCTTTGACCTCCCTGCTCATTAAACAATTACCATCTTGCTCACTGGGCACTTTGTTAAATCATATCAGCATTCACACTAAGGTCACTGTCAAATTATTGAAGCCTTTTAATGATTTTGTTTAATATTTGTAGTCAGTGTACCTAAAAGCTGTACTTTTATAGAAAAAAAAAATCAGTCTCTTTAAATCTACCATCAAAAATCTTTAATCTAGACAGATTTTTTTTTCCATTAATAGAATATTCAAGGCATAAGTGTGTTCAGAAACAACTGTTCAGTTTTGCCTGTAGGTCACGTTTAGCTCTACCTGTTGTGAGAAGAAACTTCATCTACAATGAGCAGACCTCTGGTCTCCCCTTGCTACAAGCTGTTGCAAACTTGGATAGGGCTGGAGGTGAGGCCAAGAAAATGTCAAAGTTTTGTTCACTAGCCTGTACTTAAATCTTTTTGTGTGGTGCAGCCCTGAACAGTGAGTATTGGGTGGAGCTGTGGAAGCAGTGTCTCAGTTTGATTTTGCATTACCTGAAAGGAATCGCTAAGAGTTTAGTCTGAGCCTGGCAACAATTCCTTAAAAGAGCTGATGGATACCAGTGTATTTGAAATGATAAATTCCATATTTAATTTTAGAAAGTATACTTAGCTGTGTATGTCATGTGTTAGAGAGGACTGAATTTGCTTTACAGTTGCACAGAATAAAAACATGTCCTTCCAGTACCCAAATGTTACGTGACTCTTGAGCATATTAATGCTATTTCTGTTTTTTTCTGGCACAAGAGAGCCCCTACAGTGATAACTCCTCCAGGGTTTATTGTCCCTAACAAGTTCTCTCTTAAACCTGCTGTGGCTGCAGATTCTAACTTCAGAAACTGCCACTTCACTCCTCATTACAAAAGGAACAGATGCACTTACTTAACACTATAAATATTTTAATGGCTATTACTTAGGACCAAGTTGTCTGAACATTTTAAGTGTGCTTGTGAATGAGAAAGAGCTTGGGTGAGTTTTAGTGTAAGGAGTTGTTTTTGCTTAACTCCTGACTTTTTTTTTTTCTTTTGCCTTCTAGCTTTCAGCAGAGGTTAGCATATGATTAGCACAGCATCTGTAATTGTGTAAGTTCCTCTCTAAATTTGTGTTGAGATGTTGCTTAATTTAAACAAGTGGTGGCAAATTTCAGACCTATTGATTTAAATGTTAGTTTAAAACAAATCCACAGATAAGATTACAAATCTTAATGTGCTCTTAAGAAAAATTGCCGCCTTTTTTAGGTGGCAGGTATTGTAGTAGCTTATTGCTTTGTCCTCTTGTTCCCCTACTAAATCCCTAAGCAAACTGCTCAGTAATTCATGGAGCTATTCACTTAAGGCCAACTATAGCCACAGGTGTAAAGTTAGGAGCTTTGTGAGACTTCTCCCCTGGTCCCCCACTCTCAGCATTCCAAGTGACTGAAGCCCAGCACAGTGAGCCAATAAAACACACAATTTCAGCTGCTAAAGAAAGCGAAATGGGATTTTTGATCTGAGTCTGATTCTTGACTTTGTAAGAAAACAAATCCCCCTCTGAAAAAGCAAGGCTGGATTCGGATGAATATCTCCATCTTCAGGTGAATATCTTCCAGGTGGTTGGAAGTCTTAGTTATTTCACTTGATGTCTTGTATCTGTCTTCTCAGTGGATGATCCATGGATACCCATTGCATGCTGAGAGCAAGTGCTGTCTCCCGAGGCACCAGTTCAGCTTGAGCTGGAGGAGCTGCCTTGCAGGTTCCTTATAGTGCAGTCTCATCTCCAGGCTTACAACCCTTGTGCTGTGGAAGAGAAAGGAAGTTGTATGACAGGAGCATGTAAGTTTTGAAAGAAGGGAAATGTTCCTATAGGTAGTTCCCTCAGTCTCGGTCGTTCTGGATTGAGGAGACCTTTTTCCCCCCAAGGTCACCCAGTAGCTGTTAAGGAGGATATAATGTGGACAGGGTGGGAACTGGATGGGTGTCAGGCACAGGACAGGGAAGGTTTGTAACACTTCAGTGAATTGTATGGTAACTTCCTTGTTGGGTATAAGGAAGTGGGTTTTTTTAAAACTGATAGAAAACTTTGCACTGAGGTTCAAGGAGATGCATTAAGCTACAGGTGAAGCCTGAAACACTTCTTAATTTTATTAGCTATCTTGACACAAAACTAGAACTCAGTGAATTTCAGTCTTCAATACAGAAAACCCCTTTAATCTGACAGAGAAGTAACTGACCCCAAACTAAGAGTATACCTATAGTAGTAATATCCCTACCTAAAGCCAAGGCATGGCAGGGAAATAGTAAAATATCATTTGAGCACTGTAGTACTAAGGTACAAATTATACTGAAATGGCAGGGCAAGAGTGATAGCTATGTATTAAAGAAATAAGGTAAAGCAGCTGTTGGTGAATAATACTGGATATCACTTGGACTCTGTTGTTTTGTCTGCAAGGGAGAGATCATGATGGTGTGTATTGTGTTTGCTTCAGCCATGCTTGAAAATTTCCTTAATAAAGGAACCTGGGGAGGAAAAAGAAAACCCAAAAAACCCAACCTTTTCAGGATTGTTCTGAAGATCTGCACTGCCTGTAGATCTGGAACTTTTAACATAGTTTGCAGTGACAATGTCTGCGAGCCCACTCAAATAACTGGTCAGACGCCTTAATCAGGTTACAAATTCGAAATTTCCACACAGCAGAATGTGTCTGGAGTCCAGTTTCTCCTGTGGGACAAGGAAGGGATAGTAATCCCAGTTTTTTCTTACTGCTTTTCTCTTGTTCAAAGCTTAGTTCTGATTAATAGTAGGAATACTTCTCTTTGCCGTCTTTCCTTTAGTAGTGTTTAGGTCCCTGGCTGTTCACCTTTGGCAGTGTAATTCATAAAAGAGTTCTCACAGACGCTCCATTTATTGCTGGAGTTTGGCAGGATGTGTAGAAGAAGCTTCCTTCTACAACATAACTGGCTGCTGGGGTGAAAGAAAAGATCTCTGTATTGCTAACCCTATCGTGTTTGATCATCCATCCCACACAAACTCTCACTGAGGTGTTCTTCAGGTAACTGCAGCCTAGACAGGCTGAGAAGGGGCACACAGGTCGGTGCATATGTAAGAGTTTCCTGATTTTTGACATTCCATCTTTTTGAAATAGCATGCACAGTCTCTAGCTGAGAATAACAGGTATAATGACTGATCTGGATGCTCCTAATAGTTTGACAAATACCTTGAAAATTAAAGTCTGTTTGTCACCTGTATTTTATTGGATCCCCATGCTTGTCTAAAGACTTGCTTCCTGCTGCAGTGTTACACTGTCAAGCAGAAAGCTGCTGCAGTGGATCTCGTGTTTCCAAGTGCCCCAATGTGTTAAAGTAGGTCAGAAATTGCATAAGATGCCATTACTGGAAACTGCTGTAGGCTGACTTGCATATAACTCAGCAGTGCAACTAGCAAATGCACTCTGACAAACAGAAATGCAGCCATGGCTTCAAACATGACAAGAGAGCTCTCTGAAATCTCCCTAGGACATGAATGGCTGTGGAATCGTGAGATGTCTTTGCCCCTTCAGTTCATGTTCCTGCTATCTGCTGAGCCAGAGCTGCCTGCCTGGCTTGTCAGGGGTTTCACATTGTTCTTGTCTGCAGGGAGCTCAGGCACACGGCTCCTTAACTCCTTCGCAAAAGATTCATTCTGTATTTCCCTGCGCACCAAGCTGCTCTTGGGAGCACACATACACGCTACTCTGAAAATCTTGGAGAGTTAAGAATCTGCAATAGCTCTTCCACTGACTGAAGGGTGGCTGGGGATTAGTAATGGCCAGTGGGAGTCTGGGGGGGTAAGTGCACAAGTCTCCACAGTTTCTGCAGGCAGGAGCAGCCAGTGTTGCTCAGTTTAACCCCAGCATGCCCAGGGAGCTCTGAGCAGGACACAGTACTGGCATTCTCCCTCTTTTGTAGCAATGTTGCATAACTTCAGCACGTTCCCAGATATCCAGTTCATGCCGTATTTTACCCTCTTTATAGAATTACAAAAATGTCTAAATGGAGAAGGGAAAAATAATTCTGGAAGTATGTAGTATCACCTTTAGAAGCCACTCAGTGTGTGTGTGCTTGTTCTGCTGGATGTGCATCCTGTGCCCATGGAACCAGACTCGCTTGGTTAGGAATGTCTGCTGGCCCACTCTGTTCCATGTCCTTGTACTTCACTACATTTTACCTTCAGGGGTTTTTATCTTTTAGGGAGTCTGAACACTGCTAAGGGCAGTCTCCTGTATTTTTTTTTAACTTGCTACTGGTATTTTTGTATCAGCGTTTTCTAACACAAGCTTAACTAGTTGAATAGAAATAAGAAAACTCCCACCTGAGGGAGGGGGATTATATCCATTAATCAGAGTAGAGTAATTGGCTGCAATTAGCTTTTAAAATTGTTATATTTTTATCTTTTAGTGCAGTGTATTTTTTTAATTGAACATTTTATTAATCAGAAAATACACTGCTTGGTGGATGCATTTTCCCAAAGATTTGAAATAGGGGTACTCCTCTATGAAATGAATTAATGAGTCTGGCAAGAATTCTTTGAACTGTGCACTTATTTCTGAAAAATCTTCAGCAGCCAGGGCTGCTTTGTTTCCTGGAATTGTTGCATCTCCAGTGATATATATACCCATCTGTCATCATGCCAGTCATCCGCTTCCTATAGATAAATAGATGGCTCCATACCAACCATCTCAGGAACACACCATTGTACAGTTAGATGGGTCTTCAGTTAATGTACAAACCTCATCAGGTCTCTGCTAGTGCTAAAGCTTCTGCTCCTTGTTTTGCTGCTCAAAGGCCAGCAAATACCGGTCTGATAAAATACAGCTGGCTCAGTTATTTGGGGAGGGACCCCAGACAGAACACCTTTATCACATTCAATCTTACTTTAATAGTCTTAATATATTGCCTGATGACAGAAAACGGTAGGTAGGAGCTTGGCAGAACATGAAATAAAAAGTTTGTAAGCCTAGATAGAGTGTTTAGAACTTGGCTTTAGTCATGCTAATGAGATGATGAGAAAATATCAAAGGTAAGAAGGCTTGAAAGTAATAACAGTAAAAATCCTGGGCTTTCCCCTTACATCAGCCTGGCCAGCCTGAGTGCAAACAGCCAGCAGCTGTGTTAATTTACATCTCACACAGTTACCTTATTAGCAACAGGTATAGCAGCTGCTTCTACAGTTTGGTTAATTTAGTATTAATAATACTTAATGACTTTGTTATGGTAATGTGGGAATGTTATCTTAGTGTTAAGATGATGATAATTTAAAGGAAGAGTGTTTTGCATCTTTTTCCAGCTTGAATTTTTTGTCTGCAGACTCTCTAGAGCTGTTTGTATTTTTTCTCTCTGAGAACAGTTAAGGATTTTCACCTTGAGAGATTCACCATCCATTATTAGATCTAAATACCCAAGTGCTTAGTTGAATCCCCTACTTTTCCCCCAATTAATACCATACAGATTTCACACACTTCATATTAACATCTTCCCCCAGTCACGGTTACTCTGTGTTACTGATTGTATGTTCAGAATTTTGAAGGAACGATCTTATGGAAAGAGGCCACTTTCTCTGAATTCCATAAATCCAGCCGGGGAGTTCATACAGAGACTAAGAGTTGGACGAGTCCCAGGTGCTGCTGTGGAAGGTGTTAAAGGAAGAACAGGTTAAAGCATCTGTCAAAAATGTTGGATTCCGGCCACCTTTAAATGGAAATAGGCTCTTGATAGTAGCAGCTGGACGGTGCTGACCTACGGCGTGGTTCAAGGCATGGAGTTTGCTACAGAAGCCCTGAATTCTGCAGGAGGGTACGCGATGGGCCTTATTGTGAGTGGGTGGTGGGAGGCAGGCCAGGCTCCCCGGGGGGACAGGGACAGGAGTGGGTCCGTCCAGCCCCGAGCACGGCGGGTGCGCACAGAGACACACACTCACACACACACATAGACAGACACACACACACACTCACACACACACACACAGCCACACAGACACACACACACTCACACAGACACACACACAGCCACACACACTCACACAGCCACACACACAGCCACACACAGACACACACACAGCCACACACACTCACACAGCGGGGCAGCGGTCGGGGACTGCCGTGGGCGCGGGGGGTGTTTCCCGTCAAGCTCTGCCAATCCCAAACTCTTCGAAAATGAGGAACGATTACAGACAGGTGGGTTTCGCTGCTGTTTGCCTGCAGGTTCCCAGCCTGCTCGCGCCCCGTGAGGGCTCTGTGGGGCCGGGGCCGGGGCCGGGCGGAGCGGGGCAGGTACGGCGGGCTGGGAAGGGGCTGGGAAGGGGCTGGGAAGGGGCTGGGAAGGGGCTGGGGGAGCCGCAGCCT
>JAWWEW010000012.1:14800070-14852964 GCA_035583185.1 Anabacerthia variegaticeps | reverse complement strand
GAAGGGAAGGGAAGGGAAGGGAAGGGAAGGGAAGGGAAGGGAAGGGAAGGGGCTGGGGGAGCCGCAGCCTCAGCCAGGGTGTGAGGGCGGCGGGGGCAGCGCCTGGGCCCGGCCCGGGGGGCTGCGGGCAGGGCAGGGCACCCTGCCTGCTGGGACGGGCGGGGACACCCTCTGGGACTGCGGTGGGTGGGTGTTGTGTGGGGAGCGGGTGCGTTCTGTTGAGGGGGGTGTGTGTACACGCTGCGCACACGTGTGCGTGCCCGGTGTGCACACGCTGTGCACACGCTGTGGGAGTATTTGAAAAATGTTCGGTTAATTGTGATAGGCTAATTAAATGTAGTATTTGTATCTTGTCCTTGCTGCATAACATGGGCTTTAATGTCAAGATGATGAAAACCTGCGTTAGCACAAGTCATTTGAAGCAAAGGAGTGCATTGGTTGCGTGGTTCCATGTCTTGTAAAATGGTGCTTAAGAGAATTTTGTCATTTTGTAGCTTTGTTTGCTGCCTTATGCTGAAAGAACACAAACCCTTCTGTTCGCCTACTTCTTCCTCTTGATGCCATCTCATTGTTGCAGGCTTTTATATCACTTCCTGCTCGGCTTTGCCTGGGACAATGGTTTTCAGTTTTTTAATGGGTCTGCGAGTTCTCTCAATGGCTGTGGAGAGACCCTTGAGATGTTACTAACCCAAGCCCGCAGTGGGTTATCCGGGGGAGCTCTAAGACCCTGTAGGCAGCAGTGCAAACCCTTCTACAACTTGTGGGGTTTTTCAGTCTGACAGACTTGATTTAACCATTGTGACAGACGAGAAGTTCTGTGAAATACATTGGAACAGTTTCTTCTGTTCTGTTACCCTTGAACAGTGATTTCAGCAAGGAGACAGTGCCAGTGCCATGAGGTTTTCCAGCCCTTTAAATGATTTGCAGGGAGAGCAGCGGACCAGGGCCTGGGCGCTGGGCAGGACCCCGGGGCAGAGCCGGGATCCCCGGCAGGCGAAGGACGGCGCTGCAGCCGAGCCGCGTTCGGGAGCAACCTACACGGATCACACGGAGCCAGGGACAGCACTCGTGACACGGCACTGTGACAGCGAAGTATTGTTCGTGTTTATCTCCTATCCTACACTTGGGCCTGGGAGACAAAGTTTAATGAATAATAAACCTACACAATCTGGGGGGGAGTTCTAGTTTCCCTGAATGTTTTGAGATATTTTTGCTTTCTAACAGAATGTGTGGAATTCAAGAAGATACAATTTTAAAGAGTGTCGTTTCTAACCAAGAAAAATAGTTGTAGCCCAGAGCACTTTAATGCTGCAGCAGTTACCATCGCTTAGGAAACATAAATTTATTTATGTGAAGAAAAGCATAAACCAGTTGGTATGGTGCTATCTGGTTGGGAAAAGAAATTCTAACCAAAAGCATTTGTAATTTCAGAGAGTATTATTTGCACATTTCTCCATTATTGGAGATCCATGCTATGTACTTGTTTCTTAGAAGAAAACAAGAGGGAAAGGGCTTTTAGGCTTTCACATTATCTCAGTTGCTGTGTTGGGTTCTTGGGGAGGAGATCCCCAGGTGAAACACAGTACAAAGGAATACTGTAGCTTACCACAAAAACATGTCCTTTTAGATTCTTTAGAGGAGAGTATTTATTCCAACCAGCTTCACCATCAGTTTAATGTTTCAGAATCATTCTGGTAGCAACTTACGTAGCACTAACACAGAAAAAGGTACAGATTCTTAGACTTTTTTTTTTTTTTTTGAATAAGCGTAAATAAGCCATAAATATCTTTAGTGCTGAGATAAAGACTGTGCCCTCTCATTTCTTCAGTCATGTTTCTTTACTATAAAAAAGACATTAGCTACTTATTTGCCAGATAGACCAACACTTTTTAAATGAAAGGAATCTGTGATTGTTTCTGTTTATTACAGAGGAATGAACTCGCAGTTTTGCAAGTCCTCTGCTATTGTCTTTAACCTTTACTTTCAGCTGGTTTGAGATTAAAAATAGTGAGTCATGAGTTTTGCGTGCACATGGGGACAAACAAGCACTGTGACATTACTTGGTGTTTTCATATTTAGCAGAGTTGGAAAACCAACACAGAGGATGAAGAGGGAGTGTGTCTAATGCTGCCTAAATCTGTCTAATTTGGATTCTTGCTACCAAAATATGAGGAAAGGGCTTGGAAGGATCTAGGTGTTTGAAGGGTGTTCACAGGATTTAGCCGGAGACACGTGGAGCACAGAGAGCACTGGAGTACAGGGTGCTGAGCAACTGTCAATTCCTTCTTTCAGACTTGACTGTTCCAGAGGAAGAGCGAACACTTCTAAGGAAACAGTGACTGAAAGAGCCTGTGTGAAATGTGCCTTCAGCTGGACATGGAACCTGATGAGCTCTCTGAGGTACTCAGGAACAGAATACTCTTAGGTATAGACTGGGTGCATGTCTTGAATAGATAGGGACAATAATATCCCTAAGCATTTTGTAAGTCAAATTATCAAAATGGAACAATTTCAGAAGTCTGGCATCTTTTCCTTGGTAATGACCTATTATGTTTCTCTGAATGATTAACCAATGAGCATGTAATTGCTAGATTTTGATATTTATTTTCAAAACACCAAAGAATTTCCTATGTAGAGCAGTTTTTTCTCTTTTTATGAGTTACACACTGTCAGCACTAACCTTGAACAACCTTTTTCTGCAACGTATTTCTCAAAAACAAGCCCAATCCTGTTGCCTTGAAATTCTTTTATTCCGTTCTTCTACAATTAAGCTTTACATTTCTGTTCACAGACAACTGGATGTTTTTCTCCAGAGCATACACAGCTTTCACCTCAGTCAGACTGTCTGCTCCCCACCTCCATTTTGCAATGTACAATTCCCACTTGCAGCATTTCAGTAAACATGGGATCAATTGAGTATACAGAAAAAGCTTCTATAAAATTTCCATTAAAAAAATAACAAGTTTTTATTTACAAAGTGTTTGCTACTACAAAGTAATATTTCCTATCGGTTCAAATATACTATTTGCTAATGCCAGTGTTCCTATTAGGAAAGTAAAACTTTGTATATGCATTTTTCTTTATATCTTTCTCAGTGTTTAGAGCACATAAAATACTACCACATTCTTTTTTACACTACTCCTAGACATGTACAATGTGGTAGCAGAAATTAACACTATTTGCTCAGGACAAAAAAATCAGCATAGCTTTCTGCAAAAATAAAACTTTAGTTTATAATTTATAGGTATTTGGAAAGAAAGAAATCTATGGAGAATTCAAAGATAGGCAGCAAATTAAAATGAATGGGCAGCTTGGACTTTCCTGAAGACACAGGAATTCAACACAAGTGAGACAAATTTCCACCAAAGTGTTTGTGTGATGCTTTGGGCCAATGCACTTTGGGAGAGGGGGAGAGCAAGATTAGTAGATTAAAAAAATTAATTAGAATTTCAAATCCCATATAGTTAGCATCCTTATAATTGGATTTGTCTCTTCCTACCCACCATGTTTACAAGCCCGCTTTGAGTTCAGTGTTGAAGGAGGTCATAAAATAGCTTTGTCCATGACTGGCCTCGTTCTTAAAAAAAAAAAAAAGTTACGTTTTAATTAAAAATTTAACAGACTTTCAAGTGGTTTCTGCATTTTAAACATAAAAAAGAAGTGTCTCTACAGCTTACTTCCATGTAGAATACAGTGGAAGTTAATTAAAAAGTGCTACTGCTGGGGGGACGGAGGGACGGCCCTGCCCTCTGCATGTTGCAGCACCTCCACACCACAGGCTGATGGGCACAGCAGCACTCCCTCCTTGCCAGGGCACTCAGCCACTGCCAGGCGTCCCACAGGTGCCAGCAGACAGGTACTGGTGCAAAGCTGTGCCTGTACTTGCTGGCTGGGTACTCCTGATGCCAGGCAGGATATGCAAACACAGATGCTGCTGCCTGGGTCCCAGGGCATTGTTTGCAGTCAGGGCCTGAGGAACAAGGACAAACTCATACCCTGCTTCTTACAGGTTTGTTCAAGGTAGGATTAATTTCTTCACAGTAGGTGCTTGTGAAATACAGTGTCGTAACATTTGCATATACTTCTCTGAAGTATTTTTCATATATACAGCCTGATGTTTAAGACAAGAGAATGTGCCAGAAACTTTTATGATGGGTTGTGATTCAACTGGTGTTTTCCTGGGGAAGTTCTGGGAGATCCACTTAATCCCTGCATTAGCACAACCGAATCTACTAATTGTTGAAGTTCCATTAGCAATTTAACAAACCCACTAAAACCCCTGGAGACTGATTTTGTGGCCTTCACCTTTTCTGATCAATGTTTTGACTTTTGTGGCTGTTCAGAGTGACTGTATGTGACCTGAAAATGTCATCAGGAACGGCTGTGGATATGGTGTTTTTCCCTCTGGCTGCCTGCCGCATCCGGGTATGCCATTGCTGCTTCATGGACAGCACAAGAGCCAGGCAGTGCTAGGGATGCATGTCTCTGTTTCACTCAGCCTGGATAATGAGAATAGGCTAAAACTAACTCACTGTTAGAGACTCATTTTGTCTTGGAAAAAGTGTCTGCATAGATGAGTTTGATTTGCATCTTCTACAACTGGATGTAAATTTTACAGAGCTGTATCCCGCTATCCCATGGTGTCCATATATCTAAAGTGTCTGTGCCTGCGGAGTGTTGAGTACTTAAGAATGGCAATTAGAAAAGTCAGAAGATTTAAGTGATTGTCTCTTATTCTAGCCAATACAGAGTTCTGAGAAGAGGTGCAAGTTTGGGCTACTGGGAGGTTCCTGTATTTGCTTGGAATTATGGCCCCGATCCAGGTGAGTCTATTTTCTTCTTAGATAAACGAAGAAGTATTTATCTGCTCCTTACTGTTCCTAAGCAGGAGGCTTTGTCCTGGCATGTGGATGGTTAGATCTCAGATGTTACTTCTGCACAATTTTGAGCAAGGGTTTTTGGTGGTCCTGCAGCTTACATGGGTATCTTAAATGTTGGATTCTTGGGTACTGTCAAAAAGACTGGAGCAGAAAGAAAACATTTTGGTTTTGGCTTATCTTTGGAATAGCTAGACAAGGTGGGAGTATGAAAGGTGTAGAGTAAATGTGCAGTCTTTGAGCAGCTTCAATAAACAGCTGGTTCGGTTGTTACTGTCAGGCAGCTTCAATGGGTCCTTCCCCTCAGTGCCGGTGCCAGCTCAGGCAATCAGATTGAAGGAGCTGGAAGTTCTTGTACACACAGCTCTACAGTGACTTGACAGGATGGTAATATCTAGCAGATGGAATGAACAGTGTTGGTTGTGGGTATTTTTTTGGCAATATACCTGGATCCAGGGGAGAAGAGTTGCTCACAGCCTCTTAAAAACACTCACTAGACTAAATTCCAACAGCTAAATAGGAAAAAGATAATCTGATCTGGGAACTTTGTTAAGCCTAAGGAATGAGAGTTTCAGGAAGTTTTATGGTATCAGGATTGGGTTATGTGAACACCTGCCTGCAGAAAATTAAGTATTTGGAGCTGTTCACATGCTTGGGTGGGGGTGTGATGGCCACAAATTCCAAATGATTCACTGTGCATTGCTTGCAGATAGGTCAGGATTCAAAAAGCAGGGTATTTTAAGGAACAAAACTTCCATGAACAGGTCCTTAAGCCTCTCCCTGTTCACCAGGAATGCTGCAAGAGGCACCACTTCCTAGTGCTGAGGCACCTTCTGCCCAAAAATAGACCCGACCAACTGCAGCAGAAGCATGTCACCTCAAAGTATGGCTAATACTAGAATTTTTTAAATCACAGATTAAGAAAGTTCATGTAGTCTTTCCCCAGCTTCATTACATCTGCTTGTTTAGTATTAACTGATGATCCTGAATGATTCTCATAATGAAAAGATGTTACCGAGGTGCATCAGGCAGAGATAACTTGTTTTGGTTTGTTTTCTTTATACCATACCCTGTGGTTACTGGCTTTGTTTCTAAGTGAATCCAAACCCCAGACATCTGAAGCTCACTATTTTCAATCAACTGCCTGGATTGTTTTCAGCTGAAAAGGGCCAATTAATTATAAAAAGGAGTATTGCTCAGAGTTCAAATGTAGTTAAGTTTCAGCCATGCTCTTGAATTAAAATAGTGGATGTGGTCAGAAGAAAGAGCACTTGAGATTTAAAACCTTAACTGTGGAATTCTAAATTCAAGTAGCATTTCACGTTTGAACTTGAAGGTCTTAGGCCTTTTTACATAATGTTACTTCAGGCTGACGTAGTTGATCAGCAAAAAGTCCTTCTGTGGGAATTCTGTGTACTCAGCAATTTCCAGCTGCTCAAAAGGACTAGGGGCATTTACAAGCTGCAGTTTAAAAAGCTAAAATCCCTTAACCAAAATGGACACGTTGACAGTGTAACTTGTACTAAGTTTAATGGCATTAGCTGAAGTCATACCTTCAGTTAAACTAGTATCATTTGCTGGGATACACACACTTTCGGAGACTAGCTGGATTGTTGCCATCAATTCCAGTGTTAAAATGAGAAGAGTGATGCACTTTACTAAAATTTTAAAAGACAAATATGTCAGATTTCCACATAACCAAAAAATGCTGTCTCCAACTCATGTTTTTTCCTCTAGTTAGTGGAGCTGACAAGTTTTTCTAAGTCAGATTTAAATTTTTCAAGCACCACAGAGTAAGTCCAGAAATAAAGCTGTTTACTGCAATATAACTATAAAAGCATTTACACACAGCATTATATTGCTTGCAGCCAAGTGCTTTCTGAATGTATAACTTAGAGAGAGTGTTCCAAGCCACACAAACATGTCACTAAAATTTATCTTAAACAGAAGTTACATGAAAATTGAAATGTTAACTTTTTAAGATATGTCAGCTAGTCCTAGTTGCTGCTTGTTTCCTATCAATGAATGCCAGGGCTGTTGCAGGAGATGGGAGAGGATGATGGTAACTGAATAGAAAATGAGAAAAGCAGTCTTGCTCATGACCATTTTATTCTGGAAAGTACCTGCTGCTGCTCCCAGTGGGAGGGAGGGCCTGTGTGCTGGAGCAGCGGAGCACAACCACTGCCATGAGCTGTGTGGGGAGTTAATGTTCTCAAATACCGCTTGTTACTCAGTGCTCAAATCAGATGCAACACCTGCATTCTGTGAGGTCGTGCATTTACCTGTTTTGGTTTGTGGGTTTTGTGTGTGTTTTTTTGTTTCTTTTTTAAATATGTCAACTAAGATCAACAGGAATGATTGAAAGGCTTGCCTGAGATCGTACATGAGTGACTGACTGGATAAGGCCCAAAATTCTCCTCTTTCCCAGACTTTAGTATTGCCACAAGACCGCAGTGCTTTAGCTGAACATCATCCTTAACTGGAACTTGGCACAAGGAAGCCCAAAGAAAGAATTTACTTTTGAAGTCTCTTCTAAATGTTCTAACTTGTTTTGTCCTTTGTATTCAACTAGCCCAGGAAAAATAACTTTTAAAGACTTGGTTTAACTGTCTAAATAAATGTTATGTGCTCCTAGATCTTTTATATTTTATCTTTAAATTTGATAGCTTGAGTTTTTCCAGAAAGCAAGTAACTGTGCAGTCTGCTGCTCTGGAGGGCACAGACATCAACAGAAGGAAGGTATCATTGAGATCTTCCTCCTGTAAAGCAGAAAGCACACTGATTTCTGATAAAATACATTCCATTTCTGGGCAGGAAGGGTTTTGTTTTTTTGCTAATTCTTATAGGTCAAAGTGCTGCTCTTTAGGGCCTCTTTAGTGTTTTGCTGGTTTTAGTTTTTACACAGATGTTGAGTGGGAAGTGTGAATAAAGTGTGAAGTTAAATGTGCCCCTAATACTTTGTTGGGGGCAGAAATAATTACTTAGATGTTGCCCTCTGTAAGGGTTCCTTAGAATCCTGCATATATAAGGAATCTTTGATCTGCCTTCTCCAAGGAAAGCTGACTGACAGGACAGTTTTTGAAAAAGCAGTGGGTTTCTAAGAATAAAAGTGATTATCTGTTTAAATGGAAGAGCTAAAAATTTCATTGAGCTAAAAATTCCATAACATGCCTGGAGTACCTGTTCTCTTCTCCCCCTATTTCCAAGGTGAGCCACTTTGCTCAAGTGCATTAACTCAGCAAGAATATTATTTTGTATTTGTAAAGCTTTTCTTGGTATAGAGGTAGTGCTACGGATTTGGTCAGTGAGGTGGTGTAAAGCCCTCAGTCTGCTGTTGGCTGTGAGCCATGAGCACAGGATAGTCTTAACAGTCTTGCCCAGAGGGTGAGTAATACAGCAGACATATAGGAATTCTTTTAGTTTGTGCATTTGCAACCATTTGTGCAAGCTAGATAGCTCTGCTTGCTCAGCCAAGAGCTGTACTGAAATAGTGGTGCTGCCCTGACTGTACCTCAAGTGCAGGAGTTTGAACTCTCTGAGGTTTTCCACACAGATATGCCAAGGTGCTGGTCTGCCCAGGCAGTTCTGCCTGCCCTGGATGCAGCTGGAGCTGTCTGTGCTCCTCCTCAGCCAGGGGCTGTGAGCCTGGGGCTCAGCCCTGGTGCTGCTGAACTCGCTGGCCTGAGGGCAGGGCTGGCTGCAGGGGGCAGTGGGCACAGAGGGTCCCACTGCCATCAGCCCGGGGGGGCAGCTGCTGCCAGAGCTGGGGCAGAACAGAGGGATGGGCTGCTCCTCTCCTGGCAGCCCTGAGACAGCTGAGACACAGGGCAACTATTGCATGCAGTATAAAAACTGAAAAGTAACAGTATTTTAAACTGGATTTACCTAATTGAAAATAGTTATCTTCTAGACTAGCTAAAATCCTGGATGTTAGAACACCATGGGAAGAGTACATCTACAGTGTGTTTTCAAGTGTGGTTTGGTTTTTTTTAAAAAGGTCTTTGTGATTGGATATGATGTTAGCTATAGAACACAGCCTCCTGCTGCAAGTCTGATTTAACAGTTCAGCTGGGATTTGTGTTGTGTAACTTGAGCCACAGATTGTTTGAAGTGGTTTGATACAATTCTCAAAGGCGCATCGAGGTGAGTGCAACAGAAGTTAATGATAAAGCTGGTCTGTCATAATCTAATCTGACTGGAATGCAAAATATGACATGACATATTGTCAGAATTTTATTTTTTTCCTAAGAACCTCAGCCTATGACTTTAAAAAAAGTTACGTGACCTACCCACCCCACATTTGAAAACATGCTGCCTGAGAGCCTTAACATGGTGGGAGGCCTTTCTGAAAAAATTCAACACATGCTCAACATCAAAGGGACTATATAAAATTAGAACAGTAAAGGAGAAGCTACACTGGATACACTGTAATCTAGAAATACCATTTTTAAACTTTTTTCCTTGAAAAAAGCTGGTGCAGAGAATACTGTTTTTTTTCCTGACTGTTTTAATAATGGCTAAGAATAATCATTTATTTATAATAAATTAGGTCTGCAGTATAAATGAACATATGAACCTTTTATACTAATGTTACTTTTAGAGTATCTAAAATGAATTAAAACTATTTCAAGACCCATTTAATCGCTTGCAATTTATATTACTTTAAGAATCTTCTATACAGCAAGTTGAACAGAAAGAAAGCAAACATTTTAACAGCCCCTTTTCCTTATAACCATTTTCATATAAGACAGTTTTAAATAGCTTTTTTAGAGCATTTGTGTGTGCTCTCTCCTCCTTTTCCTAAAGGTAGCACAGCCAAAAGACAATGCAAGAACTGGCATTTGCTGAGTGACTCTGTTTTCTTCTCCACCTGATAAAGACAAGGGGAAGATAGAGACTTGAGTCCCAAAATGGAAAAGGTGAACTTGGGGTTTGCTTTGCCAAATCTCCAGGGACTTGGTTCTTTTCCTTGGATTGAGTTGATAAAAACCACTTTGTTCTGTCTGTCTCTACATGTCACTCTGTGTTCAGTTACAGAAAGTTTTCAATTTCAGCCGTGGATCAATTTTTTCTGAAGCTTCCATTTTTGCTTCACTGAACACAGTGCAGAACAAGGCAAGAAACCAGTAAAATCCAAACAGGAACTCCCATTAAGAATATCTGAGCAGCATTTTGTGTATTCCATTTTGTACTATCCTCATTCTGGGGAGGAAGAATCCTCATCGTCATCCTCTTCATCCTCGTCGTTGAAGGAGCAGGGCGTTTCCCCCCGGGACGCTGCGCTGCTGGACTGCTGACTGCTCGGGGCAAGGAGCTGCCCAGTTGCTAAGGCCACTTCAGCATCCAGACACAGCCCTGCGTTCTCACTATCAAAACAACATAAATGGTGAGGTTTACATGGACTGCTGTGAGGTTTTAAGCCTTTTATTTTTGGCCTCCACTTTTCCTTTAGTCCAAGAAATGCTGTCAGCAAGGGAAAATCCAAAAGCGATACAGTAAATACAGATCTTACTGTTATTATGGAAACTGATAAAACATTGGAAAGTTGCATAGGAAAGATTACTGTGTGACTTTTTTTTTCACAGAAAAATTGCAGGATTGCTCAAGCTGAAGAAGGATTAAAGAAGACAAAATCCATCACAGTTCTGTCAATACACAAAATATTTGCCATATGAAATGAAGCTATTAAATGCTATGATGAGGAACCTGTTCCAGAATAATGCCTATTTCCATTTTTTATGGTACAGGTAAGCTTGAAGCAAGGTATGGCTGTTGAGGTCTGTTGTGGATTCGGTTTTTACTGGTGGTGGGTTTTGGTTTAGTTGTCGGTTTTTAATTTTAAATCATTATGGACTGTGTGGACGAAACTTCTTTCAGGAAAGCTTAAGCAGTATTGCCCTTAGACACCAAACATTCTTTTGCATTCTTCAGAAATATTACCAGCCTTTTATTCACATGTAATTACCTGTTTGTAGTCCATGCCCAGGCAGGGATTTAAGGTTAATCAGGAAAAAGGGCTCAAAAGTGATTCTATTCTTATGAAACAGAGATACAAAATAGCTGGTATGTACAAAATTCAAAGTATGTTGATTTGACCTTCCAAATATAATTATCAAGGAAGACAAAATTAGAAACTTTTTCACAATCACAATTAACCAAAATAAGAAAAACATCTTAATTCCTCTATGCAAATTGTATGAAATAGTGAGGTTACTGAAAGTACCACAAGCATATATATCTACCCTTGAATAAAAAATTATTTTGTTTACCTTGATTTAGCATTGTAAGTGCCTCCAGCTGCCTCTAAATGTGAAGCTGCTTGTGCTGAGCTTGAAAGTAACCCTTGGTTTATCCATGAAAGTCCTGCAGACATATCTAGAAGAAAGCATAACTGTATTTATGATAGTTACTTAAATTTTTTCTTCCTTTGACAGTCTTAAACTGTGCAGTTAGGATTCCATGTTTAGTTTAGAAGGTACCAGTAGCTCAAGTTGATTTTATACAGTAGATGTGTCCTATTGTGAACTTACACCCCTTGTTTGTGGATGCACTCTAGCCTTGCTCTCCCCTCAGTTACTCTTATTTCTCTGAAGCTTTTCCCCCTGTCTGAAGAAGATTCATCTGCTGGCAGCCATATGGAGTCATAGGTATCTGAAATGAGAGTTCTGGAGTCCTTCCTGGAAACTTCCTGCTACAGACTGACCCTGTGGAATGTCCCATCAACTCCTGCTCTGCTTGGTGAAGGTACAAATGAACTATATTTATTGGGATGAGAGTGGGATGCAGTGAAGCCACCCAGGTGGGCTGTGTGAAACTGTGTGTGCTCTGGGGCCAAAGGTAGTTCCATTGTGGTGCTCTCAGGGCTGGCTGTGCTGCAGCCTCCTCATCCACTCTGCCACCAGACAGGGCTGGCTGTGGACATGCACAGACCATGGCCAAAGGCTGGGGCCAAGAGTGTGGAAGAGAAAGCCTGTTGTACACTGTATGTGTGACATGTAAGGCAACCTCCTCCCTGGGGACTGGAAATGTTAGGGTTAAGACCATTTTTAGGGTTAAGACCATTAAAATGGTCTTGCAGTAATGCTGAGTTTCTTCAGGTAATTTGTTAAAAGCCCCCTGAGGGCCATGAACAGGTTACTTACAACTCTTACTTGTTTTCAAATTCCCTAACAAGTAATGCCTGTCAGTTGTTTCCAGTTATGCACATTTCTGCCAAGAGAATCAGCAAAACAAGCCCATTGACCCAATTACACCTGTGGGCCTTTTTCTCGGGGACATTGTTTTTAATTTGTTTCTTAGATAAGGTATTTCTACTGACCTACCCAAATTCCATCTTGACACAAAGATAACATGAAAACAAAGTTACCAAGACTGTCTAATTCTTCTCCAAGGTGCTTGCATGTCATCCAGCTGGATGCCTTAAGCCAGGAATCAGTCCCTACTCTGAAGTTCTGTTGCTAACTGAACGTCTGTTCTGTACTGTAAAGTGGAATTGTACTACTCATATTTATTTCGACTTGTTCTCTAAGAGCAGGTAAGAGGAATAACTAAATGTGTTTGTTACCTACATGTTCTCTTGTGTCCTTCTGTGTTCTTGTTAAGCTTTGGTTCCTTGGCATTTGGCACTGTGCTGCCTGGCACAGGGACTGTTTTAAGCAGGCAGACACAGCCATGTAAACTGGCTCACCATTCACGGGGATGGAGCCACAGGCTACCTCGTGCTGTGGAAACCTCTTAGCAGCCAGGTATTTAAGTGACATGTCACAAAGCAAGGCTAGCAAGGGTGGTGTTCCTGCCAGCAGTCCTTGGAACATGACAGCAAACATTAGTAAGTGGCAGCCTTAGGGTGATCCGTGAGGACAGAATTGATGAGAATAGTTAACTGTGGACGTAGCTGAACGGCTTTCAGTAAGATTGCCCTAAATGTAGGTCTGATGTTACAGAGAACGTGTTCTGACAGCTCCCTGTCAGGAGGCTTAAACCATTTGGAATGACTGTATTGTATTTAGATTAAGAGATATACCACAGTGTTGTTTCCTGGCATTTTGCAGGAGTGGACCTGTGTGTACATGCTTAATATTCCAGAAGAGTAACAAGACACTGCTAGTAATCTTGTGGTTTATTAACATTTTTGGATAATAGCTGGCTAGCTTTTCTTTCTGAAGAACAAAGTAGAAGAAAGTGTGGATTTTACACATGGCAGAAAGGTGGTTCACAGATGCATACCCCTACCTTGTATTTTCATTGCCTTATATTTCTAAATTCTATTTTCCAGTGGGCTCAGACGAGCCAGGGAAAAGAGGAAGTTTGTGAAAGATGAAATGTTAAGCTGTTTAAATTGTACTAATTTTACTGAATGTAACAGAATTTAATTTATATCCATCAGTGTTTTGACATTGTGAATTTTAAGAAATTGTTTCACTCTTAATTCTTGCACATAGTTAAATCAAGAATACAAAAACATACGTTCAACTTCCTGACTACTTAACTATATTTTTCTTAACAAAACAAGATGACTTTTTTAATAAAAAGCCTGCATTTTAAAGATCCTAATGTAAAGATTAAATGTTGCCAAAAGAAGGAAATCAACTTTAGGAAAGTTTTTAAAAAAATTAAGTCAAATGTTTGGAATTTCCAACCTTCCTTTGTGAAAGACACAGTTTTATACTACTGCAATTTAAACAAGACCAGGGCCTAGTCAGTAGAGAAGTCAGGGCAATAGTTTTGTTCCCTCTCCGAAGGTCTGTCCACAGTAATTCATTGAGTAACACTTCCTTTACAGATAAAGTCCCTCCAGAAACCTGAGAAAATGTTGGGCTAAGTTTAAGCTGTGGGTAGAGCAAGAAGAACACACTCTGACAATAACTAAAGGAAGTGATTACACATTTTAGCAGCTCTAGTCCAGTGATGCAACACTGGAGGATTTCTAGCTTTAAGTCTATGTAAGCATGAGCTGTTCAAACAGGAGGCAGAAGCCTCTGCATGGGACACCCTGTCCGGCAGTCTTTGGAGCCTCCTGCTTTTAGAGAAGCTCAGCTTTCAGGTGGCACCTGCTGGCACCTGAGGGATTACACTCAGCCACTTCCAGATGCTCTTTCTCTTCTTTTCCTCAGCTTGGGAGGAGCTGCCTTCTTCCAGTTTGCACCTCCATACATCCAGTTACTCAAAATTAATACTAACACATGAAAATCTGTTCTTGGTATCAACTTAGTTATTTAAGAAATAATTTCTTCACAATGCAACTTGCTCAGGAGTTTGTTGTTAAATCAGTGTGAATTAGATTTACAGGACAGCTATGACAAACCTTCCAAAATTAACACTAAAGTAACTGGTTTGCATACCAACCCTACTCGGTCCCATAATCCTTCAAATGTTATATACCCTTTTAGGTTAACGTAATTAAATTTTCTTCAATTAAGTAAGGTTATGGATTTGACCAGGAACAACACTTAGAAGTCCCATCTAACTTACCTGTGATGTAGCCTTCTAAAGCTTTTGGCACTAGAGATTTTGCAGTTCTTAGGTCCTCAGCTGAGCATTTGCCTGCTTCGAGCCCAAAGGACATTCCCATTCTCTTCAGCACCTCACTGTCATCATGGATCTCGAAAGTGTTATCGAAATTAAAGAGGTATTCAAATCTGCATGGAAACAGTTAAGTGAGATGGCTTTGAAAAGAGCAAGGCTGTGCTCTTCTTGATATTCTTTCTCTGATTTTTTTAGTATGCACTGAGGTAAGTGTCTAGATTTGTCATTTTCTGTAAAGGGTCCTTAGGGAAAGAAGTGCAGAAAATGCTTTCTCTCTCCTGCCTCTGTGACTGGCCTGCCTACAGGATTTAAAATGGCACTTTGCTCAGTTAAAGTAACTTCCCCACTGCAGGAAGAAAGTCCAAAATTTTCAACCTCATTAAGCTGCTTCAAAGGGGAAGAGGGAGGCCTTATTAAACATGAACCTTCCCTTGCACTAAAGCCAGTAAGATCACCTGCAGCCCTGTCACCAAAATAACTATTTTGGTTTTGCGTCTTTTACATTTCACTTTCTGTTCTAATGTGCAACACTCCTCCTGTGAACTGACCTATTTACCTTGGTTTAATTTTGGTTTTTTGGATGCAGCTAGCAAAGCAGTCTGTTCAGAGTCCCATGTGTTCACAACTCACCATTTCTGCTGCAGGATTCTCAAAATGTTTTTCATTGCATGTAAAAGTGGAAATTGTGATATAAACTTAAGACAGCTTTAAGAAAAGCAGGGGCTTCCAGACTGGCCTTAAGCTACGATCATAGGCTATTAAAAGTCTGGTTCAGACATTTCAATGTAAGGCCGGGTCCCAGTATCTCATTTTCTGCTGACAAAATCTTTATCCCTGGAAAATCTCTGAAAAGATAACTCACTGGTGGGTCTTTCATTTTCTCTCCAAGCTTAGGCCACGTGCTGATTTTCTTGATAGTTTTTTTATTAATATTTGCTTTCTTATACCTGGAGCCAGGAGGCTTGGAAGTGTTACAGCTTTTGTGTCTGTACACAGAATTTTCATTTGGCAATATAATGCTTTGTGCTGAGTGCAACGGTCAGTTCCAGGCACAGTTTCTTTTGTGACTCATACCTTATTACTTGCAAAATCTCTTGTTTATGCACCTGTATTTATTTAAGCATAACTCCATTAAGAGGGAAAATAAGATGTGTCACTGTATCTTTAACTGGTACAATTGCATTCCTGCTCCCGAGGCTGGCACAGCTCAAGTCACAGAATGGTGTGTACACAAGGAGGGAGGAGACCAGTGCCATATCCAGGTAGTACCAGCAAGCAGTAGAATTACTAGGAACTAACCAAATTCGGCTTTTATGGCACAGGATTAGAGGCTGCGTTTATTGTAGCTCTGTATTTCTCCTCCCATGTGCTGTGGTCAAATCCTGGATGTTGGAAAGGAGGGTAATGTTTTTTCCCTCCCCACAAGTTTCCAAACAGAGGAATTTACACTGTTATTTCTCCAGGGTAGTTTTAGTGACCTGCAGTCACTGCTACAGGAAGTCCCTGCACTTCTTGCTGCCAACAGCTATTTGAGGGTTTTCTTTAGGTGACTTGACATGTTCTCTATGCACACCCTCCACATCACCCATGATTTTAAAGACACCTGTGAATCCACTGTCCTCTCATTTCCAGGCCAAAGAGCCCATCTGTTCCTTCTGTCACAGCCTTTCCAAAGCTTCATTCTTGCTGCCCTCCCATGTCTCTCTCCTGGTTATGCTATACTTTTTCCAAGAACAAGAGAGTGCATGGTATTCCAGACAGAGAAGAACTATATGTGTCTAGTTTTACATTGTATTCTTTACTGTTTTTCCTAGTAATTCTCAGCATTATTTCAGTTGTTACTTAGAAATCAACTTTTGTTTTCACAGAATGATCTACTGGACTGCCATCTTATTACTAATAGGTCCAGAGGCCAATAATACCAACTTTGGGTACACTTCCTGTCCCTTTCCCATGGTAAGTGCAAAGTTGATCACCAGTGATTTTAATCTGGATTTTCTGCTCTTGCAGGAAAAGAGTACAAGAGCCCACTTCCTCCACCTTCCCTCTATTGTACAGCATTGAATCCCCAATGGCAACATCTTCTGCATTTCCTCTTAGAGATGTTCTAATTTTCCACACTTCTAATACATCTATTGTCTCTGAATGTTTGTTTAAAGCTAGATATTCTGGCTCCTTTTTGTTCCTTCTTTTTCCTAGGACCAACAGCATTCATATAGAAGGACCATATACTATACTAAATACATTTTTCCTGTTTAATTGGGACTTGTTCAGATGCATTTTCAAAATAATTTTCAACTACTTATCTTTATCTGAGGACTTTGCTTTTCCTGTTCCAACTTCAGAAATGCCATTCCTGGTATGCTGCTTGGCACCCATCTATCTTCCCTCTCAAACTTGAAACAAAACTTGCCCAATAACCTCTCATTTTTATTTGGGAGAAATTTCATTCTGTTTTGGCTGGATAAAGCCTGCTCTTGCATAGGAAAAAGCTTAGAGGATACAAACTTCTGTTCCTAATGATACTAAATCTCCCTATATGTACAACTTTTCCTAACAATTACTTTCCTTTAGAAGATCTTCTGTAAACACAATTTTGAGTAGTTAATGCTGTGAGCTTTGCTCTTCACTGGGATTACCAACATCAGTGCTTTATATAAATGGTAGCTGGAGAAGAAAGGAAAATGGAAGCCCTTTAAAGAGTGGGCTGTTGGGACTGGAACCAAGTGCAGGGCAAGCACTCAAGCTGACCAGTAATGGAGTGAGGCAGCACAAATACTCTCCAATAAACTATGGGCTGTGAATGCTCCAAACTGAGCGTCCACTTTTGCTAACTGCCTCATTTAGCAGACCAATGGAATGGGGGTTACACCACCAGCAGATTCTGACACTGTTTATCTACATACTGCTGCTGCCCCTAATCAGTTGCACAAATAATAACCACAGTGGAAAGCTTGTTTAATTTGGGTCATACACTTAATGACCTCCAGATGACAGTAATACCAAAGCTTGGTTATATAAACTAAAGGATCAACAAGTTAAATAATTTTGGTGTGCTCACTTTTAGTAGCAGTGTTGTCGTACAGCTGGAGGCTGTACAAGTGTGTTACACTACTCTACATCCCAGATGCCAGTTTAACCTGACAACTTCAAAGCAGCAGTTCTGAAGTTTCAGTGTGAAATTGTTCAACTTTTTAACGACTTCAAACCTAAACACAGAACACTGTTTACCAGTGCAAAAAGACCTGTATAGTGTGACTATAAAATAAGGGTATAATTACACTGAATCAAAATTGATCCTAACATTCCCAGTTTGGTGAACTGCAGTGCTGAGGGGAGTATTCCAAGTTTTGTAACAAAATGTACTGGACTTCGGTCCAATTTTAAAAAAAAAAATTCAACTTTCAATAGGATTGCTGTTTTGCATGTTGGTGCTTAGGTTACTAGAGCCTATTTTTGCTGTCTGATTGACTTGAAGTTCAGTCCAGGATTTGCATACCACAGAGTGAAATCTGTAATCTACAGTATTAAAGCAAAGCCAGCTATTTTCAGCTAATAAACTAGTTGTGATCTGATTAACAGTTAACGTAACAGCTCCTCATACTTCCAGCCATATTTTCACAGGATGAAGAGCACGAGCCCCCAGAATTACATAACTGGAAGATTTTCAAGTTAATATGAATGCAACTACAGCAGCTTGCTTACAGACAGAATTTCAAATTTCTTTGTAATCTCCTCCAAAGAACTAGATACCACCTTTTTGCTGCTAAAAGACACTTTCAAAATTGTTATCATCACCTATAGGATGTTATTTTGTGTCACAGGATCAGCCTGTGTTCCTGACTGTACACATTTTTCTGGCACGTGAAGAGTAAATGTTCAGAAGCACTACCCCACAGGTTCATGAAAAGGTAGTGCTGTCCTAGTATATAGTTTCATTCACTCATTTCTTCTGTGCAGTGAATGCTCTCTGAAATACCAGCCTGAAGTGCCTTTTACAACAGTGAAAGTTAACCTTTTTTAAGGTGGTTGTAAAGCAGTGTTGATCAAATCATTCCTATTACTATTGCAGTTGCATTAAATAGTAAAAACACCCCCAAACCAAAACAAGCAACCTCCTGAAGTGCCAGTTGCAAATGTAAATACAATAATTACTTTTAGTAAACTAGAAAAATTTCCCTCATTTGTTTTAACAAAAATTCCAGTACACAAAGACAATAAAATTACAAAAACATTTCATAAACACTCACTTATCACTTGATATGCTGCAGTCTATAATTGTTCTTTTGCTAGTGTTGACTATTAAGAAAGGCAGCTGTATTGTGGAGTTCAAGGATGGAGGGCCTTGGTTTTGCTGTTCATTTTGCTGGTTTCTTTGTACCAAGTTTTTAAATGCTATTTGCTGTAAAAACAGGGAAAAAAAGAAAATAAAAACGATCACTGACAATAAAAGAGCAGACATCAGTGTTTCCAGGAAATGAAATGGCATAGGTCTTATTTACCAACTCTCAATACCTTCATAACTTTGTCAAAAGGTAAGCTGTGGCCTGACTTTCTCTTTGCACTTGTGAAGTTATCAGGAACAGAAGTTAAATGCAGATTTTTCACACCTATCCTACTGACCATGTCTCACTCACACTCCCTGGAGAAGAAACAAGAAAGGAGCACTAAAGCTTGCTGGAGAATGCTTCCCCACTCCTTTTGAAAAGGCACTGGAGTCACCGGGCTTCCCTGTTACTTTTTAAGCGTAATTAGCTCAGACCAGAAGCTCCTTACACTGAAACAAAAGTTAACAAAAATTCCCCCACTTTCCCGTGATCTGTATTCTCTTTCCCCTCTCATTTATCACCCTCTTGTCTCCCTGAAAAGAATTAGTTTTGAAATTCTCCTCTAGAAGTTATTAAAGAGGTGCTGTTTGTGACACCACTCGCTGTCTACCGATTTCTTTTATCTAACTGCATCTGTACGGAGATGTGTGGATTTAGGAGATGTATTTTCATCTACAGGAAAAAAAAGAAACCAAACCAAATATACCTGCAGCAGCAGTTCTTGCAGTTGGGCTCGCTTCTGTTTTATCCTTTCAATCCGCTTCTGTTTTTCTATCTTAAAAGATAAATGGAAATGCATCAAGGTATTTCCGTAGTTACCTTGTCTGTTCCCTTGTGCCAAACTGAACAGGCCTGCTTTGTAAATGGGGGCCATTTACACAGAGGAGTTTCTCCAGGTCTCTCAAACTGGAATTTCTTTGTCAACAATTTTAAGTCCAGTAAGGAGTAAATTATTACAGGAGACTACTATCTCCCCACCCATTCCTCTTCTGTTATGTCAGAGGAGGCAACGTTTTAAAAAAAAATATGCCTGGCTTCCATTTTGTGCATATGTAATTCAAGCCTGAAACAGTGAATCAGGTATGATCATTCAAGAAGACACAATGAAGTTCAAGTTCCACATTCATAACAGTAACCTATATTGAAGACAATGCATTCACATGAATGCACGCAAAATGTAGATTTATCCATAATTAAAAAACCCACATCCTAGAATATAATGATTGAGCACATGCATTCTCCTTGGGTGGATGTATTTTCCAAGTTGCTGTAATGGACAAGAACAGTAAAAGCTTTTCTATTACTACATCTAGAAAGACAATTGATGTAAATGACTCTGCACAAAAAGAACTGTTCTGTGCTGGACAAGCACCACCCACCTTTTAAGACACCTAAAGCCAAGTATCACAGATCTAATACGTAGTGAAATCTATTTGCAGACATCCATTACAGCACGCTGCAGTAAATACAGTGACTTGTGTTTTTATTTATAGCACATTTGGCCTGAAGGACAAGCAACATTTGTGCATATAAAAATTCTGGCATCCCTGCAAAAAACCACTGTAACTCTTAGCCTGCTGGAAAAATAAGGGAAATAACTATGGCAGTTCATAACCAGTATTTGACATCCCAGCAGAAATTACTTCTCAGTTTCATTTCCTTTGAACTTCCAAGTACAGACATTAATGGAGAATTGGTCTCCTATTCCTTTGACTTTCTTTTGGTTAATTCTATTACACTCATTTTTGTAAGGTAAACAGCTTGGGGTTTTTAAAAAACTTCATGCAGTGTATACTAACTAAAACTGAACTAAGCATAGACAAACATATCCTCTCAGTTCATTCCAATATCAAAATTTGCATTTTTATAGTGTGCAAGAATCAAAACCAATCAGTTTCAAATTAAGAAAAGAAACCTCTTCTAAAACCGAGCAACTCCATTATCACAAACTGTGAACTAAAGAGAATTCCCATGCACCTCCCTTTACCTCTAGATTCTGACATTCCTGAGCTGAGTTTGTAGGAAGGCCGATCCATCTGATTTCCTTCTTCTCCTTTGAAATTATGTTCATTGCCATCAGGACATTAAGGGCATCATAAACTCTCCGTCTAATATTCTTCTGATCATAAGCCTGCTAAGAAAACAATACAGCATTAATTAATGCTGTATGAAGGAATTCAAAAAGTAATAATTGAACACATCCTTCATCGATATGTAGCAGATAAAATGCCAAAATAGCGGTTCAAGTCAGAGTGGTGTTAAAACATGATCCTTCACCTGTGCTACTCCTTGGATACCACCCCAGCATGGCTGGTTACAAATGGAAGCTTCAGGCCTGCTTGAAGCAGGAAATCCCCATCATGGCAAGTCTGTCACAGTTGAAAGGCCTGACAAGACCACACACGATGGATACAAGAGTAGCTTGTCTTAATTATTATTGCAGACTCCTTTACATTGTTCATAATTTAGAGAGAGTTCAAATCTTCTGTTTAATTCTGTTGATTTCAGCGGGTCTTATATGAGAAGCAGTTAGGTAAGTGAGGGACAGTATGGACTGTGGCAGGACAGTGCAGAAACAGAAGGGACAGAAGCCCGGGACAAACAAGCCAAACCTGTCCTGTGTAACCATCTCCACACCTCTTTGCTTACCGAGTCTGCAGCTAAGTGGCTGTTGGAATTCGTGAACTCTGACACCAGCTCATCAGCCACTTCGTTGTATGACGTTGTTCCTTTACGCTGAACTTTTTCACAAACTTTCATTGAAAAATGCCTCAGACCCTTCCCATTTTTATCTCCTTTTTTGCTTCTCTTACTGGAAAGAGAGAAATATTTTTTTAATACACTGAATGTTAATAAGCTACTTTGTTACACAGCAAAGGGTCTACCTTTTGCAACAGGAATCTGGACTGTCTAAATGAGAAACAGAACTGTTTCTTACAAATCGGCAAAAAAGTGCACTAGAGCCCTTTCCCCTTCCTTGGCTACTTCTACATTGACAGTATTTGAACACAAGCTGCTGGGAAGACGCTTAAAAATGGATTTGGAATTCATCTCCAGGTAGTTTCACAAAAGAACAACCTAATAAAACAGGAGGAAAATCTCACAGGGTGTTTATGTGCCTGGAACCCAGATTTAAGGGGATCACTCACGTATGTGCCTATTTAAAATACAGCAGGAGATACTAAAGTTGGTCATCAGAGCAATTAAACTACGTGTCATCATAGTTAAGAATTTGTTTTGTAGAGAGTAAGTACATATTCATTGGGGGTTTTGGTGCCAAACTGACAACGAGCAACTGTCAGGGTTGTTTGCCATTCACCTTCTTCTTTCAGAAAAGGAAGAGCTTAGATAATGGTAATAGAAAAAACGAGCAGTTGGTTTTCTCACACAAGCTAGACTTGCATGTGTATTTCAACAAAAGCCTTTAAAAAGTTCAGCTGTGTTGTTTTTGGGGTTTGGTTTTTTGTTTAGCTACAGTCTTACGAGTTCATTTGATAAGATGTTTTAGGGATATCTGTTATTTTACAGAAAAAAGCCTAGTTCTGTCAGCAGTAACAAGCTATGGGAAATATTTAAATACAAAAATGATTTTCAAAAAAAACCAAACCAGAACACAGAAGAAAAAAAATACAGTAGAAAGGAACACCAGAAGATTAAGAAAAAAACCCCAACACTTCCAATCCCTACAGAGATATTTGGTTTGAACAACCCCAAGAACTGCACAAAACCACCTTGACTGCTTTCAAAAACGTTTCAGAAGCAAGAGTAAAGATCATTTGTTTACAAGTATTTGTCACATTGAAAACTAGAACAACTGAAGATCTGTTTGTTTTTCACAACTCCCAGTATCATCTCTAACAGCAAATGTATTTAACAGGAAGTGGTAAAGCTAAAAGGAATGAATTATAACTACAAGGAATAGCATCAGCACAGTTTTCATGTGAAAACTGCTGAAAGTGGGAACCAGACACCCATCTCTGCAGGGCAGATCTGAAGTAAAACAGGTTTGACTGTATACATAAAATATATGTTCAGTAATACTCACCTTTCTGAAAAATCTGACTCTGTAATTTCTTGAGTCCGTTTTCGCTCCCTAAGAAAAGACAATTCAAACTTAAGATGAAAATAACATTATATCTACAGACCACAAACCCCACAGTGTGCAGGGCCTTACTCGTTCTGGTGTTTGCTGTTATGCATTTCCCAAAAGGGAAAAATAAGATACATGGAGATTGACAAAATCTGAGAGAAGGTGGTTAGGGCTTTTGGAGGAGGTTGTCTGAGCTCACTGTCAGACAAGTTCTATTCACAATTTTACCATGCTTTGCCCATATGAATTTACGTAAGTCAGTTCACCTGGACCTACAGGAAGTACTGATATTGAGCTAGATCATCAAAGTGCATCAAAAAGGAGAAGCTGGGCTCCTTTGAAAATTCCTATTTAAAATTCCTCCATATGGAAAAAAAATGTCTTTAAACAGTGCATAAGATATATCCTGTATTTTCAGGCCATTGAACGTTCTGAAATCTTTAAACAAAGCCCAAGGTCAAACACTAAGCATGTTCATGCTAGGGCTGATGCAGACAGAGCTGCAGAGGCTGCAGCAGCAGCTGGCAGGCGTTCTGCACAGGACTGGCAGGCTGCAGTCACTGGTGCTTCCTTATCGTCCCATGTACTGCCCACAGCAAACAGGCTTGCACTGAGTCCTGCAGCTCACCCAGCACGGGTGGCCCCACAGCTGGCGGGGAGTCACGTCCATTGTTTCCCTGCATTTCCAGAGCAGGCTCACAGCAGAGACTTGCACTGCTGAACAGCCGGCACCACTGTGAGGGAAGTGGAACAAACCCGATGGATTTGAAGGTCTGTGCCTTGAAAGCCAGCACATCCTGGGCCGTGTGATCCCGAACACAGCAGGCCCCTCTCCCTGGGCGGCGGCAGCAGCGGGACTGGTGTCCCTGGCGGTCCCTGTCCATGGTGCTTACCCGGGGGCTCAGCGGCACTGCCCGGGGCACCAGGCTGTGCAGAGCCCTGGGGCTGAATATGCTCCTGCCACTTCATTTTGGAAATCATTTGGAATCTGTGGAGCAAACGATGGGTAAAGCAAGCAGTCTGGACTTGCAGTCTTCTGGAACTGTCTTCAGCCAGGGCTCACCACCTCCATTCAGCAACACCACAGGCCCTTCCTCACCTCTGTCCCTCAGATGAAAATACAACCTATCGTATGGATTTCTGCGTGATCAATATTGATTGGTCTGTCTGGAGTCACCATTTTATGGGTGAAACCGGAGTCAGGCTCTCGGGAAATCCTGTGTCTCGACTCTGGCAGTCCACAAACAGAAGGATGGTGCTTCTCCTTGGTGGTGGTTGCTGATGCACTGCAGCTGCTCTGGGAATCCCATCGCTGGGTTTGGATGAAGCCTCACAAAGTGATGGGTGTTGATTCTCTTCAGCAAGTTGTGACCAGACAGTAGAGCTTGTCCCTCCTCTGGGTACTGAAAGAACATCTGCCTCACCTCCACATTTCACAAGATTTGCAGAAACAAAGTAATCTTTGACAGCTCCTTTTTCAAATAAAATAAGAACTAAGTGCATTCAAAAGGGATTTCAGGAGATGAACACATGCAGAAAAAAAATCTGCTCAGCTGGGCCTGCAGTTTATTGACTATGTGAGAATACAGTGATTGATTGGGGAGTACAGGCTTGTGACAGTCCTTGCTTACAGAGTAAAATGGAGAAAGTCAGGGTACAAACATCGCACTCTTGTTTCTGCTCTTCCTTAGATGCTCTATTTCCCACATCTGAGGCTGAAAAGGTACTGCTGACATTCATCACTGATTACAAAAATTAACCTAGATGTAGAAATAAATTACTTTTTCAGAGGCTAAGCACTACATCTCTATTTTGAGATAGCTAAGCTCAGCAGTATTAAAATACCAAGAAATACTCTAAAGACCAGATTGAATTAGAAGAGATCAAAAATGTCATGCTACTCTGGAGTACCTCAGAACCCCATGGAACTTGTTGCTACTGTAAATAGTAATAAAAATACCACACTGATTACATTCAAAATTTTCCACTAGAGTTTATCCTTAAATGCCTCTTGAAGTGCTTTTGACAGTCTCCCTCCCTGTAGGTACCTAGTGCTACACTCAATAGCAGCACTACTTGGATAGACCATGAATTCATGAAAAAAATAAAGTTCTGTTTTTCACAGGACTCCTGAATTTGTGACTCTCCATTTTCACACAGAAACAGACACTGCCATAAATCACATTTAGAACAGCCAGTGAAGTGACTAGTGCTTGTAGTTCATGTTCATATGCTCCAGACACCAGAAGTGCATACCAACTGAACAGCATACTCCATTCTCCTTTCAGTTGTGCAAGAACTAGAAACTGTAAGTCAACATATAGATAGAACAGCATAAACAGCAGAAAAGATCAGAACAGACCCTCAGACATCTTCAAATACAACAAAAGTCTTACCCTGGGACCCAGCCAGAAGCTTCTGTGATGTGTGTCTGTGTGACCATTGTGGGCGCTGGGTTATATGGACTCCCTATCAGAACACTCCCTGAATTGGTCAGTCTTTGTGGTGTGCTTATGATCTGTAAAATTTAGGAATAAAAAAAACCAGCTGTCTTAATAAAACAGAGGTTACCACAGCCCAAAATTCATACCAAGCATTGCACTAAGAAAAGTAGTAATAATTCTATACCAGAAGCAAGTTGCAGTCAAAATATACAGAAGAGATGTCCTCAGAAGATCTTCATACAGTAAAGCAGTTACAACACTGTTAATATTCTAATAGCACCATATTACTGTATTATTCATATGGTCAAGAGCTAGCCAAATCGAAGAATTCCTAGGTATGGCAGATAGGATGTGGACCTATAGATACCCAGTTGTTTCTCCACGAGTACATGTAGGCAATCTCTTGATCACTAATCAGTAAAGCCTTCTTTCTTTCCAATGGATTTGTCTCTTTTAATTGTCTTTGGTACCAAAGACAATCTGAGCTCCAGGCAAAGCGTTCCTTGCAGTTTCTGGCAATCACAAGATCCCAGGGCCTTCTGGCAAGCTAATAATAAAGCATGACACCTACAGAATTCAACGTACAGTCTGTACTACAGACAGAACGTATGTTTATAAAAAACTGGTGTATATACAGTGGTTAACACCAAGTCACCTGGTCTCAGCTTTCAAATCACATCTAAGTTCATTCTTCAAAGTAGGTCACCAGAAGAATTTAGATAGTATTTAAAAATAAAACAGTATTAAATAGTTAATCCTTAAAATAAAACACATTTAATTATTTTGATTTCACTACGGTAAGAATCATACCAAGGTTTCTTGGACAGTGCTTTTTACTCATATACCTTTTTTCATTTTTTAAAACTTATTTGACTTTACTCCATTTGTTAGTCACATTTTGAGTACTGACTGTACTAAACACTGCAGTTTCCTTTACTATTTAACTTACCCAACACCCTTGAAGACACACAGCATATATATATATATATATGTATGTATGTATATAAAAGCAACAAGTTAGTATATGGCATTTGTTTGGTATCCATCAATATTGTATAAACAAGTAGAAAAAAATGGTATGTGAAGAATTTCCCATTTCCCTAGCATATTGAGCATTACTTCACATCCCTCCTGATCCCATTGTGATTACATAAATATATCTTTTTGTCTTAAAGACATAAATTTATCTCAGTTACTTTTTACAAATGGACAGGTTGACAGAACCAAGTGAAAACGGAAATTCAGAGAAACCAAACCAGTGATACAAGGGATGTTATTTTCTGCTTGATACTGGAGAACTGTCTGGCTGCGATACCCACTGTGCCCCCGCGGGCCTCCCGTGTGCAGGGCCTGTCCCAATGTCCCCATGGACCCCCCCCGTGTGCGGGGCCTGTCCCAATGTCCCCATGGACCCCCCCCGTGTGCGGGGCCGCCCCACCCGGCCCGCAGCGCCCCCTGGCAGCTCAGCCTGGCCCGCAGCATCGCTGGGTCGTGTCCAGGGAATGTGCCCCTTCCCGACACTGTCCCTTTTCCGAGGGCTAATCCCATCTCAGTAAGGAACAACCCCCCAGTGTGCCCGGAGTGATGACATAAATGCACTGCACAGCACAGGCTCTAAAACAGACCCCTGCCCAAATTCAGCAAACATCATCCATAGGATGCCTTAAACCCCTGTGACTAACCACTAACATCTGATCAATAACACTTCTGCTGTTAAACTTACACCTACGGACTGAGTCTAAAGAAACTACACCTCAAGAATCCAGCCAGCAAACAGTGCCCTCTTCACCACTGGCACAACCATATCCCGAGGGATTCTGACCAATGGTCCCCATTCAGCCAAGAACCCACTGCACTGACCCTGGGGCTGCTTTGGAGGACCTGGGGCAGTGGGTGAGTAAAGCCCGAAGCCCCTCACAGCAGCAGGGTGTTGCAAGCACAGTGGAGAGGCCAAGGCAGCACTAACATTGGCACCGTGAGAGCTCCTGGGCATTCTGCTTCAAAGGGCCTGGCACAACACAGCTGTACACTGGGTGTCAGAAAGCCTTCATTAATGACTATTTAGTAAGAAAGTTTTTGGAATATAGATCTAGCTTTGCAAAGCAGCAGAATAAAAGAACTCAAAAATGAAAAGAAAATAATAAAAACAGCGTGTCTCACACCACACAGTAGCTTTTTCAACTTTCACCTGCTATAGAACTTAAACTGCAACTAGGGCTCACTTAAACCAAAAGCAGGGCCTTGAGGAGTCACTTGTAAGAGTAGGAACTACATTAACTGAGTTCTCTCCTCTGTTCCCGGCTATTTATTGCACTCACAGAAGATCTTCTGTGGCAGACTATTCCAGTGCAATGCTAGAGGGCACATGCTCCAGCAAGATGTGCATCAGCACTGATGCACGGAGGCGGGCTGTGCCCAGGCTGTGCCCTGCTCGCCTGTGGCCACTGCTCCAGAGGGAGAGCTCCACACAGTGGGGAATGCTGTGGGGTGGTTGTAGTGTGTGTGCTCCTCTGTCCAACTGGGATAAAACCCACCAAAGAGCACTAGTAAATGCTGATGGGAAAAAGGTCCAACACAATTATTTATAAAACACAACCAATGGTTCTGTACTCAGGCTAAGGGCTTAGCAAGTGGGCAGCAGGTTACTAGAAACTGTTCATGTTTCTAGGTATTGCCTATTTAGCTCTCTGGCCACCAAAAAACCTAATTTGTTTTTCCTCAAAACTAGACCCTAAATCCCTGAAACATCAATTTATGGCCATATACAGTTACCACTGACAGGTAGTTTCAACAAGATAAATCTCAGGTGGCACACCCGAGGCACTCTCTGGCAGTGCTGCAGATTTACTAGTGAGAAAATTACTAAAAACATTCAAAGAGTATCAGTAACATTCTTGAGATAATTTTTTTCCTTAATACACTTTTGAGCAATAACATCTGGTAAAGCTGTTTCAGTTTCCTCTCAAAGCCAGGAAGATGGGTATCCCCCAAGGGCACACCCAGGAGTGCTGCTGGGGTGGCAATTCTGGAGTGCCAAGCCTGCTGTGCCCCCACATCCCCCACCCTCCCATCCAGGTGGGGCACTTGTGGCTGAGGCAGGAAGCAGCAAGTTCCTCACACTGTTCCCATCGTTGTTTTTCATGTTTCTGTGTGACACCAACAGGAAGTCACACAGGCAGTTACACAAGTTGGCATTACCAGGGTTGCACCACTTACCATTTGGGGTCCAACATTCACATTGATTGGTCCTAAGGTTTTTGGCAAAATCTTAGTCGGAGAGTTGGTGCTGGAAACTGGCAATGTAATTACTGAAATATTACCTAAAAAGAGTGGAAAAAAAGAGAGGTTCAAATTATTTCCTTAGTAACCTGTGAAAAACACTGGCAAATTCTCACTTCACTTTAATGTTCTGAAATCAGATTAGTTTTGTTGTCTCATTCACTGCAAATACCCCCTCACAAAACAGCCTCCAGACCTTTCAGCAGGTGTCACAAGGACACCTCACAAAATGACACCTTGACTATTTAACCTTTAAAATTACATGTATTTTATTTCCAGAAACAATTTATTCTTGCCTAAGTCAAAGAGCAGTCTGCCATACCTCAGCATTAGGAGTGAAAATGAATATTTCTAAAAAAGCCAGCAAACAAATCCTATTTATAATCACAAGCATGTGTACAAAATCTGCATCCATAAACTTTCCTAGCCTTAACCATTCATCATCTGTCTACACTAGAATGTTCTGTAAACATCAGTGAAGTGAGCAAATCACAGCCTGCCACTGTATAGATGGAGTAAGCGATGCCTTTACAACTCACCTAAAGTAACAGAGCAGGCAGCTGGATGTCAAGATAAAGCCAACCATGCCATCTCTAACCCAGCATGTTCTCATCCCAAGATGTTTATCATCTTTGTGATCCTGGACTGCCTACGGATCTAACCCATCCTGCCTTCACAAAGAGAAATGCAACTCTATGGTGAGAGCCTCAAAATACTGCTGCTCCTCCTCTATCCCAAATTGTATCTTGTGCCTTGATTAGTTGAACCAATTATTTTAATTAAAATGGTCATGCAGCACTACTGTGTGTAAGAGCCCAGGAGTGTTCCACTGCTGTGCACCAGCCACCCAAAGCCCTGAGCTTGGGCCCCGTGGCAGCAGCAGCTCTGTCTCTGTGCCATCTTCCAAGCAAGGGAGCTGGGAATCAATCAGTCAAACACCGGCCCCCATTCCTACACACAGCCCTGTTCAAAATGGGCAGGGGCAGTGTGGAGTCTGCCAGCTGAACCAAAGATAAAGAAGAGCTGTCACTGCCAAGTAATCCAGAGCCAGCCCAGGTCTAGTTGGGGTCTTGAGGACCAGGATTGGCTCCTGGAGAGCTACTTACACTCTCTGGTACTACAGACAGCACCTGAGGGTATCTGAGGTGACAGGTTCCCTTGGAACAGCAGAGACACCTGCCCTCCTCCCACAGGAGCCAGCCAACACCCAGCTTATCCCACATGGTCCCAAGCTGATGTCAGACATCTCTTTGTAAAAAAATTCAGCAGAGATATGAGGAATACATTCAACTTGAGATGAGGACGTTCTAATGTTCTGTGTAAATTCCTCTGGCATCTGGAGCAACACTGCTACTTAATATTAACTTTCCAAAAGGCAGATCCATATCTGAAAATACCTTCAGAAACAGCTTGCTTCTCTATTCAATAAAATGAATAAATTATTCAGTCACCTAACTCACCTAGAAAAACAAATTTACACACAAAACCCCCTAAACCCGTGTTGGATTATGAAACATCTTTTGTGAGGTAGCGCCAGAGTGCACAAGACAACAGTAATTCATGATTTACATACACTGTATTCCCATTTTGAGCTCAAAATAGTTCTCTTGTCAGTTTTAGTTTTGCTAGAGGATTTTGCCTGGGATTTCCCAAGTTGTGCCAACATATTCTAATCAAAACCCAGTCTCCCCCCCTCACTGCAGGCTGTTGCTATCAATGATGTGTCACTTCCCAGTACTGCTGTAGGAATTTTCCTCTTTTCTGCGGCAGCTGAAACTTTTGACCCTGTTATCTCAAAGATCAGCTCTCGTATTATTTCTCCTTGCCCCTCTTCTTACCAGGGAAAAGAAATAAATTACTTTCTCTGGTGCCGACAGCATAAGGTCACACGGTAAAGTGCAGTAAAATTCTGAACTGTCAGGTTTGCCTTTCAGCTGTGCCACAGGGCTCCATCAGAGCTGTCTCCAGCAACACTTCCTGGCCTGCAAAGGCACTGGAATGGCATGTTTCATAGAGTGAGAGTGGGATATGTCAGACTTACAGACCTGTACAATCAGCACAGCAGCACAACTAGCACTGTGCCTTCATTGACAAGGCTGCCTAGACAAACACACATGGTCACCATTAGGGCAACTTCAGGAAATACAAGGGTCATTCAAATTACTTGATCTTGATTTTTAAAAGACAGTTAATTACATGTGGCATGTGTTTAAATGTTTCTTTGGCTAGAGTTGCTGTCAGTAAAAAAATGTTTATCTTCTAATCCCTATACAAATCCCCCATTTGAAAGCAGCACTGTCAAAATGATCTTAAGAGTTGATCAAGTGTTCAAAGAAATGTATCCCTGCCTTTGTTTTTCCTTTCAAATTTCTTCATGGGTAAATATAAATATGTTAACAAGTAGATTTTTAAATATAAATAGGATGCAAAGGGACCAGCTTCTTTTTATGAGTAAGGTCTCTCATCAACAGTGGACAGAAAGAACCAAATTTTTCACAATAAGATGTGTGTCAGCAGTTGAAAAGTAAGTAAACAAAATTTTATCACTAATGAATAAAATATTCCCTCCCTACTGTTTTCTTTTTTCAAAAATAGCATCATGGTCCAGACACTCATGTTATCTCCAACACTACAAATATTTAATGAATATTATTGGTGGAAACACCACCTCTCCATGTCCCTTCACAGCAAACACAACACTGGTTCAGGTTGTTGCTCCAAAAGGTTAATGTGTTTCTAAACAGATCTCATCAGCACCACAGCCTGAAGGGACAGATTTTGCAGGCCACATCCCCAGTGTCACTGCCCTTCTCTACAAGGGAAATGCAGCTCTCAAGAGCATCCTGTCCTGCCCAGAGCCCTTGTGCCACAGAAGCTCAGGTCTGGGGGACACAGCAGCCACTGCCAGGCCTGCAGCTGGCCAGGGCCAGGCCAGAGCAGGAAAAGCATCACCACGAAGTGGGAGCTGCCAGCATAAGTACGACGGGCTCAGAGAACAGGCATCTGCTTGCTAAGATGACCTGCTGGATTTCACACCAAGTTCTTGAGGTTAGGGCACCTGTGCTTGCTGAGGAATCGGTCATTTCTGAAGTTCTGGAGGCAAAGTAGTATTACAGAACAGCAAACACTCCCAAGAACAATCTCTTCAAGTCTTATTTATAAAATAGCACAGAAAAAGTAGGAGGAAGTAGATGTCACAGAACATTCAACAGATTTCTGTATTCAACTGAAAGCAGAAATATCATCAAAGTAACTATATATATTAACACAAAGCAACTGTAAGGGCTTTAAACACGATCAAATTCTAAATAAATGCCAACTCTTAATAACACCCATCAGTTGGGAACAAAAAAGATTACACTGATTTATGTCCCCTGGCACAACAGCAGCGACTACGGTGATAAGCTGAACACAATGAGACCCATCAGCCTCCGAGTCACGGTAATCTCACTGTGTGGATGAAAAAGGTCAGCACAGATGGATCAAACTGGAATGATTTGTATAATAATACTCAATTCTTATATAATGTTTCCCAGCAGTACTTTCAAGGCACAAAGGAGGTCAGTGTCATTATTCCCATATACCTATGGAAAAGGGAGCACATGGGAAAGAAACTAACGTACAACTCTCATCGAGGGGCTTTAACCACAATGTACATAAAGCCACCCCAAACTGGGCTGCCTCGCCACTGATGCAAATTCAAAATAAAAACCTGCCACTGGACATATGTATGTTTCTCTCAGAAGAAAAGCATTTTGCTTCTACGTAAATTATTTTTCCATCCCTCAGTCACCACTATTGTCTCTTATGGAGAGAAAGCACCTTTGCTATTATTTCATATTTAAAAAAACCATCACCACTACGTAACTATTATTCCTCCTGGCATTTGTCTAATATTTTTACTTTCACATAAAAGAAAAATTCAATTTAAATGATCTTCAGCCTCAACCAGTCACAGATAAAGTTATTCATGTTTATGTACATGTGCACTCACATGCACACACTAACCATCCCACAAGACTCACTTTAAATCGTTAAGTGGCACCCTAAATAGCTTAACTTCACACTATCAACATGCATTTCTATACAAATATGAAGCTAAAGGGATTTTAGTGATTTTTTTTTCCCCTATATAACTAAATCTCTTAGGTCTGCAGCTTAGTCGCAAAGATAATCAGAAACAATGTCAACTGGAGAATCTATAGATTCTGTCACGGCCAGTTTGAAGGAAACCATGGCTGATGGGGAGCACAGCCCAACCAGCTGGGGTTACACACAATGCCTACATCAACAAAAAAAGCCTTTCAATTTTCAAACAAAACACCAGGGAGGTGTTGGCAATTTGGATTTCATATTCAGAGCTCTAAACAAATGTCCACAGTTTTAAAGTGTCTCAATGAACAGCCATTTAAATTAATACAGCCTATGGCAAAAAAACCCCAGTTCAGAGTTGTGAAATATCAGCAGTCCATTAGGATATTTTGCAATAACGTACATTATGTGTCCTCAGGGTTCTCTATTACACTAAATCAAAAACTGATCTCCAAGAGCAGGATCCTGTATTATAACAGCTTATAGAAAAATGGAATCATTATCATGCTATTAGTACACAAGTATTTTCTTGGGCCATTTCTTCATTGCACAAAATTACTGGGCTACAACCCTGACTTTTAAAAATTCCATGATCTGTAGAAGTACACACGTATCTAGAAACACATCAAATCAAAGAGATCTGTAGAAAACACAAAACAAAATGGGGCAGATGATATTTCTGTTCACTTCAGGCTTATACTTTACATTTTCAGTCTTTTACTGCTCAATTTGAGACAAATTTACAGGAGTTAACAGCTGTATGGATCCAAAAGCACCAGGCACAGGCCTGTGGATAACCAGGATGTCTTGGTCATTTTAGCTAATCTCTTCAAGCACACTTCCATGAAAGAATTACTTCCATTAGAGCAGCCCTGTGCACTAAGTTTCTGAAACATCAGCCCTATCAGGACTTAGTAAGAAATAGGTACTGCATAATAAAAAGATGGATTGAAACACAGTTCAGTGTGGTCTTGAATTAGAAGTTAAGATTCCCACCCAAAGCAATCTCTCTGCAATCATGATTAATGTATCCTCCCTCCTGGAGCTTATTGCAAGACTGGTGGTCCATGGCTGGACTCTCTTTTCCCTCCACAGCAACAGAGAACAACATGTAAATTTATGGAATTTGGGAATACAGTAACAAACAAGCACGAACTAGGCACAGTATGATTCACTGAAACAATTGTGTTAGTTGCCATGATAGATGTGAAGGTAAGAATCCTGTGCCACCAGCAGCCCCAGCAGCAGGAGTTGTGCCCAGTCCCATCCCACCTTAGGGTGGCCTGTCCTTCCCCACATGCGCAGGTGTGACACGGGCACTCCTGCTGCTATCCCAAAATACAAACTGGCTGTTCCATTTGGCCAGTCACACACTGCTGTGTGGCCAAGGCAGTGGCACCCAGAAACAGAAGGGGTGGATGAAGAGCCATTGATCACTAAAATGATTTGGCAAGTAATACGTGATTGCAAACCTTGATTGATGACAGGGCTTCACACCCAGGCAACTTCAACACTCAGCAGATCTGGCAGCCCTGGGACTGTATAAAGCAGTAGGGTGTCCTCAAAGCTGCAGACACCCATGTGGATGCACAGAGGGCAGGTGAGGTGGTTATATGGGGCAAGTGGTAATACAGACATGCCCTCTGCTTGGGAACACTGGAAAAAAGATTCCATTTTCCATTTTGGTAATACGCACGAGCAGGATTACAAAACTGCAAGTGTGTAAACTATTGACTAGGAACATCTCCCAAACAGATTAGATGTTAAACTCTTCTGGTTACATATGCAACTTTTTAACACGAACTCTACCACATGTCTGATTTAATTCATTCACAGTTTGCAACAATTACCCCATAACCACAACAGAACTGTCACTATCCAACTCACTCACAAACCTAATGGTACCTGCTTAAGGACTAACTAGAACTATTCTACTTAATCTTTTTAACAAAATGGGCCAACTCCACAAAGACATTTTGCCACTGAAACCAGGATTTTGCCTGAATGATGGATGGAGTACCTTCATTCCTGTCAACTTTACTAGGAATCAAAATTCTGTCGACAGCCAGGAGTGCAATGGTCTTGTTAGCATGGAGCACACCAGGAGTTTCTCCCAGGAGGCACAGTCCATGATGAAACACTAGAAGAATACCTGACACATACACACAGATCTCTCCCCATGGCCAGAACAGCAACAGCCATCTCTGTTCTCCAGAACTTGAGAGGAAGCATCCGTTTTGCATTCAGGAACCCAAGAGTATTCATTCATTAAAGAACGAGAACCAGAACCATTTTTTTCTGTCGGGGAGAACTAAAATGCAGGTCTCCTACAGGAATCATTTTAATCACTAGTTTGCTGGACAATCTCAGTAAGGATATGAAGCACAGTCAGCCCAGCCTGCCACAGATGAACAACGCTGACTGTAACAATAAGAATGTACTACATCAAAGATGAAGTGAAAGGAAATATCCTGACTGTGCTGCATGGACTGCCTAAAATATTTCTCCCCATGGTGGTCCTCGCAGAGGCAGTCCCTGGCCATTAGTCAAACGCCATCCACATGTGGCATTCCCTCAGACCCAATGAGGATTCATTTCAAGCTGAGGAACCAAGCTCCAAATGGAGGGCTTTTGGCCAAAAGAGCCTGTTGCCTAGGAATTAAAGGCAACAAATGTAGGGAAGTAAATTGTCTGTTGAACAGGAATTGTTTACTAAACAAAGTGAACAACATTTGAGTTAATGCTCTGCTTAGCACTGTGATATTCCTCCTAGGCACACCTAGGGAAAAGAAATCTGCTTCCCTTCAGAATTAGGCAGCAAGTCTTTTTATGAGGATTACAAATTTGGATGTATGTGCTTTGACTCTGCAATTATTACATTTAAAACATCAAACTCCTTGGTAAATCTGTACTGTATTTAGATACACTGGGTACTAGAAATGTTTCTTTTTCACAGACATCATCTATTCAAGGAATAAAAAGTACTGAAAGTATTCTAAAAATCCTTAAGCAAAAAAAGCTGCAGTAAGAAGACAACAGTATTCACAAAAAACACAGGAAACAATAAAAAACCTGAACCCCCAAATAAACCAAACAACCTGTCAACCTATTTGGGAACATTAATCCAGATTTAAAAATCAGCAGAAGTGACACAGCAGTACTCTAAGACTTCGAGATTAGATTGCAATACCTAAGCAGTCTGTGAACATTAACTTCTTCAGCAGTAAAAACCAGGAAAACACCCAGAGGTTGTGTGTGGACATTAAAGGTAACGGTGGGAGAGATAAGCAGAGCCTGATCAAACTCACACTGCAACAGCAGTAACAGAGAAACTGCTTCAGAGGGTCTAGGGGGAAAACTAGTGGAGAAAGAGACTTTAAGGGTAGAGTAGAAATCAGGAAATTCAGCATATTATTCACCATCAAGGAAAAAAAAGTGCTTATTTTATCCTCTAATTACTTTCACTACACCCTTTTTCCCCTCTGAAAATCTGAAGATCTTCCAATCTTTTCTACTGACACTGATATGTCAGTATTAAAACATCTACCATTTAAATTCTGAGTCTCAAAAATGTGAATCGGCCATACACAGTGAAAAGTTTTAATGTATACTCCTTTTCTAGGTATATAAATAGAATTCTCTTACCTTTTGATGGACTCTGGTTCTGATCTATAAATCCTTTCAAGTCTCCATTTGTGGAAGTCACACCAACCTGAACAAAACATTTTTGAAGTCTTAAAATATGATAAACCTTTCTATATTTTCTAATATGCAACTAACAATATTATGAAAGTAATCTGTTCTGCATTATGAACCTTCATAATGCTATGGGACAGTAGAGTCTAACAAGAACATGAGATCAAGGCAAAGAATTCAAGACATTTACTGTGTGTCTACGAAGACAAATTCTGTTTTTAGTTAAGTTCTTACCTAAAAAAAACCCCTAAATATTCTGATACTGCACTACACACGATCCAAGCAGCCCACTCTGGCTGTTATGGTGTAAGTCACTGTCCCCTCCAAGTCAAAGGGAGCAGCTGCCACCAGCAACACAGCACAAATCTGTCTGATGTCCAGAATCCTCAGTATTAAGGTCTGCATGGTCTAGAGGTCTGAGATGTGACTCTTGACGCCTTTAGAGACATTATCCACCCTTCAGAGATAAACTGACTTACCCTGAGGATAAGTTACCAGATACATGGAAAATGTCAACCATACACAGAATGGTGCATCTCGGATTCTGGCATGTACACGAAGCACAGAAACATGCAGTTTGTACAGAGAAATGCAAGAGCACAGCTCCTGGAAAAGGGAGGGAAGAGATGGAAAGTCCCTCATATCCCAGCTAACCAAGGGATGGGCCCAGCAGCAGCAAGTAATGGTAAGGCATTTTGCAGTTTCAGTACATTATGCTCACACCACTTTAGTAACCTCTGTCCAACAAATAACTTTCCTTTGCTTCCAAGCTGTGAGAAGTGCTGAGGCACTGAGTTCCGCTGGAGCAGCAGGCAATTAAACTAAACAATACAAAATCTGTTTTTAAAACACTATAAAATTTGAGTATTTCTGTAAATAATTGGGACAAAGGGTTCTGGTATCCAAGTTAAAAGAACACAACCATATGATAAGGATCAAATATTGGCTTTATTTTACAGGTGTATATAGCTATAATGGAACCTATGCTAGGGCCACTTGTAGAATTTTAATAATCTCAAATTAGAACATCATTTAATTTCAGGCAAATTACACAGTAACTAAAATAAACTACACAAGAATAAAAAGTCCCTGCTATAAGCATACAGTGGCTCAGTTCCACTAGAGAACTTGTATTCAGCAAATAATTTTTGCACGGGAAAATCTGCTCACTGCATTGTGACAGACTCTCTTGAAGCAACTTCTCTGAAGAGTTTCTCACCATGAGGAGACACTTAGGAAGAGGAACTGTTGCTGCCCTGCTCTGACTGTACAACACTGCCTAAAGGAGCCAGGCCAGGTGCTTCTGCAAACAAGCCCCCAGAGACGCTCAGTGCAGCTCCTCAGTTCATCTCAAACATTGTTGGTATTGGACTTGTTCTTTCCTGGCACACCCAGCTGGACTCTCCTCACTGTTTCCAAGGGGCAGCCAGGTGCTTCGGCTGTTGCAGGCATTGGTACCACCAGAAGCTGTGTCCAAAGAGAGCAAGCATGTCCCGTTTTCCCTCCCCATTCCCCGGGCTGTCTCCCAGCAGGTGGCAGCGGTGCAGCAGCAACGCAGCAGGGCTGTGGAGGGAGCGCCCACACTGGAGCAGGGCAAGGCAAGGAAGGCATGAAAACAAATGCCAAACCTCCTGTCGTGATCTGGTAGCAGATCTATACGGAAAACTGAAGCACTGTGGTATTTTCCCCCCGGGCGCTTGGGCACAAGAAAAGCTCTTGCGGCAAGAGGCCACTGTGGTTCCTTACACTGCAAATGTGCTCTGGAGGAGATGTTTAAACTAGAGGTTGGGAAGGTTGGCAACTACATGTGTGCAGCACTGGAAGGGCCCTCCAGTGCCAGCACCCCTGGCCCGTGCTACTGCTGCCTGTGCACAAACAACAGGACCAGACTCTCTCCAGGCTCCCTGCCCCTGCAAGAAGCAGAGGAACACAAACAGGAGAAATTTTAAATTCTGAGAAAGAACACAGGTCCACAGGGATAAACATCGTGTTAGATAAAAGGGCCTCAATTCCTCCCAAGAGGAGGGATAAGAAAATGAACATCCTCAAAGACACCACTGCAATTTGTTCACAACTGAACTCTCAGCTCTAGATTTACAGCTGAACATCTCCCTACTGATCCATATCAGTGCTTCAATTACATGCTGAAGATGATGTACACATGCAGTGTCAGAATGAAAATTCCAACATTTACATTTAATTCTCCGAAAAATTTAGATTATTTAAACTGAATCAATATTTAAGGAAATATAACAAAATACTTGAGGGGTTTTTTTGTGTGTATGTTGTACTTCAGTGATCCAAATGACATAAAATTACAGCAGAATTTCAGTTAACATAGAAATATATTATTTTCATTATCATTGTTCTAACAGCACATTTATAAAAAGTGTCCAATACACAGCAGCACTTTTCTCAATTTTATAATCTTTGTACCTAACTTCAGAAGAGCTTGCAAAGAAACTTAAATTTTGTGAGAACTGAAGTGAGAAATGGGGCAGATCTAAAGGAATTTGCTTCTCCTACAGAACAATGATCATAACTAGGCCCTCGGAAGTAGCAGTGTGTGGTGCAATATTACAACAGTGGACAGAACAAGACCTTTACAGTAATCCATCTCAGTGTTAGAGAGATCCCAAGCCATGCTGCTATCTGGTGACGGTACCACCCAGTGCTTTCAGGAATCTTGTAATTTAACCACTCCTAAGCTGAAACCAGCAAACAATCCAAGGTTTAATTGTATCATTTGTTACTTTTTGCATGGCTCATGTGATATTTCTGCTTTATAACAATGCCCCAGAGTGTCTGGATTACTGGGAATGGCAGCATGTCCATCTGCAGCATGATGAAGTAAGATGAAGAAAGCACTTGGCATGTCTTTGCCTACTATTAAAGACCTTAATTGAGGGTTTTTTTTACACCTTTCCTATCAGGCAAATAAGTGTCCAAATGGGATGAGGGGAAAGGAAAAAAGAATCACAACAAGCTCTTGTAGCACCAGCCTTCTCTACTGCTTGACATAGTGTTCAGGGCAAGTCTCCTTGACCAACTTCAGCATTAAACATTCTTCCAAGCTGACATGTGAAAAGAGAAGTATCCTAGCCATTTAACTGCCCTCTTCTACGACAGGACAACCACCCCCTGAGAAGCAGTGACAAATAACTTCACATGTATAAAAATTAAGATCCAACAATCAAAACCAACAGCCTTCTTCAAAAAATCTACCTGAGTCATATTATTTATCTGGTCCTAAAATTAAGTTTATCGTGAGCATTTGCTCATTGTTTCCTCCATTTCTCAATACTGTTTTGGTGCTTCCTTACGTGAAGAACGGATGGGAACGGAAGTACAAAACAGGCAAGAAAAACACATTTTATGATATAAGCAAAGACTGAAATAACCCAATTGGACAGCGTGATTAGAATTACATCTGGGTACAATGTATATGTAAGTACATAAATATCTCATCTCCAAGAGAATCTGTAACTTTTACTCAACATTTTGTTATTTGTAAGTGCTTTGGTTGGATTAGTTTTCTACAGAAGGCCAAATTACCCATAAACAATTTTCCACAAGCAGATAGTAGAAAGTGTCCTGCATTTAAAGAAAGCAAACAGGAGCCTGTCTTGATAATTTTCCAATCATATACTCAAAAAGTTAGGAAGGAAAAACAGTGATGGGGAATGTTATTCATCTTGCATACACATTCAATCTATGGAAACATTCTGGCATGTGTTGGAAGCGCAAGCTTCCTTGGAGAGAAGGCTGTTCACCACAGCTTACTGCACGAGATGAAAGGACATCTTAGCCTAAGCTCACTTGGCTGTGATGCAGAAGCAGCACAAACACCCCCAGACTCTGTGACCCAGCTGGGGCACAGTGACTTCAGAACACAGAGGTGGCAGCTTCCAGTGTGTACAGGTTTGATGAAAGATTTGTGCCCTTTAAGAGTTTTCAGGAAGATACCAAATTCCAGTACTTTAAAGTTCCCTCTCCTTGATGCTTCAACATAAAGGAAAATAAGATTGGAAATACTTTTACAGAAAAGCTCTCTCCCTCACCTCACTTTGCAGATCATTAAACCATTTCTGACAATAATAACAGATAAACACTAACCTTACACTTGAAGCAGGTTTTGAGCTGCAGAAACCCACAGACATACGGTAAATCCCAGAACTCTGAAAATTCAGAAGCATTCTTGGGCCTTCTAACAACATCAGAAAACACTAGGGCTGACACTTTTAGCCTGAGTGTGCAATTCTAAGTAACTAACGTTTAGAAAACCTGAAGAAGTGCTAATAAGTGCAAATAAGGAGAGAAAGCATATGACCACCATTTTTACAGGTAATGTAAACATGAAAACTGAGTAATTGAGTATTTTTTTAAATAAATCCATAAACATTAGGTACATAACTAGGTTTGTCTAAGTTTGATATGCTGTGCTGGTTTAAAAGTAAACCAGTAGGAGAAATTAACCCAACCCAAGAGAGATTACAAGTGAGAGTTAAAATTTACTAAAAGGATTACAATAAATACAATGATTCAGAGAAAACTGGTTTTAACCCACTAAGGCAGATGCATAATCCAGCACTCTGACAAAAACAGAACATTAGCCCCTGTGCTGAGCCCATGCGGTCCCCCTAAGTATAAAGTAAGAGGAAAGAAAACCTGTTGGTGAGGATGATGGTCACAGTTGTGTCAAAGTAATGAGCGCAGTCTGGCCAAGAGTGTAGTCGCAGTCCCCTTGAGGTTCTGGTCCTCCTCTGGATCCCACAAGTGGTACCAGAAGTCCCAAACCCCGAAGATTATATATGATCAGGTTCAGGTGAGAATGCCCAGTACCACCCCCAGGGCAGAGTTCCACAATGGGTGATTGAACTCTGTGAGTCATGTGAGTGTTGGAATCTTTGATGGCCTAAGTTGCTGCACCTGCCTACTGTACCAGTCCCTACTGGCCCATGAGCAGACATGACCCCTCAGGCTGGGTGTGGGGGTGCTGATGCCTCCCCAGAGGGGAGTTACCACAGCTGAGTCACTGGTGTGAGGGCAGAAACACTCCCCTGTCTCATGGGGTTCTTTAACACCCAGCCTGTAGCCTGAGGGGTCAGGTGTGCCCTGGGCAGCTGCAAACAATCCATTATTAACAGTTCATCAGAAACGACACAGAGGGTGTAGAATACACAGTTTTGATTACACCCACACAGTGATAAACTGGTCCCAGCCCCTGTAACTAGGACACATGCAAAATTTCAAAGTATTCATACCAATAAAACATCTCTTCTATATAGTAATCATAGCCTTGCAAAACCATATTTCTACATTCAGCACAAGAATAGGTTGCCCAGACCGAAGTTTAAACAAAGCACCACAGTAGATGGCCTCCTGAGATCCCGTCCAAACTATGCCACTCTGATTCTATCGCACAACACTCCAGGGATTTTATTGGGATTGGTATTTATCTTTTGACTGCATCAAACAAAGGCCAAACCCACAAATGATCTGGATTTGTAAGCAGCTGTTCCACATACATCAGTAGCATTACTTATTTATACTAGAGTTGAATACGACCTATAAAATAATTAGTCAAAGGGCTTTGCATATACATATCAATTTATTTTCTGTCTTGGTAAGCCTGAATCAACAAGTGAGACATAAGACACCCAAAAGCATGGGACTACACACCAAACGAAGCTGTTAATAAATCCAAGAGACACTTCTGATAGTTGATAATTAATTTATTCAAACTATGCCCCTGGCACCAATGTAACCCAATATGCACAAAAGCTTTTGCAGTTATGGAACAGAGCACTACCCAAGGCTACCTGCACTTTTATCATGGGGTGCTTCTTCAGTGGTGTTTGCTCCCAAACCTGTTCAGATATAACCAGACTGCAGGATGCCCTGGCAAAGGCAGTCAACAGGCAAACTGCCCAGGGCCCAAAGTCATGCTCAACTCACTGATGACCTAGCTTAATCAGAACTGTTCTCTATACAAACGGTGTACCTCAGGAAGCACAGCTAATTAGGCAGAAAATTAAGGTCAGGATGTTAGACACTTAATAAGCATCCTCAGAACTCAAACAGAGCCTCTTGACACCACACTACAGGCTTGCTAATGCAGCAAGCAAGAAACAGGAACAACCTCAGTCTTCTAGAAATGAAAAATGTACAGAAGTACATACAGAAATATGCAATCTTTCTGTTCTTTCTTGAGTATTGAGACTTTGAGCCAGTAGAAGGATTTTGCAGTGGTGCAAAGGTGAGAGGATTCAGCAAAATGAGCAGCTCTCAGGTGAGTTTGGAGCAATGCCAGAAGAATCACAGACCCACAGAATATCTCAAGTTGGAAGGGACCCAAAAGGATCAATAACGAAACAGTAAAAATCATTGCCTCACTTATCAATCTGACCTACAGCTGAGTAAACTCCACAATCTTAAAGAGCATCTAACCAGTTTAAATTTATCAAAATACTGCAGAAGGTTTGTGGAAGACAAAAATCAGACAAGATTTTTGAATTTGAAGGCCTTTGTGTTTGATTTCTTATATTTGTCCATGCAGTTCTGAAAGCCAGAGGTGACTGCCAGCATGCCAATACAAAAAGTAATATACGTTGCAGAGTTATACTTACATTTTTAGCCGTCATGTCAGACAGTATTGCTTTATATTTCGTAAAACCATAAGATATCCCTTTTCATCTTCACAGAATCTTTAAAATGAACATCCTGAAAGAAAGTTAATGAAATATCTTAGCTGAAACTCTGTTTTTTGATAAAATCAATCACCACAATAGTCAGGTTCTGCATGGATACTAGAAATGTACATTGCTTGGAACAGAGAGATGAAATCCTACACACAAAGGCCCAACTTACACTGAGGTAGTATGATCTTTGTGCTTGTTCTTATTTCACCTTTCTCAACCTTCCCCACAAACCCTCCAAATACATCATCTGGAGCTCTGGCCAAAATTCATGACGCATTCTGACTTCTCTTTCTTTAAGAGGCTTTAGAAGTAATTTACTCAAATAAAACATAGTTAAGAACACATTTGCTAAGCAGTTTTATTCCGTTTACAGATAAGCAAACTAGGTTCATCTTTGACAAGTTATTTGCTGTCAAGCTTAGTGATCCAGAAGGTATTGTCCATAAACTATTACAGTCCTTTGCCACAATGCTCTTCAGCCAGTATGAACAGTTGGTATTCTTCCAGCTTTATGAACACATTTTGTCAAGCTCGAGAAGCCAGACTTTGTGACCCCACCATCTGCCATGACCTCGTCAGGTTCAGACAAAAGAACCAACACAGATGGCCTCAAAACGGAGATTCTCTTCATCCCCAGTTGCTGCCTGGGACTGCACCAAAGAAACAGCTAAACATAAAACTCAACCTTTTTGTTCTTTAGCTGGTTCCTACTGAAATGAAGCTGCATAAAGACAGGTTCAGAGCCCAAAGCACATGAGACACAAAGATTGCTTTATCTGAACTGAGACTGTCCCTTCATAATCTAAGTCCTGATTTATAATCCATAATTCTGCCTTTTGGTCATATGTTGTACAAGGAGCCAATCAAACTGTCTGACTTTGTAAACTTTGAGTTGTAGCTTCTTCTAGAACATATGTTTCCTAATCACTCATGCCAATGACATTATAAAGTCAGTTTGAGCATTAAATTTACAAAAGCCCAGATACAAAATTTACAAAAGCTCTAGCTACAACAAAACTGTTTATTTATTTTTACCTATTCTCACTACAAGTTAAAAGTCAGATCTATTGTAAAGTTTCTGTGATACTGAAGCAAAATCCCAGTGCAAGAAATAATGCAAAACAGAAAACAGTTATCTGCGGAACATTACAGTCCTTCTTCTGTTTATTTCCTATAGTCCACAGTCTTATTTTTCAATTGTCCCTGTAAGACACACATACTGGATAAAACCTAATAGTAGAAAAGAATAAAGTTCCGTAACAGAACAGTCTGTTTTCTGACCCTGAAAATTATGATCTACCAAACTTATCCTGGTTTCCCTTCTCAAATTATCAAGACTTCACAATAGACCAGCACCACACCAAGATACTCCACAGTGTCAGAGGCCAGTTCACAACATAAAGTGTAATTTATGTATGTATTACATCCATACTAAACATATACAAATAAAGACAACTATCTGATAATTACCTAAATTTTTATGGTATAAAGTCTCCATGGAACACAATAAAAAAGGAGATAGTTTAGTATCCTAGAATGATTTTTATCATCACCAAGGAGCGCTTTTTCCCATTTACTTGATCAAGAGCATTACAAAATGAAAATCATTCCAAGTAACTGGGTCAGCTAAGAGGAAAGTGTGATCAGTTTCAAGAAAAATAAACCTTTATAATATGAACTTTTCCATTAGAAATTAATTTATATTCTTCACACTGCTCTCCATAGTACTAACTTTCAAGCTATGGTACTACAAGGCTGATTTCAGAAGACAGCAGTAACAAAAAGATTCCTTATTAATCAGTACAGGCTCACTTTTAAAGCACTAATTTATGCACAGCAACTCCATGGCTTAGACCACCTGTTACACATATGCTGCTTCACTGCGTCTCAGTTTTCAGACCAGTAAAATTTCAAAACTAGGCAGTACTTATCAGAACTCCAACTGGTCTCAGGAAGCGTCTCCCTGTCTTGTTTGTAAAAAAAATTTCAATATCTAACTCCTTTTTGAAGAAATTGAGATAAAAAAGACCTATTTTAGTGAAAATATCTGTATGTACAAGTCAGAGTAATTTCTTGGTATCCCATGAAACTGAAAAGCAACTTTGTTAGCAAACTTCTGAAATTTAAGTTACAGATTTTGCATGCCTAGAAGATTCCATTGATTTGTCAACTTTCTTTTGAGTCCTCTTCAGATGACTTAGTCCCAGTTTTATCCTTCATATACATATACAAGAAATAAACTTAGCCTACAAACTGCAAAAGGCAGGAATACCATGTAACATCCAGCTTGTCAATTAATGAATCACTTCAAAAAGCCAGTTGAGGAGTATATTCATCAAGTCATATACAAAGAGCGGGCAATAAGTCACCTTCAGATATCACACAGTAATTTTTATTTTGAAAATAATGTCAGAAAGTAGCTCTTAGGAAGCGTTCGAAAGGAACTCCCACTAGAAAGTGTATGATGAAGGCCTGGCAGGTATAACTTCTTTTCCCAGCTATTACTGTGAGCCACTGCATGCCTTCACAAAAGTCCTAGTAGGTAACAGACAAGGTGATTGAAGAGACTGAACAAAGGAAAACTAAGGGACTTGACCAATAAATGATATCAGAAGTTCTTAACAAAATAAAATCATTTGAGAAGAGTAGTGAATTTAAAAGCTTTGTTTAATCACTTTTATTTGATTTAAAGGCTGTAGCTTATGACTCCAAATTACGGAAGTTTTCCCTGCTGCATGACACAAAAACGAAATGAGGATGACTGCTTTAAACCAAGACGCACATGGAAGATAAAACTACCTGAACCTAATTTGAAAGTAAAGATCTCAGCCTGTAATTGTGATTGAGCAAAATGCCAATGTGTCATCAAAACAAATTAACTGACACCTCCTGACAACAGCAGTAATTATGATTCAAGTTTACACAGTACAAAGAACTTGGAAAAGCAGACAAGGCCTACACACAAGTTCAATGAGTACAAACTGTAGCACTTGAGTTGTATAATGAACAGCCACTAAGCAGTGTGTTTTGCAGAAGCACGCCTGGGGAAATGTCCCTTCAAGGATTTCATGCAGCACACACTGAGGCACCAAAGGCACAGGGCCTCGGGCAGTACTCTCGGACTCGATCCCAAATGCCACAGCCCCATCACTCCCACTGCTCGCTGTATTTACTCTCACTACTGGACTTATTACATGACTAGCAATGTACACATTAGATGTACATATTAGATGACTATATATGTTGTGTATATATACACATATATATATATATATATACATATCCGTGACTAGCAAAAGCACTACTGATGAAGGCTACGGAGTATCCTGAATCCCAGGGATGAAGACAGGTCTGAGTGGATGTACAAGTGATGAGAACAACTTTTATACATGCAGATACATTTGGAATTACCAGAAATTTAGCTGCTGGGGTTTTTTAAGTAGCCAATCTACTCTCTATGGTCATCTTTTGTTCTCTCACTAGGGTTCTAGTCCATAGCTGATTACTATACAGGGCACAACATTTAGGACTCTTCTATTTCAGTGGTAAGAGGCAGGTACAACTTCCTTTCAGAGTAAAGAGCACATTGTATTTTAACAAACACATTTTTGTCTCAAGAAATTTCATTTTTGCAATGGATTGACATTTGAAAAAAATGTAGTGATCTATAATGAATGACTATGAAATACCTTGGTAAGAAGGTTTGTGCATTGCCAGTAATACACTGGTTTGTCTTTCAACTAAGTTTAGCTGAAAACAGCTTTTTGACTACTGAGACTTCACACAAGCTTCTTGCTACCACAGCTCATATCTGGTGATATACATAGGATACATCAGACAATGCTCTAGATCTGGTCTTGTAATGAGCTTTAATTTTGAGATTTTAACATTTCCAGAGTTACCAGTACCTTGACAAATACATGGAACGGTGGAACCTCCCTGTTGAGATACACTTTTTCTACACCCCACAGCTGGAGGGATCTTAACATCCAATGAACTGAAAATAATTTTACATTTGCATTTAATTAAAGATCACCAAGTTATATAGTGATAAAAAACTGGATGCTGAAGAGACTTAGTAGCTATTTCTTACATTTTCCTTCTAATTTGCTAGGAGCTTTGCTCTAGTTTAAAGCCATTATTAACTCTTCTCTTGCATGGATTGAAGATTATGACAGTATTCACTGAAGGGTAGTAGTTACAAAAAACTTCATACTTCTGTAGTTATAATTCCAAAGGCAAAAAGGGATTTTTCCAGTGATGCACAAGCTCACAAATACTGATTACAGCACACAAAATACCTGAAGGGTACAATTTCATGAGACGTTGCACTGCTCTAAGATCCCACCCTTGCTAACGTTGCTAAACGGGATCTTCCACCTTCACCCACTTCTTCCACTTTCCACTCCTTCCCCAGGCTATGTGGTCTCAACAACTTCCATTCCTACCTGATCTCTGAGCGAGCCAGTTCCATTCTAATACAGTCAGAATTCCAACAATGGGGCTGAAAGGGGGTAGAAGAAAGTTTTACATAATGCTGCAACCCACTGACAGCTCTGAGGGCCACCCAGGCCTGTGCACAGGACAGGACTAACCCTTAGAATGAACAAGCTGATTGACCAGTTCAGTCTGGTTTTCAGAATCACATTAAAAACAAACAAAAAAAAGCATTCATGATCTCCTCAAAATCTACTTAGGGGTTGAAATGTGACAAAAGGTTGGATATGGTTTGTTTAAATCAAGATTACTCCATGCTTTTGGAGAGTTCACTGGAGTGTGTGCATGCTTCAAAACTCTTCTAGGAAGAAGCAGGTATTATGTCTTCAGATCAATGCTTTCCCAATTTCTTATACAGCAAGAAACAGGATGAATCATTTGCTTCTGACAGAGAGCAGAAGCCTCCTGCTATACCAAATCAATACACAACTTGAAACTTTATCAGTTGTATGTATTAAGTTATTGATTGAAAAAAATTGTTTAAATGTATTTGGAATTGTAAGTTGAATTTTAAATAAATTGAAGTTTATGACAATTTGCTTGTGCATTTAAGAGAAGAGCAACATATTGCTCATGTTTCTCAAGTCTCAAGGTCAAGTTCATAACAAAAGGAAAAGCTACCTTACCCCAGCCTTCCAAGAAATGGGACATGGGCTCTCCACTTTCATTTGCAGTTTCTCATCTCCCCCCAGTTATTGGTCATGGTGCCACCATAACACCAGGATGACCACTGCGGTTCACAAGTGACTTAATAGGTTGAGCCATCGGCATTCACAAGCCTTAGTGAGCAAAACTGATACATTTGCTTGAAGATTTTACTGCCCACAAATGTCATTATAACAGCTGCTACCAAGTTGAAGAATTCTTCTGTACTTCACTAAAAGTTCACAGCCTTCAAGACAGCGAGTACCAGTCACAACCTGCTAATCTCTTTCTGAACAGATGACCATATTTACTTCTTTTTCACTTACATCTCCATCTGAAATTTGCAGTAACAGAATAGTAAATGAAAATGTTCCCCTACTCTCATAGAACACCACCCACGGAGAAATGGATTATGAGTTCCTACCAAAGCAACCTTCCCATACACCCTGCCAGGTTTTACAGTCACCCAAGAGAGGTTAGTGAGGGACTGCAGAAGAAAAGTACTGAAGAGACTGTAAGACAGAGCTGAATGATCTGTTTTCCCACCCAAACCAAGACAAATCTGGCAGCAACAGAAATCTGATGAAACAGGAGAAACCTGACTTGCCAAACAGAATATCCTACCCTCCACAGGAAAAAGTAAATTAATCTGCAAGACCTGAATTACATTTACAAATGGATTTCTCTCTATAGAAGTTAACAAAAATTCCATGTTTTGGACACAGGCACTTCACTCACTGTTAGGAAAAAATCTAGGAATGGAAGTACAGTCTCAACTACTGTCACTGTGTCCTCTTACCACTTTGTGTAAAACCTGATGGTCAGGGCACACCTCACTGACTGAATTAATGTGAAACCAGTCAAAAGAAAAGGAATGTCACCTTTATAAAGTGCATTATTTCTAGAAGCTGTGTTAACTAACAGCATGTTCAGAACTTTTGTGAAAAACTTGCCAGTTCAATGTCTATCAAATATCCTAAGGACTGTAAAACAGGAAGATCACAGTGCCATGACAATTCTGGATAATGCATTCAAAGATACCTCTGAAGAATTCATGCTTAAGTGATTTGGGAAGTTCACAGTATCAAGTTGCCTTCTACTTCTCTTTTAAAGATTACCATCAAGTCAGAAAGAATGAAACTGTGCCAACACCTGAATTGCTGCAGTTCTCAACCAAGCATACTAACAAGCTCACTCATCTTTTCCCAGCTTAGTTCCAGACTCGGTTGTGACAGCCAACACTAGATGTGAGCTGGATAAAGCATTATTTTATCACCAAGTTAGTGCTGCAAAAGTTTAAAAGTTTCTACAGGTTTCAGTAAAGACAAATATTTTCAAAAGTGGTTTCAGTAGGTTGTGAATTTTGCAAACTGTGTTCTGAAAGGCAAAGTTTCTTCAACAGTACTAAGGGAATAGCTGGATCTAGAATGATTTCCAAACATCATCCTTTTTCATTTAATTACTATTCTGTATTTCACTAGAAGTAGGATGTTCTAAAAAGCTGGGCTGACGTTGCAATTCTACTAATGCAAATATATGAGTATATACATTATTAGCATATATTAACATACATAGTAGTCTTTCAAACCGAGTTATCATAGGCCTGCAGTTTGATTTTCTTAGATTAATTTTTATGCTATAAATATTGAGAAGTATAAAAGTAAAGTTGAACAGTCTGTAAAGACCTTTAAAACTGTCACTGCACACAGGAAATCAACCACAGAGCAAAGAAGTTCCTGTAATGAAACTATGAAAGTAAGATCCCTTACTACCACCTCAGCTTCTTGCAAAAGAGCTGTAGTCTACAGATCAAATAACAGGGGAAAAAAAGAATTCATTTCATTCTACTACTGGATGTTACAAAGCACACATAACGAATCAATCCAGGAAGTTGTTATAGAACTGTCACTCCTTACCACACCTGCACCTTTTATAGTATTTCCCTGCATATACCAAGTTTCTCAGATCATACAAAAGGCATTTATGCTTTCAGTTCTGATATAGTATATGTATTACTACCACAACAGGACTTTGTGATTCTTTTTCACCTAATACCTAAAGTTTTGGGATAAACCTGTCTGATTTCATGACTTCTTGGCTCTGCACACACAAAATCCAATGGTATATTTCCTTGCACCAGACTAGACGTTTTATTTTCCTTATTTTAAGATTCACTGTTGCTTCATTAGGAGTCATGTCCTGTGAATGTAGTGGAAAAGATAGAGGAGAAAGTCTTAACCATTACACCCAAAAGTACATATTAAAACCAAACAATTTAAGACACTGTCACTTAACAAAGACAACCCTAAGAATGCTATTTTAAGGCAGTACAGAAGAAATGCAATTCTAAGAAGTGAATTAGGCTAGCTATAGCTAGAACTCATTCTGCTCCACATTAGGACGCAGATGTTTAAATATTACCATCTACACAGTCTGGCTGCAGCAGCTGCCCTTGCCATGACAAGTCATTATTCGTCTACTGCTTCTAGAGAGTCACACTCAGCTTTCAAAGGCACAGTAACAAGGTCTGCACATTTAAACCAAGTAAAATAATAAACCCTTGAAGAGGATGTATTGCTGGAATTTTGGTTCCTATTTTTTTGCTAAATCTGTAACAACGAATTTAGCCAAAGCCACTGAAAGATCTTCCTTGGAAGGGTGCTCACAACCGATCAGAATACATCCAGAGGCCCTGCAGTGTCCAACACAAACAAGAGCAGACAAAGATAAAGAATCCTCCTGTACTACCGACCCCCTCTGCCAACAGCATTGTGCCTGTCACCCACCCAGCTGGATTGTTTGGCCTAACCCCTTTACACTGGGGAGCTGCTGGCAAGATCCTCTCCTGAAAACTGTACCTGATCACTGCAAAGTGAGAACACTCTGCAGCAATGAAGAGCATTTTTACCACTGGTGTGTTCTCTGTAAAATAAATTACATCAATGTAGTAGAAGTCAAATGGTTCTTTTTGTTGGGCTGCAATAGTGATTTTTGTACAAAGAGGAAGTGGTTAAAAGAAAGCCCAATAATTTGACAGTGAAATAAGATCATTCTTATATTCACTCATGAAACAATCTTGTTAACATTTAATAACTTTCATTTTTTACCTAGTACAGAACAAAATCATTTGACCTGTTACTTTTTCCTCTTCCAGAGGCATTAGACTCACTTCACAAGAAGAAACGTTTCAAAGGAGGAGAGTTTGTCTTCCCCCCCCTTACAACCACCTCTCCTGCCAAGTCTCTTCTTTACCTCCTTACTCTTCCACGTTTTTTTCAAAGTACTGTAGTTAGCACCCTACAGGTTATTTTAAACCGAAGTTCCTGAAATTCAGTACTTTACTGCACACAAAACATCTCTTAGTACACGTACAGGCCGTGAAATACATCTCAGCATTTGTACAGTACCACTGGTCATCTCGTGAGCCTTTGCCCTACATATACAGATCGTGCATTTTTTGTGTATGGCAGAATATATATAATCAAGAATAAAAGGATATATAATATCAAATTAACTGAAGTTAATTTGGGATGGGTAAAGAAACTGAGAAAAATGTATCCATTTCTCCTTTGTTTCCATTTTTACTAGCATAAAATTATTTTTTAATCAAAGATTGCATCGAGTACCAATTTGTTACACCACACAGCCTCCAACGTTTTGCTATTTTCTGTCAGCATAATTAAGTTACATCAATCATAGTAACTGAAAAAAAGTCAGCTTTGGAAGTATTAATGGAGAATCAAACAAATAATTGAACTGGTTTCCAAATTACGAAAACTCACCAAGCAGTAATTTAAAAAAAAATAAAAAATAACGCAGCTTTATAAATCATACCAATTTAAACTACTCATTTTCTCTGTCAAATCAAGAATTTACAGAGAAAATGAAACCCCAAGTCCCCTCCCCGGAGGCCAGCGCAGGCCGTGACACACACAGCTCGGCATCCCCCCTTGATCAGCGAGGGAGCACGCTCTCCTCTGCGGTTGTCTCCCACATTTCAAGGAAGTTTGCTTATTCCGTATTTTCCTCCTATTGCTTGTGTTCGCAGCCCCAGCAGGCGGTGTTTACACCGGTGCACCTCTGCCGTGGAGCCCTCTCCAGCCGGGCGCCAGGGCAGGCCTGCAACTCCCAGGAAGAGGCAGGCGGGGAAGTTTTGTTGTTGTTGTGCCGAACCGACCCTGTCCCGGCCACACCGGCGGGTCGGAGCGCCCTGGGCCCGCCTTCGGCACGGCGGGCAGGGCGGGGGCTCGGCCGGTCCCTCCCGGTGCGGGTGCCGGCCCCGCTGGCCCCGCACGGCCCGGCCCGACCGCTCCCGCCGCGGAGTCCCGGCCCCGGCCCCGGCTGTCACCGCCGCCCGGGCCCGCCCGCAGGTGCCGGGCAGCGGCTCCGGCCCTCACGGGGCGCCCGCCCGGCGTGCGGCGGCACCGGGGGCGGTGGGAGCACCACCGGGGGCGACGGGCGCACCACCGCGGGGCACCGACGGCACCGGGGGGCGGTGGGGGCACTACCGGGGGCCCGGCGGCCGCCGCTCGCTGAACAACAACAGCGCTGCTCCCGCCTCTCCCTCCCGGCCCCCACACCCGCCCCTCGGCCCTCGCTCACCCGCAGGCCCGGCAAGGGAAGGAGGCAGAGGCGGGCGGCGCTGCGGGCCGGGGCCCGGCAGCGGCGGGGAGGAGACGAGCCGGCGACGGTCCCTCGGCCGGCGCCGCGGCGGGGCGCG
>JAWWEW010000012.1:14692055-14797490 GCA_035583185.1 Anabacerthia variegaticeps | reverse complement strand
GGTGGCGGTAGCGGTGGCTGCAGCAGCGCCCGCAGCGCCCCCAGCCCGGCCCCCCCGCCCCCCCTCCCCGGCCCGGCCCGGCCCGGCCCGCCCGGCGCTGCCGCTGCTGCTCCCCCGCACAAGCTTGGCGGCGTCTGCCGGCCCGCAGCGCCCATTGGCCGCCGCGCCGCGTGACGTCAGGCGCCGCGCGCGCGCCACTGGCCCGAGCCCGTGTGTGTACACACGCCGCGCGCCAATCCGCGGCGCGGCGCGCGGAGGGGGCGGGGCCGACCGGGACCCACTGCCTGCCCCGCGCGGGTCTGGGGACCGCCGGTTCGATCCCCGCGGCGGCCGCACCTGCCCCGGACGGCGCGGATAAATAATAAATAAACGTGGAGAGACACCTGTGCCTGCACAGAGCCTGCGGCGCCGCGCTGTCTGCGGCCGCCGGGCCTGCCGCTTATCTGGCAGGCGGTGGCGGGGCGATGCAAAGTTCATCCCCGGCCCGGCCCGGCCCTGCCCCCGTCAGGGCCGGCCCCGCTCCCTCAGCCCCCTCGGCCCCGGCGGGCCGAGCACAACGTTTATGGGACGCAGAAACGAGGGTTAGGTGCTTTAGGTACCTCCAGACCGTACAAATACTAGGCCAGCCCTGGCAAACTTGTGTTTGTCTTGCTTTACAGATATTAAACGGTGTATTTGATCCTGTCCACTAAAAAGGGAAGGAACGTCAAAAACAGGCGTTCAACCCATTAAACAGAGTTCTTAAATTAGCAAGCAAGACCTGTATGTTTCCTTCACCACTGAACACCTAGCATTTGCCCAGGAATTTGCTGACCTTGTGGGTTTAGTTTCTTTTCATCTTGTACAAAATGGCTCCATCACACGTCAGACCTTCCACCAGCATTTCAGTGTTGGTGCAGACGGCGCTGCAGAGGTGCAGACCTCCGTGTGTGCCCCGGGGCAGCACAGCCACCATCCCCACACACGGCCCTGGAGAAGGAACCCAACCCCACGGCCACTCTATTGCCCTGTGCAGTGTTACCTGAGCTGAACAAACACCTGAGCTCAGACGAGCCGCCACAGAGACACTTGGCCTTCGTGTATCTCCTGGTTCGCTGGCCTTTTGTGCAAGACACGCCAAGGAGCTGGAGCCAGACACTGGAACTGGTCATGAACATACAGAAAACAGCCATTTTAACCACCAAGGGAACAGAAGAAAGGTCACTCCTGTAGTTTGCATTTGCTTTCTACAGCAAAACTGCAGAACTATATAACTACACATACATACACACATGCACAATTGATTTTGAAGCTGGTGAAATGATCGGTTCCCATAAGGGTGGGTACACTACTGAGGTAACATTCTAAAATCATTACACAGTCATTCAGAACTTCCCCAAATCCCAAACGTTATCCCAGAATGAGGGTTGCATTGAAAAACATCTTAGAACCGTGGGGTTTGTTTAGACATGCTAAGGCATGGGTTTAGCAGCTACTTGCAGCAAAGTCTGCCCTGTGGGGAGCGCTCATGTCTCCCTCCAGAACCCATAATTGGTCTCCCGGCCTTAGACCCCACCTGGCTCCCCCTGGCTTGGCAGATCCCTCCTAGATCCCCACTATTCCCCTTTCACAAGGCACCACTTTCTTGCCAGCCCACACGCTTGCTGGGATAACCTATACAAACACTAACCCAAAACGGGCACCCTCCTCCACCACCACTCCTTTTCTCCTGCTGAACTTGCCCCAACTCCCTCTAAAGCCTTAAACTAACACACTGCCCCACTTCTGGGTCAGAGCACTGCCACATTCTCCGACTGACCCTGCAGGACTGTCACCCCTGTTGGTTCCAAGAAGGGGTCCCAATTTTGTACTTCTTGGCTCAGAGCAGCACAAAACACCCCCCTCTATGCTATGGCCCACTGACAGCAAGGAGTGGTTCTTACCCTTTTCCACAAGGCTTCTGTTCCAGTGCTGAGCCTCTTGTGCTGTGCCTGATCTTCGGAACAGTGGCACTAGCTGAAGGATCTTGCTACAGAGATTATACCAATAGAAGCAAACAGGCTGAAAGAACAACTCAGTGTTTCCCTTTTTTACTTTCTCCTGACAGGAAAGCAAGTTTAAATGCTCTTGTCAAAAACAGATGAGATCAACTGAATTAATTTTACATAAAATCAGATGTTATAAGAAAGCAGAAAATCGTGCTTAAAATAAAATGGTACTCAAAAATCTTGGCCAAGTTCATTACAGTAAGATGTTAAACATAGCTAACGATTTTTTTCTTAGTTATGTAAGGAGATTCATATGTCTGCTCAACATGTTAACTCTCTGAAGACTGTTCTATAAGCCTGATATCTTGATATGCAACAATTAAACCAGTAGTAGTGAGATCCCTCCAGGATTAGAGGTTGTTTTCATGCCACACAATCCCCACATATATATTAAATCTGTAAACATTTCTTGTCTCCAGTGTCTGTGGAATACGAAGACCCACAGCCTGAACTTGATATTATTCTGAAATGAAAATGTTTAATAATTTTAAATTTCTGGAGGTGATTTACACATACTCCTGAGAAAATTACAATAATTTAAGAGCGGTGATAAGCAAATACATAATAATTAACTACACATTTCTTTAATTATAATGTATTTATTTAAAAAATACAAAAGTAATTTATAGCTTAAAAAATAGACTTTTGACTCCCTTTTAGCAATTAATAACAGGATTTAAGAATGGGCTTGAAAATACTAATAGTACAGATTTTTACAAGTTAGATAGCATACCTGGAACTACTTTTAATGTATTTGTGTTGTCATGCTAGATAAGATTCCTTCTGGTCATTATACAATTTTCAAAAATTTAAAAGCTAGATAGGAACCATCAACTTCAAAAATTCTGGATTTTTTTTTAATGGCGTGCTGAAAGCCTATTTGCTTTTGTATTTCATCTTATTTAGTGCACAGAAGTGTCATCACAGAGGTGGGCCAAATTTTTTCTCAGGAAGTCAACTGAAAGTTGATAACAGGCTACTCCCAATGTCTTTGTACACAATAGAGTTCATCACAACCCACACCCAACAATCGTTTTAAGTTTCTTAGTAATGCCTAGGGGAGTGTATGAGCCTTTTACCCTTCCTTGATGATTAGCATACCAAAGATTTTAAAGATCCAAAGGGAGGTGAGTTCCTCAGTAGAAAGCCCATCATAGGAAGAACACCCCCTGTGCAGTACATGGTAGGATTCCAGCAGCTGGGCCACCCGGAGGAGGTCACGGAAGGGACACAAATGCTGCAGCTGGACCACAGCTGTCACAGGGATGATGGCAAGGGTCATTACAGTGTGGTAAGTAATCCAGCAGCAGGGACTGGTACTGAAGTACCACTTAACTCATATATATATACCATTACAAATTTCAGTTACAGTTTTCACTGTCCTGTTAGTGTCAAGATGCTATAAATATGAATTAAAACATCTTAATTCTTCTATAATTAAAATGCCAATTTCTACTGGTGCAGAGAGTGTTCCATTGCTTGTAGCCAGGTATCCATAGCAGGTCTGTATTCCTCTGAGTCCTTTTGGGGCTCAAACACTGCTTCTATTCTCCTTAGCTTCTTTAGTTGTTCCTTGTCTGTCCAAAACCCTATAAACAGAAAATTCATTGCCCAGCTCAACTGCAAATATGTTATTTTTGAGTTGTTTTAATCTACTTCCAAGAGATCCAAAGCAGAAACACAGTAAGAAATCATGACAGCTTTTCTTTACTCAACCAACAACTTTCTCAGAGGGAAGCATATTTTTAACATTGTGAAAATCCTTTCCAATAGGATCCACTTGTTTGGAATCCTGACAACACATCTGCTTAACTGGGATGGTTTCCAAGGAACAGCTCTGGTACACTGAAGTTCCCTGAGGTTTCATCCAAAAAGTGCTTTCGGCTGCAGGTCCTTCTCAATGAAGAAGGGCCACAAAAAGCAAGATTTCGCTGCTTTCCTACTGTCTTAAAATTTGCATAAATGGCAGAAAACAGCTGGTGTTAAAGATTCAGATTGATTTATGTTATTAAATGATTCTTGCCTGTCAAGGGCCCCAGCTTTCTTACACTTTCCATTGCTGAATAAGTCTTACCCAACATACAATTTTTATCTTCTATTTGTGTTATTTACATATCAAAGCAATTTAATGAAAACAAATTTTGTAGGTGCATATTCAGCAAAACTGTTGACAGTTTTAGTTTTAAATCTGGTTAATGACTTAAAACAATTCTGTGTGTGTAGAGCTGTTTTTTCTTTTAATAGTTTATTTTGTACTTCCATTTCTGTGAAAACCTTAAAGAATAAAGGCTCAGCTCACAGATGACAAGGTCCAGGTCCAGCAGCAGTAACATGGCTGCAGGTAAGTGCAGTGGCTCCTTTGCCACGTGGTCCATCCCCACCCAGCATAAATATGGGAATGGACGTGGAGAGCCTGGGTCAAGAAAGAGGAGGCAGCAAAGACAGGGTTCACCTCTTTCTCCTCCAGCAGTACATCCTTCTAATTGTACTGTACAGAGAAACAAACACTACTTACCTTGGATTTCCACAAAAATGGGTAAAGTAATCATTTGGGGAGTTTTTACAATTATTTGAAGTTATACCCTTTTTGGTCTGGGTTTTTTTTTTTCCCCTCTTCATATTTACACATTTGCATTATAAAGGGAGAAATAAAAACCCTTTTAATGTCTACATACCTGAAGCAAGGCCTGCCAGAAAAGCAGCACCAAGACTAGACATATCTGCATTTGCAGGTTTCTCTATTTTCTTATTGATTAAATCTGAAGTCATCTGCATAACAAAACTATTATTACTGACACCTCCGTCAGCTCTACAGGGAGAAGGGAAGAAATAGAAAAATGTGGTCAGTTCAAATGCTTATTTGCTGGCATTTCAGAGGACAACTTTTGGTTTTTCACACCTACGCGTGAATCTTCCTGTCACTCATGCACAAATACATTTCCACTTGTGGGTAAATTTAGAGGCCAGAACAAAGTGCCAAGAAAAAAAAAGAAATGTTTAAACTGGGGGAGGAATGGTAGACAGATAGGGACACAGGACACTATCAAAAGCTCTGAAAGCTTCATCTTTTAAACCCATGCATCATCCTGGCTGAAATGTTAGGGTTTATAACAGAACCTTTACATAGTTACCACCAGAATATGACAGTAGTCAAAACCATTACACTAAACAAACCCTTTCAGGTATCCTCAGATCTGGAAAAGCACCCCTTTCCTTACTACCAAATCTTTGTACTAGTCAGCTAAAAATGCCTTCACAGTTGTTTCATTTTATGAGGAAGTTCAGAATGAGGCTTCCATCTATCCATCTATCTACCTAATTTCATCATGTTGGAGACCAGTTTAATGGAGTAAACTAGAACTTATCAATGCTGATCATTAATTATCTGAGAGTGCAAAGTAATCACACTTGCAAACAAAAATAACTGTAACAAAAGGCAATCTTTGAAGTGTCATAGATTGTTTCATTCTGCTCTTGGACTCCAATATGAACCAGGTATGGAGCTGTTGCTCTATCAAATGTGGTGCAGCAAAGACCTCTCCTGTTTAATGCTACAGAAAGTGTTGGGGAATAAAACTTACTAATTGCTTAAAAATCTTCCATTCAAATATGACAGACCGAATCTTCTATACTATTAAAATATTAAGTTTTCCAAATACTCAGTTTTACATTTAGCTCAATTTTGCTGCTAGATATTTTGAAGGTTCAATCTGTACTTCTACTAGTTTCAAGTTCCTATGTGCTGTTTGAGCAGGCATGTGCTATTTCACAGAACAAGTAAATAGATGACTTTCCAGGACTCCAGGGACCACCAGGATCACCCTGTAAAGGCTCCTGCAGACTGTTACAACAGAGGACATGTGGACTAAAGTTGAGGGTTCTTTGTCTGTGTTTTCCTTGATGGTGTTGAGACAAGCAAAGGGAAGTAATAGGAAAGCAGAGGACTAATGAAAACAACAATTTGGTAGGAGCTTGTAAGAGCCAGAGACTGGGAAGGAACGAGGGATACAGGACAACAGCCAAAAAGGGAATCAAAGTATTTATGGGATAAAAGCAACATAAAAAAATCAAAAGTAATTGACAAATACTGAAAATTTGCAGACAAAAGGATGGGAAAACAGTTTACCATTCTTCTGCAAACCCTGTGGAGTTTATCTCATTATCTTTTAATGGTTAACCCAAGTGGAATTGCTACTGATGCTAGTTACCTATTACAGTCACTATATGAAAGAGCAATTTTATACCAATGAATGAAGAAGAATATGATCATACAACTGAAAATTTACATCACAACATAAATGGGATCAGAATTCTAACGTTCCCTAGGCTGTACTTCCACACTTAGCAGTTTTCAGATTGCATTCATAATGTGACTTCTCAAATTTTGGATGCAATTTTTTGTGTAAAAAAGTTCCCTAAGTAATCAAAAATTCTGATACTTGTCATCTTCATTAAACCCCCAAGTCTGGCTGTTTCTTCACCTTTGCCTACTCTGTTCCAGTACATGATGGAAAACAGAAACTTTTACCTCCTCCCACGTTGTACTCTCACTTTTCCTCCACCACTTAAGAGTGATTTCTGTGTACAGGCCTGCCAGTGTTTCTTCCTTTGCAAAGGCACAGGAGAGATAGGAAGGCTCGCCTGTTCCTGAACACAGTGCCATGCTGACCCCTGGCTGCCCGAAGGAGCAATTTTGCTGGAGAGCTTTCTGAGCCTCAGAGGGCTGGAGGCTTTGACATATGGTGTGTTCAGAGGAAATACCTACTAAAGTGTGAAACATCGTCTTCCAGCAATGTATAATTCAGTTACATTTTCCTCAGGTGTTGTGAAAGCCTATTCACAGTTGCCTCACTAAAGCTGATCTGCTTCTTCAAGGATTAAAGCAAAACCAATGTCTTAATAATTGAATTGTAAAAATATCCTCCCCTCTTTCTCTCACAAATAGAATCAGTTTTAACTGAGGTATTCAAAAAAATAGCATATGAAAGACGTGTCACAAAAACCAGCAGTATGAAAGAATGATGTCAAAGGGTAGAATGACCTTTGGGGTAGGCATTGCATATGCACACTAGTGCTACCTGAAAATAGGCATTTGCCTTCCTTTTAGTTTTGGTTTTAATAATTAGAACAATTCATTACTCACCTACTGACAACCACCAATGCCAATAGGTGTGGGGAGACTCTACTGCTGCCTAAGCTACATTAACATTTGACTTGGGAATCCTCTATTTCTCAACAGAATGTTACAGTAACATAAAATGCATAATAAAGTTCACACCTATTTAAAATCAATATCAAGTTTAAAAGTTACACAGAACTTACCGAATAGTTTGAAGAGGAATGTGCACCTTCTTCACAATGATATCAAAAAGCAGTTTGTTTCTTTAAAAAAAACATTTAGTTGAATTAAGCATTATATATTCCATAAAGTGTTTTCAGTAGCTACATAGTCAGAAAATGAAATACAAGGCAATAAAATACAAGGCCTCAGTTCTGTCAGAACTGCTGCCATTTAAGGCTGCTGATCTCAGTAAAAGCAAACATAAGAAAATGTAAGCCAGAAAATTAAGCAAAGAGTACCTGAAAGCTACAGATTCCAATATAGCTCGTACAAGATGGTTTCTGGTAGTGGAAGGCTTCAGCCCCACAAAAGAAGCACATAAATATGGGTCATCCACAGAAGCCTGCAGATAAGATGTCACCATGAGTTCAGTGAATTGTATTTGTAGGCTTTTGAGATGAGTCAAAGAGTAAGAAAAAAAAATAACTTACGACAATTATAGGCAGCATAGAGAGAAAAAAAATTGAAAACATGTAAGAGGAATATAGTGTTATTGTAGTTAACTCATTGAACAGTTTAAATAGCTTCTTGCAACAGCAAAAGGTTTAAGTGACTTATTCGAAATCTGACATACTAAGCAAGACTAATCCGTATGATTTCTCTTCAAAATACATACAGTGCACACTTTAAGTGTCTAGGGCACTCCGGTATTGCTCTTCCCTAACAAGGTTTCACACACACCCCTTCCTGAACTACTAAAAGATGAATTGATTTTCAAAAGTAACATTGAGAAGGATCGTAATACTTTTTATTAATGTTTACTACAGCCTGTTATCAGTGACACTGATAAACACAGTCCACCTCAAATCCTAAGCTGTCTTGTTTTTACAGACCCAGAGGGGTGGAAACCTCAGTTTCCACCCCTCCACTCCACTGATTAACTTTATCACAAAATAAAATATTCCTGATGCACGCCTGGTTTGTGACAAAGTTAAATCCTATTTTTGCTGTAGGCAGTAAATTTTCAACTGAAACAATCCTTTCCAGTTGTATTGTGCTAAGGATCAATTATGACAACACCAGAACTTTGACTTTCATGCTTATAAAATACATACACACATATTTATAAAAATATAAGAAAATGCTATCATAGGCTAAAAAACTCTCAAACACCAGTGTACAGATAGGTACACGTGGCCAAAAGAAAACTGGCATTGTGAGAAATTCCTAAACAGAAGAAACTTAAAAGAAAATATTCTTTTTGTTTCCACATAGAAGCACCCTTAAAATTCCAAGAATGGAACCACTAGTCCAGCTCAGTAATGCAATAAGGATTCCATGGCTTCCAAATTTACAGATTTTCATGTACAAGAGAGTAAACTAAAATACATTGACTCATATTCTACATAAGGGTGTCTATAAAGAATAAATCATTAAAGAAAAAAAGAGGAAAGTAGCATGCACATCCATGCACACAGCCCAGTGAAGAGCCCTACATTCTTGGTGTTACTATTAACCACAGCATGTGAAGCCTGGAAACCTGTTTCTAGCAGAATGAATAAAAAGAAAAAAAATTATTAATGCAAATATTCACTTAATTTCAAATACAATTTCACTATGATGTTCCTCTCTGTGTACTGCACTACAGCAGTATAATCCAGCAAGAAAAAGACTTGTTCTTATTGCCTTATTATGGATCAGTAGAAAAACATTTTGTGTGCGAAATGACCACATGAGCTTCTTAGGACCCCTCCCTAATGGCTGTCATTCTGGGAGCCAAGATTCTATTCTATTCTAGTAGAATCAATTTGTGTTAGCATCCAGCCACGTGGAGCTACACAGACACACTACAGGCCCAGAAATGTTCAACTCTGTTCATGTGCCTTTCCATCCCATGTAATCCCCTCTGTTTGTAAATCGACAGACATTCTGTCACTGAGTCTACTCCCTCAGCACAGTCCACTGCAATAAGCAGGGGTTTTAAAAAGCAAAGAAACTCACACTGGTGGATACTGTTAGTGGCTACTAGATATCACAGTTAAAGAGAAACCCATTGAGTTTCTAAGTACAGCTTCTAAATTTGGACTGGGAGTACTAGAATTAGGGGAAAAGAGACTGAATCAGCGTTAATCGGGAAGCCAGCTGGGGTTCCTTATGGAGACAAGGCCAAGAAAGCAAGGGAGAGACAAATGCAAAAAGTAAAACAAAACCATACAAACAAAAAAGAAATTTTGCCAATATCTCTACAGCTTGAATATTAACAGAAATAAAGGTTCAGAAAATATTGAGACTAACATTTGTCTACCTCAGGATTCCTGTCTGCAAATACAGGAATTTGTCTTGGCTCAGCACTTGTTTGTTCCTAGCACAGTTACTCACAGTAATGCTAAATGGAGGCACCTTAGCACAATCAAGGGCTACACCTCCAGGGCCCAGGCTAGCAGTTTGAGAGCAGGGAAGAGGGCTGCCTGGAGAAGAAATTAAATTCCTCTTTGCTTTGTTCTGTTAGGACTTAGACAAAGGGAAGGTTAAAGATGTTGAGTTTCTTCAGAAAAAAACCCACTAGTTATGGGAATCATCAAAATAAGTATGGTAAACAAATGAAGATTCAAAAAACACTCAGAAAACATTTAGAAACACACTGAGATGAGCTGGTATACATTCAAACCAATCAATTACTGATGTCTATCATGCTGAGTTTGATCATTCCGACAAGAAGTGGCTAGATATTATCTTCATTTTCCATAACTTGCAATCTTGCTGAGACTGAAGTATTTGCAAATATTCTGATAAATTGCAACGTACATCTTGACAAAAGGCAGAATAAAATGAATTATTTTAGAACAGTGCTCAGAAGTATTGTCTCAGTAAAGGCTCTGCAGGAGGCAGCAAAGCTGTGGAATCAATTTGTCTCTGCAGGCATTGCCTGTGTTACTGGGGACAAATACTGTTGTTTTTATGTCCTCCATTCATTTTCCTATTTGGCAGGGTTTTTCTCAAGTGTGGGATGGGGTTTAAGCATTCTGATATGACAAGAGTCTTCATACATTGTGCTGAGCGACAGACAGTAAGAACCTGAGTAGCACAGAATAAGTACTGTGATAGGATGTAAATTATTACATTTAAACATGAACTAGTTGAAATTTTAATTGGGTTATCAAAACTATATTTTTGATTATATTAATAATTTTACCTGAAAGCCTGGAACAAAACAAACACCTTGAGAATCAACAACGCTCCGTGCCATTTTGGCTGTTTCATCCACATTGCTGAAAAGATCTGTAAGGAAGCACAAGTTGTATGCTTTTACTATAGTGACTTCAATTCCTTCATTTTGTCTTGCTAAGAGACAAAATCCTAGAGTTCAACTATTGTTGAATAATATTTTGTAATATTCTCACTACATGTTCTAAGGGACATGATCACTTCTCTATTTCACCAGTGACACTAAAAACCCCAAACTATTCAGATGAAGGCTATCTCAAAAGGATCCTCATATCTCTTGTCTGTATCTTTTTAATCTTCACATGCTCTAAGAGGTCATTACATTTCTGAATAGACCTAATTGGGAAGTGAGATTGATAACAATGGCACCCTAAGAGAGCTAAAACCTTAATTTCGTAACATATAGGTTTTTCCTCAAAAAGATGTTCTTACTGTCAGAGCAACTACCAAACACCTACAGAGAAAGTCCTTAATACCCATATTTTATCAGTGCCTTTAGTATCTTTACAAGTGACTGACACATAAATAAGGTAATCACCTCTTACCACAGTATCACCTCTTGGATAGACCTTTTATTCTCTGTCCAGCCAGATGTCTCCTTTTATAGCTCTGCAGACATTCCTCTTTAGCTTGTTCTTCACCCACATTCAGTTCTTGCCCCAACACCAATCTTTGTAATTTAACTAATAGTGTCTTTATGTGGCCACATAACATGTTTTTACAGAAGACCAGAGGTCTCCTGTACATGAGAGCTATTGCTTTTTCTTGTCTAAAAAAAAGTGAATTCTCCTATTAAAGATATATTAGGTTAATCTAGCTCAACTTACCTTTGAAAAATCAATCTTGGTAACTTATGAGGAGTTTCAATTTACCTTTGTAACCTTCATGAATTTGTTTGAAAACTTTGGATTCTACTGTGCTCAGACTAATAAGCCCATATCACACCTTTTCCTTCTTATCGTCTTTGCTATTACTGAATTATATATATAGTAGTTCTACACCAGAACAGAAAATAAAAAAATTAAGATTGACTTCATGTTGAAATTCCACATACTACTTCTTCAAAATTCTTACAAGTGATATGATCCCGCTAAAAGAAGTCCATTAAACTAAGTTTCCCTTGCTGCAGAAATTCCTCTTTCCAAAACTTTACCACTGTTAAGTCTCACCTTCATCCATGCTGAGCCTCACCACCCTTATTGAGGCCATTTAGCTTACCTGGTGTTTTGGCCCAATTCCTTCTGCAGAGCAAAAGTTTTACCATTCTCTAAAGCTGATAAAAGTTTCTGAATTCTGCTTTTCTGCAATATTTTCAGAAAATAAAGGCCTTACTTGTTATAGAGTTTAAAGCAGCATGCCTTTTTTTACTCTCCCTCCAAAACTTGCCTTTTTTTTTTTTTCCTGTGGTAGCAACTGTAGGTCATGACCATTTTACTATTGACTAGCTAAAAATCCTTCATATTTGTGCATATACCAATAAAACCCATTTTAAGTATGATAAGTTTGATATGGATAAGTATCCATTTTAATTATGGAATCTGAAGTAGCAAGCTTATAAAGGTACCAATGATAGCTGAGTCTACAGCACTGAACTGTGTACTGAATTATTTCCTCCAAAGTCTCATGGCTGTAACTCTAGGCTGAGTCAAATGTTGGATGATGAAGAGCTGAAGACCAAGCTGAGTCACACTTAACCCTTAAGGGCACACACCAGAGTACATAAAGGCACATATGCACCAAAAGCTGACAGCTTCAAGAAATGTGGAATTTTGTGGTGAGCTACACTTCAGGAAAATCTTTGCCAGACAACCCTTTTTTTTTCATCCCAGTAAAAATGTACTAAATTTCCAAGTAAGCCAAGTAAATTTCTAATTAGAACACTCAGAACAGTTGTCCTATAAACAATCAGTGGTTTTGAACATCAGCTACTACAGAGCTAGTATTTTCCCAGTCTTTCATTAAACTGGAATGCAAAACCTTTCATTACATAATAATACCAGCCAACAGGCACACTGCTTCTGTGTGAAGCAACACTGACAGCACCATTACTTGAGAAGTCCTCCACATTGTCTTTCTATAAATCCAGCCTGTTATTAACTCTGAGATGTGTAGCTAGAGACCTCTCAAAAGCGTTGAGCAAGTGCTTATGTTGTGCTCAAGAGAAAGCCAGGAAGGAGTAAAATGTTTCAGGGAAATGAAAGCCTCCATAAGCAAGAGGCTCTGAGGTAGACTGAGGAGATGACTGTACAAACCAAACCCCTTCAGCAAACACATTCATCACAGCACCTGCTAATAAGGCACTGCACTTCTGTTGTCCAAAGCATGGAATAAGAAATAATAATAAAATCAAGTCCAGTAACATAACTACGAACCCATAAAAAAAGTTTCTTAGGTAGTTATATATTTGAGCCTCTGTATAATTAAAGAGCTTACCTATATCCTGAGCCCACTTTATGGCAGTGCCAATGTCCGATATAGCACCTTCAGTTAAGTAAACAACTTCTTTCCCAATCTTCCAACCAATCAGTGGATAAAGATCTGGATTATTTTCCATGAAAGAAAACCACTTAGTTAAATTAAATGTTTCCAGAAATACATATACACGCATTCCCCACAATAACTCCAACAGAAAAACCCAACCAAACAAAAACAAAAAAAACCCAACCCAACAAAATTATTCAATTCCCTTGCAGAATTGAAGCTAAAAACAAACCAGTCACCAATAAAAGTATATTGTTTGAAAGTTTAGTGATGAGATTACAAGAGATTTGACCAACAGGTTGTTAGACCAAAGTCAACCTAAAAGCAAAAAATCACTATCAAATTACATGAAAGCCCCCTTTAAACTGAAGAGCTATCAGCACTTTTCTATATGACAAGAGATTGTGCATACCTAAAAATTTATCAGTGTTTTCCTATTTAAGCTCATGCAATTTTCCCCAAGGGATTCTAAAGTCAGATTTATTTTTCCTCCCCAGAACATAAAATATGAAGGCTGGGCTTTCAGATGGGAAACACAAACACTGAAACAGATATATATACACAAAAAGAGCAACAAAAACTTAGAGCATATATCTTATTCTCATGAGAAGATGAAAGTTATATACTTTTAAATCCCTTTTTCAATATGTAATGCTTCCTCACAGAAGGCAAAAAAAGAAAAAGAAAACAAGTTTCACTGTTTGCCCATTCTTGTCATGAACAAAGGCCACTGTCAGTTAACTATTGCAATTTTACCTGTATGTTTGCCTAACATGAATAACGAAAGAAACACTCAAACTCAGTAAAAATACCTGGTGACATACTTTGCCTAGAACTACAAAAGTCAGCACCTGTGTGGTTTTTCCACACAAAGTGGATTTCCACCAATGAATTTTGGCTCTGCAGAGACTCAAAGAAAATGTCAATGGCTTGGAATTGTTTTCACCCTTTCTCTCACAAGAAAGGCAGAGACACATAGAGCAGACACTTAGTTTACATGAAAACACAGGGCAGTGTCTTTCAAATAGCTGTCTCTGGAAGGTACTACTACATTAGGAATAAACAGCCAATAATAAGGGTAAACCTAACAACTTGCTCTCCTTTTCCTACTCACCTGATATCTTGAAACCTTAACAATGAAATCGAGACTACTTAGAACTACTGTGAACACAAAGACCTTCTCATTTGGTATCTGTAAGAGTAAGAACATTGCATGGGGGTCCTGGTTTTCATTCTAAAACAAAAAGACTTGGTGATGCAGCTGGACAGTAGATGTCCTCCAGCACTGCAGCTGGACAAGGGGCTTTCCAGGTCACTCAGTAAGAGCCTAAGCATTCAGTGGCCACTGCAAAAACAGCTTCATATGTGTTCCTCACACAATCATCTCCAGTTTGCTTGCCTGCATCCAAGAGAGCTGCATGGCAGTACTAATGCAGTTCCAGAAACTTGGTTAGTGCTGGAGGCACTCTAGTGCTTACAATATAAGCCAACCAGCAGCACCTCTTTAGATTACAGTTTGTATCTGTCTCTTGAAAGGGAAAAAGTGATACAGATATCTCCAGATCATCGGTGCAGGTGCCTTACAATCTTTATTTTTCACCAAAGGTGAAGCCACAGGTAAAGAAAAAAGAACAAGAAATTAATTAAGCCAAAATTCCTAAAGAAAGGCAACTATTTAGGGATGGAGAAATCCATCCATCAGGTGGCCTTCCTGGAGACACTCTCACCAGAGTCTCCAGCAGTGCAAGGTAATCCTGCCTCTAGGAATGGATCCACTCAGCATCATCAGAGTTACTAAGAACTATCAGACTGCCAGAGGGACAGCTTTTATATCTACACAACATGACCCCATCACCAAATTGTGAGAAGTACTGTTCTTGAAGCAACTATTTCTTCTTTTTTTTTTTTAACTGTCACATATAGTAGCTATACATAGACCAGAAACTAGATCAGCAGCTAATGAAGAGCTTGCACAAGGATGCATAGGGATTCATCTTGCAGTCTTAAATACATATGTCAGCTTTAAAGATTGAACACAGTACATTTCATGCCCAGGGCACTGAGAAAGCCAGGTACTTAACTTGTCCTACTAACCATACCCCATGACAGCCCATGACACAGGGAAAATCACTGTAGCAAAAGTAACAGCCTAAAGAAGTAAAAGTTTCACAGCACTGCCTTAGAAGATTTTTAACTCCTATCAGATCACAATAGCCAAGTATTTTCTTAAACCAAAACAGAATGGAAAAATCTTACAGCATGTTTTTTGCTCTTACACTTCCACAGACTGCATATGATTTCCTAATGACATGATTAATTAGCCTAAACATAACTTGCATTATAGGGAATTCAATGACTGTGCTATTCAGTTCTGACACACCACATGTATTTGCCAAAGTCCTTCAAGACTTGAGCTGGCAAAAGTCTTCTTAGCACACTGCTGTCCTCCTTCCCAGCCCCACCCATCCTGCTTTATGTTGTAGACTTCCCATAATTGATAACTCTTTAAAAATATGACAGCACTCCCAAGCTGGTTTTCTACAGCTAAAGACAGAAGACAAAGCATAGCCTTGTTTTATTCCTTTATGTACTCTCATCATTGGCAGCTATGAAGCTGAAAGAATGAAATACTCTAAAACCAAAACTTTACTATCTTACTTCTCTGTGATGCAAAGAGATGCTCTCCAGTATTCACATTCCAGAAACCACCTGTTCCCATTGTCAGTTTAACATCTCCTGGGTGGAAGCAGCATTCACCAAACATAGCTGCCTGCTGATCAGCTACCTGCCAGGCCAACAAAAACAATGTGAGAAGTTAGCTGTCAACCACCAAACTGCAATGCTGTTGGGCTTTAAATTATCACTGCAAATGGTTAAGAGTTCTCAATACAAGTAACCATTCTAAAAGGAATTGAGCATTCAGAGGGGATTCATATACAGTTTCTTAAGTATTTGCAGGCCATTCTAACAGTCAGACTTATCAGTAGCTTCAAATTACACCAAGCTTGGACGCAACACGAATGCCAGCAGCACTGCTTGCAACACTGAAAAATGTTATGGAAACAAAAGAAATATTTTGTTTTAATATTTGACAAGGATAAATGGGGCATTTGCAATCCCAAGGAGCACAAAAGAGTAGCTTGGCTTGAATTTCTCTTTCTCCAAATAGAAAGCTGAAGTTTTGAGGTCTTGTCTTCCTTTTTCCCTGATACCTGCCCTCTACCAAATTATTCCATGCTCAATTTTTCAACAATGATGATGGTTATTAAAAGTATTAACTTATGCTTTTGCCTTGGTGAAACAGGAAATTTACAGATAAATTTAGTCTACAGTTCTTTAAAAATAGCAGAAATTCAAATTAGCTAGGTGACAGTTTTTTCATTTAGCTCAATTCAAGCAGATTTTGCTGCAAGTCATAACTTTTGAAAAATAATGGGTTTTTCTTATCCAAATTCTAACTCCTGAGACAAGAACATGTTATTTACCACTTATTTTTAGTGAAAGAAGAAAAAAGAAAAAGAGATAAAAGGTACCACAAGTGGATCTAGTAACAAATACTCTTACATTTGTGCAGAATCTAATTGAAGTCAAGCCAGAACAGACTCTGTTACACAACTTTGTATAGAAGAACTGATTTTAAGCCAGAGACACACTTTACCAGAGCTCAGAGTCCTACATTCAGTGCTTAACCATTTGGTCACCCAGCTTCAATGGACCTCAACCTTTAGAAATCCCTCCCTATTCCTCTCTTCTCCTTTTCCCCTAAGGGTGTAAACTGAGTTTTTGGAGAAAAAGTCAACAATCAATTCTACTGCAGTTAAGCCATAGAGAAGGAATAGAGAATACTTAAGCAACTACTAAATCAAAGCCAGATAAATAGAGTATAGGTACAAATATACAGATTTAAGTAAGAAAATATTTTCACTCACCATTGCCATTATTGGAATAGGTACCCCAAATATTTCAGGGTCAACTGATCCAAAGTTGAAGCTTAAAACAAATGTTATGGAGAAACATCACAATACTAAATTGAACTTCTTACTAAAATGAAATCTAGGTACATAAGGCCTGGGTCTGCATCAGACATGAAAGGTGATGCTACTGATTTATTTTAAAGAAAACATTAAACAGTCACTTTAAGAAACACTGATAGTAAAAATAAAGTTTTGGAGTTCATGTATTTCAACACAAAGTATAATTGCATATGCAAATACTTTTGTGTACCTGCAAATTACTTGGCCTGTGCAGATTATGTAGTATTTTTATAACGGCAATTAATTTAACAGTTATCATATTCTCTTAATTATGACTTCATAGTTACCTTGTGTCTTTCACTGGTGGATAAATAGACATTGGAATAGAAAGTAGATTACACAAAGCGGGGCTCCAACATTTCTGAAATGAAATGGAGAGAGTAAAAACATCAGCAATCCTCCCAGAAGCACAATAAGTAGCAACAACACTTTTTCAGCAGAGCACATACCGTAAAGGGTTCAAAAATGCCTGTAGAACTGGCATTTGAGTAATCTGTAGCATACACAGAACCTATCATGAAAAACATAGAACACAGTAAGACTTTTAGATATCCAGACATTTAAGAGTTTCCTTTAAACATCTCATTGGCTCCCATGAAATATAAACTGAGTGTGGATGAGCAAAATCACAATGATACCACGAGCAGAGAGACCGCACGTGCCGCTCACTATAATGAGCACTAATTACCCCATTTCCCCTCAGGAACCTGGCTGGAAGAGCCAACACACACCACACCGACTGCAGCACTCCCAGTCGATCTGACTGCTCAGGCATTAGCCCTCAGGACAGAAACTTTTAATTCTTCCACATTTGTAACGATTGTTTGGCTTTTTGCTGTCATGGGTACTTTTCTTCAATCAACACCAATTAGTTCTGTTAGCCCTCTTTAAATCTTATATTCTTAGAAGGCAGATTACACTGAATAATTATTTCCCTTCCCAGCAGGGCCCAATGAATATTTAATTCAGAAGTTGTTTGGGGGTTTGTTTGGTTGGTTTTTTACAGTAAATGCATTAAAATATTTATCAATTATAAAAAGCACAAATTTCAAAGAAAACTATTTGAATTCCAGGATATACAAATGACAAGTCATGAACATTATTTCTTCGATTCCAGTGCATTTTACTGATATTTAAGAGGAACTGTAGCGTTCACCTTTAGTCAATCTATACAGTAACCACGTGTCAACTGTTCCAAAGCAGCAGTTATTTTTTTTGGCAGCTTCTTCAGCCTAGGAAAAAAAATACATTAAAAAAAATACTTAAAACTGGGTACAATAAAGAGAAACATATTTTCTGATTCCTTTTATAATTTTCTTCGTCGTTAATGAGAATGTTCTCAGAAAATAATTTTCTGGTTTATGATTTCTGTAAAGAGTTCAAAATTTTATTTTTCTTGGGATCTTATTCACCTTTAAAATGGGAAATTTGGGTTTAATCTAATTTCCACAAACAGATAATGTTTACAACTACAGAATTCATAAACAGACCATACAAGCTAATTCTCTCAAAACATGACTTAATACATGGCTCTGTAATCAAGAGCTATGACCTTCTGAGCTTTTTGGTTTGATAGTTGCATATTTTAAGGATCAGCGCCTGAAAAAATGTGGGAGAACGTTCATCTCGCATGGAAAACTCAGCAGTTGCATGACCTTCAATTCTATAATCCTCCAGATCCACATCTCACATTTTAAACAGGTCCAACCAAAACAGGCCACTAAAAAATTATACTTGACTTTCTCAACAGTTAGCTTTGGTCAAAAAACACCAGTCAAAACTCAAAAGACTTTGGGTTTCCTTACACTGGATAGAAAATGGGTGATAATTTTCTTCAGAAAATGACTTCAAAATTACCATCACGAAAATATGATGAGTAAAGTTATAAATATTATAGGAAGAAACAAGGAAAATAGTAAAGATTAAAACAATGAATATAGCAACAAACAGCTCAGGGCTCATTACTCCATTAGATTATTCCAGCACAACTTATTTTACATGCAGTTTCCAATTCACACTACAACAAAATGCAAAGCAAATAATACACAATAACATTTGTGAAACTGCAAAACACTGGAATAATGCAGAGTGGAAAGTTAAGAGTGCCCGCTGAAAATAAAGTTGTCATGCAAACAGCTTTAAAACAAAGTACAATACTAAATTTACTAATTGTATAATTATATCACTTGGTATAGAGTGATTTGATTATGTTTCTTATGTATGAAGAAAGCTCTTTTACTACTACACACTTCCAGAATCAGAGGAAAAAGTTGTATGAATACAAGTCACTATTCAGGAACACAGGCTTTGAACATTAACACAGATAAAGTCTTTCTGATTCTTCTGAGGAGAAGAACCACAAGACAAATCTGAAGCAATTACAGCCAACAGTCACAGAATCATGAAATGGTTTGGGTTGGAAGGGGCCTTGCAGATCATCTATTTCCAACCTCTCTGCCAGGGGCCCCTAGACCAGGTTGCTCAAAGCCCCATCCAACCTGGCCTTGCATACCTCCAAGTCACTCACCATTATTATCACCTGAGAAAGCTGCTGTTGTTCCCCTTCCAGCTTACCTCATGTACGTTTTTAAAAACCCATGACAACTTCATAGAAGTCTGTTGTGTCGAAAAAGTAAGAAAACTTGGTGCCAAATATCGATCATTCCCAGTGAAGAAATGAAGCACCGTAGAAACAACATGGATTACCTGTTTCAAAAGAAAACAGTTACTTGGTTTTTAATCTCACCCTTTAAGGGTTTCTGATCAATTATCTTTAAAGGATGACAACACAAAGGATGAAAGCTGCTGATACAAGATCAGATTCAGAAAGCTAAAACTCTGTTAAGAGAATCTTTGTGAAGGATTAAGTAAGGATCTTTACATCAACAGATAGCCTTCCTGAAACACACAGCACAGGGAAGGGCAGCTGCACTCAGCAAGTCTGTTTTTCCAAGTTCTGCTGGAACACTATATACACTGTTCTGCACTACCAAGACTGGTCACCTATGTGAGCACAATGCCTGATGTGGCTGACAGTATGACACAGCTGACAGGCTCAAGCGTGACTTAATAGATTTAGCAAAAGCTAATCATTAATCAAGTTTTCAAAACAGAAAGGTGGCAAACCCAAGAATTTCTTCCTGTGAGTGTGCTAGTTAGTTTCCACCTAGAAAAAAAGTAACTTATTTTTCCACTTGGAGCAAATCTTTCTCTTCTAAAGGTACAAAGCACAAGCCATGTACAACATAAAATACCCTTTCTATAGATAATCTGAGCAAAGAGTACACGAAAAGAAAAAACAACAAGAAACAAAAAGCTCAAAACACTGCCAACCAAGAACTACTCACCTACATCCAAAAACTATGTTGTAGCAGTGTTAACACACAAGAGTTTAATGTAACAGAGGCTAAAAAGTAACAACACATTAGACCTACATGTGTCTTTTCCCAAAATTAAATACCTTCAGGCTATCAATACTGCATTGTTTTCTTGGCACGGTCTCACATGCTAATATTGCTCAGTTAAATGTTTTTAGACAACAGCACATTACATTACCATGTGAACAAGACACTTCCAGGATTCCATGCAGTGCCCTTACTTGCCATAAAAATGAAACAGCTCTAATAAATCCAAGCAGTATCTAGATTAGCAGTTTTACCTTCAGCATAAGGGAATTATTCCAGGAATCCACAAGTTCAGCACTTCTTATGTCTTGCCAACTTATGAAATTATGAAATGGTTTCCCTGTCCTCCTGAAAAACATTATTGGAACATTTCCCCTTTAAAACTACAGAATACAGACTGCTCAAAAAATGAAACATCATTCACCATTTCCACTCCGGACAATTAACCATTAAGTCAATTCCTAAAATAAGGCATATCCTCCTGGTGGATTAGAGCCATTACTAAATAGGCAAACAGACATCTGGAGTGTTAGACTTCTTACCAGAAACAAAAGATATGTATGTATTCATCTCTTGCAAAGCATTAAGAACAAAAAGGCCATACGCTCACAAACTGTTCTGAACAGCCACAAGGTGTGGCTGTGCAAACACAAGAGAACATGAGTGACTGACATTTTTTATTTTCAGGTTGTGACTTGACCGAGTTCAGTGTTTCGACAGTCTGCTCCCATCCAGTCCATGAATGACAATGACTACAAATTCATTTGAAACAACACAATATACATACTTGTGCCATGTAATGAAAGTTCCCCTCTGCGTGGAGATGCCAAGACCAGCAATTTGACTCATGTGAAGTCCTGCAGCTAAAACCCAAAACCAAATGACAGAAACAGAAAAAAGCATTTATTTGAGGAAACAAAGAAAAATACAACTTCTCCAATATAATTACAAAATCTGTGGAATATTTAGAAAATTCATAGTTTAAGAGAATATAAATCTCTACAGATTGCCCAACTAAGTGGCTAGAGTAGTGAAATGTTACAGAACTCTGAGTCAGACAACTGATTCCAAAGCAGATAAACAAATCTATGTATTTTCCAATAGCAGTTGTGGCACACTGACCCTTTCTGCCTCCTGAAAGGCCTGTTGATACTTTACATGAATAATCGCAGAGACAGGCAGGCAGTTCGCATAAGCCTATATAATCAATTAAAATGTGCATTTCACATGGATGAATGCAAATGAAAGCACAAACAGAAGTACCTTTACGGACTTACAAAAAGAATTTCCATAAACAAACCTAGATTGATCCTGTAGGCAGTAAAGAGATTAATGTCAATATGTCTTGATTTTTTACATCACTTTGATAATGATGTGTCTCACTTTAAATCTTTCTTAAGCAATCTTTCAAAACTCCTAAGAACATTTTTTTTTTTAATGCAACAAAGTGTAGTTTAAAATCAGATGTACAAAATTGTACACTTGGATACACACAAAGTTTGCTGTTAAACCTTACCTTCAAATAACTGTCACAGAACATTTTTTTTCTAACATATATAAGCTCTAGTCAGCTTGCTAAGTACCTCTATGCATACTCCCAAAAGCAAAATTAAATGAAAATATACATTAAGAAATTTGACTTAAACAACAGACTACCTCTTCTGTCCTAAGTACTATTACTCTGAGGGGCTCTCAATGCAGTTACTTGAACAAATCACAGGTTAAGTGTGTTTTGCTCACATATGTTCTCATGTTAACTTTCATGTGCAAAGTTACTCATTTGTGTGGACTTCACACCCACCACCCTCTCAGTGACAATTACCGAAGGGATTTCACAGGCACCTCCTGCGCTGCCAACTCTCCCCGTGCGTGTGTCAGCACCTTCCCTTGCACTGGTCCTGCAGGCAGTGCTATCAAGGCCTCAATCAGCTGACTTAATTAACCCAGTGCTTTCGCAAGGCAACCTGCTCCACCTGCCCACACAGGTGCTGCTGGTAGCGGGAGTGGATGGGAGGAGGCCCTGGGAGTGGGTGGCTTCAGAACAGCAGGGGTTTTTTTGCAGGCAAAGCCATAGGAGTACTACCACACTCAGAGTAAGTGGCATGTGTTACTCCTCCCCATCTCCACAACCTGCATGCTCCCACCGCTTTCCCTGTGTCAGCTGTAATGCTCTCTAGACACCTACATGAGTGGAGTGAACTGCCATTAAAGAGAAAAACAAACCGAAAGACAAACACGGGTATTTTTCAGCAAAGCTGTCTTTGGGATGGAGTGTCAGAGTAGGAGAGAGGGGTGGGACAGTGCATGCAGTTTCCACCTTTAAGTAGTCCTGAACTACCTCAGCTCATCCACCATGGAATCACATGTTTAGCTCCACAAGGCCTGCAAACCCAAGTGTAGCTATGCCTTCCTTGTGCTTGCACACAGTCATGCCCTGGTACCACACCCTCTCTTGCGCCAGCACAAACATTGATGAGGCTTTGCTGGCATAAACAACCGGACAGCGATTTGACTCAGGAAGCTGCTCTGGACTTAACCCTGTAAAAAGGAGGGTGGGACCACTTCTTTTGACAGCAGTGTGAGGTCAAAAAACTACTTAAAAATGACTTAAAAATGCCTTGCTGACAGTGCACGCAGACTGGCCACAAGATAAGCTTCCCCTTTTAAAACTAGCTGAAAAATCTTGCTTCCTAATTTGCCTCACAGAATGGGAGTGAAGGAAGACAGTACGGTCTTTGGAGGTTGAGGTGGCATTGCTAGACTCCTGACAGAACACTTGTGGTTGCTGAGAAAACAAACCAAGAGCCCAAAATAATCAGCTTACACCTGAAGATTGTTACTTTCCCTGTTCCTTAGGCAGCCTTCCAAAGGAAGAGTCAAACAGTTTTGGCTTGAGCCAGGCTTGGAAGCAGAGCAACACCTGGACACCAACCTGCAAGAGGGGCTGGATGGGAGGAGCTTAAAGCACTGGCTCAAAGAGTGTGATGTACACACACAGACCAAGGAGGCTGGGGCACTGGGGGAAAGCTGGGTTGCAGTTGACAGATTCACAGCATCAGTGTGGCAACGAAGGTGATCCATACTGTATTGAAGAACACTGGAGATGAATTAATATGAAAGCTATTGGAGTTGGAGAAAGTAAGAGCAAGGTTAGAGCAGCATTCAGAAAAGGGGGGAAAAACCCACGTCAGAAGTTCGGCAAAAAAAGGAAGTTGTGTGCATTTAATGTGTGGAGTACTAGGAATTTTAGGCTAAAGTACAAATAGACAAGAACAGTGATACAGAGTGGTACCAGGATGGTAAGAACTATTTGTACTTGGAATGGGAAAAGCAGGAACATCAGATTGTAATGGAGCAAGCACAACCCTGCAGCATCCTGTGCTCATTCTCTCATACACCCACAGTCACACATACAAAGTGGCAGTCGAATAATGGGGCATTGGAAGGGGAACAAGCCTACTCTCTGTTCATGCACAGAGGCATCTGCAGGAACCCGGACACTGGGCAAGGATGGATGTACAAAAAGCTGGAGTGACAAGGTGCTGTCACTGATCTGTAAATCAAGTATTCACTGGTTCTACCTCAATTCTAATCTGGCCCCACTGAAATGAAAAAAGTAATTAAAGTGCCCTATTTTACACAATGATTGAATAGGCCTTACAGCATGTTGCAGACCTGTGCTAGTGATAAATTTTCAGTACTAAGTAAAAATAATCTTATTATCTAAGTGACTGACTTTACTGATTTTGATAAATAATTAATTTCTCAAACTTTAAGCCATTACCTTGTACAGCCTCTTTTATTACACCAAGAAATTGACTCCACAGCACTTCAGGATCTAATTCAACCCATCCAGGACGAGGATAAAGTGATTCCACCTGTCCAGGAAACACAGACAAGTTTTCTGAATGTAAGAGAAGAAACAACAGTGTAACTTTTAAGACATGATTGAACATGGGTGCGAGAATAAAGAAGCTAAAACCTCCAGGAACTTGGGAGCCTGTAAAGCCCTTCCAGAGCGCAAACTGCACACAGGTGTCTCAGAGAGCGTTTTGGCCCCACTGCTGAACCAAGACACGGATGGCTCAGCACGGCAGAGCAGCATCACCCACCAGAGGGAGGTGAGAGCAGCCCCTTCCACCTCGGGGACACCCGATTTCTTTACACTTCTCCTCACTGCAAGCTTTTCATCGCAACAGCCAAAAAGTTAATTCTGGAGACTGTCTTGCGCAGATACTGAAATCACGAGCCCTGCAAACCAAAAGCAGCCCAAAATCCCCTTTTTCACCCGGCGCTGTGACATGACGGGACGTGTGTGAACGCAAGTCCTGCGCCAGCCTCAGCTCTGCCCTGCTAACAAAAGTGGGTTTGTTCAGAGGAGGATTAGCCGAGAGGCGACCGGGGAGACGGTGGCCGGGAACGGCGGGGGGGGCGGCGGGGAGAGGGATCGGGGGGACCTGCGGGATTTGGAGGGACCTGCGGGGAGAGGGATCGGGGGTGTCTGGGGGGCTCGGGGGGTGCGGGTCTCCCTCGCCCCGGGGAGGGGCTGGCCTTGCAGCGGGACAGGCCAAGCGACCCGCCGGGGTCGGGGCCCGCCCACCCCCCCGGGGCCGCCGCTCGGCCCGGCCGCACTCACCTTCCTGCAGCCCGAGCCCCTGACGGCGGCCGCGCCGTCATAGACGTGGCACTTCACCACGGTGCTGCCCACGTCCACCCCCAGCACGAACCGCGGCGCGCCGGCCCTGCCGCCCTGCGGCTGCCCGCACGGCATGGCCCGGCCCGGCCGGGGAGCACAGCGGCACCGCGGGCAGGCCGCGCAGGTGGCGGCGGCGGCGGCGCCGGGCCGGGGCGGGGCCCGCAGGGCGGTCCCTCAGACCCCTCCGGGCGGTCCCGCAGGGCGGCCCCGCGGACGGGGCGGGAGCAGCGAGCGTGTGTGGGCTGTGCGGGGTCGGTGTAAACGCACCCCCACACGCCCAGAGCGCTCGCGGTGTGAGCACGTAGTCCAGTTCAAGCGCTTTCCGAAAGCAGGGAGGTGCCCGCCGTGCACATCCCTCTCCTCACGGTAAACAACGGGCTGTGTCCGCCCCCGGGGTTTGCCACTGAAGGCAGCGAGCATCAGCCAACTAATTACACAAAGCCAATGCTGCAGCAATTCTCCGTGCCACCAGTTTGCTCCGCGGAGGGAACCGCGTGTGAAATCACTGTCGGAACAGCGTTAGTGACAGAAATGTTCCCGTGTGGCCCTCGGATGGGCTTGTGGCTTTTAAACAGAAAAGAACAGAAACAGTCTCAGTTAACCAATAAAATTCAGGATGCTCAGCCCCAAATTAGTATCAACAGAATTTAGCTTCCACCCAATTTTAATTAAAATAATTAGTCAATTTGTTTAAGCTCATTTAATTAGAGCAGAAAAGGCAAAAGCAAATACATTAAAAATATTTTGCACTTCTGGTTTGGCCCCTCTTACAAAAAACTCCACTATGAATAACAGAACAGTATGATTATGTGGGATGACAGTCTGACATTATTGGATCTTTAAACCAGGAATAGTAACGAGAGTGAAAGCCACATTAAGAGGCGACTCCTCACCTCACATGGGCATTGCAGAGGTCACTGGGACAAAGGTTTGGATCACGGGCCAGTGAAGGCACAGGAAGGAGAAAGCCAAGGAATGACTGCTTTACCTCTCCTCCCTAAGGAGCAACATTAAAAAGCCACAATCACTTTGAATTTTATATTCTCTTGGACTATAACTTGACAAGTTAATACGGCTAACAGATGTATGTCAGAGAAAGGTATCAAGTACTTCATTATCTGATTAAGACTACTTTCTCTCAAACTAATTTATCAGAACAGCAGTTCAACAAGGCCAGATGTCGCATCCTCGACTTGGGTCACAACATCACCATGCAGAGCTACAGGTTGGGGAATGAGTGGCTGGAAAGCTGCCTGGCAGAAAAGAACATGTGGGTGCTGGTTGACAGCTGGCTGAGCATGAGGCATCAGTGTGCCCAGGTGGCCAAGAAGGCCATGGGCATCCTGACCTGTATCAGAAATAGTGTGGCCAGCAAGGCCAGGGCAGTGATTGTCCCCTGTACTCAACACTGGTGAGGCTGCATCTCAAATCGTGTGTTTAGTTTTGAGCCCCTCACAACAAGAAGGTCATTGAGGTGCTGGAGTGTGTCTAGAGAAGGGCAAAAAAGCTGGTGAATGGTCTGGAGTACAAGTCTTATGAGGAGTGACTGAGAGACCTGGGGGTTTTTAGCCTGGAGAAAGACAGGGTCAGGGGGTACCTTATTGCTCTCTACGATACATGAGAGGAGGTTATAGCGAAGTAGGGGTCAGTCTCTTCTCCCAAGTAATAAACTATAGGACAAAAGGAAATTACCTCAAGTTCACCAGGGTTGGACCAGGGTAGGTTTAGATTGAATATTAGAAAAAAAAATCTTTACTGTGTCTTTCCAGTGAAGTGGTTGAGTCTCCATCCCTGAAGATGTTTAAAAAATGTGTAGATGTGGCACATAGAGCCATGGTTAAGTGGTGGACTTGGCAGTGCTGGCTTAATGGTTGGATTTCATGATCCTAAAGGTCTTTTCCAATTTAAATGATTTTATGACTCTGTGTGACTAGAGAGATATAGAATTTCAAACGCTTTTAAGTAAAAATCTAAAGCTTAAAAAATACCTCCACAGCGTGCTTTGGTGATCAAAAGCCTCTGTGATCAAAGAAACCAAACAGGGTAGTATCTGGCCAAAAAGAGAGTTTAAAAGTATGTAGAGGATGGACAGGATAAGCGCCGCACTTGAAAAACTTGATGCAATGTGACTGAGAGCATTAGAATCAACCTGCCAAGTTGAGTGGGGGTACTGCTATATTTGTACAGTGCTCTGCACCAGCTGTTATATAATAATAATATTATAATAATTATTATAATGTTATTATAATAATTATATAATAATAATTATATTATTATAATGTTATAATGATAACAATAATGTTATTATAATAATAATTTAAAACTCCTGAAGAAAGCTCCCTCAATAAGATTCAACATGGGTAACTGTTAAAAAAGGCTAAAACCTCTCCAAATATTCAAAAACTAAGAAGCCTTAAGAAAAGGTGGAAAAATGCATCTAGACATCCTTTGTGTTTTCACAGTACCGATACAAATGGGGCGTGCCTGTCTTACCGCAACATTGAGAAAAACTTCAAAAAGAAAACGGAGGTGCAGGTTACTTTCTTCTTTTACAAGCTCTTAATGTAACAAATACGTACCCTTCTGATTGCATGGAAGTGACCATAAGCAGATTTCTTCTTGCAGATCTTAAACTCTGTTTAATGTGTTAACAAAGAACTTAGATGTGTATACGGTGAAAAATGATAACATGAACCAACTTGCAAGGTTGCAGTGCATACATAATCTCAGTTAGTGGGGGGCAAGTATTAAAATTGCTTGATTTATGAGGGGCTTATGAAATACAAATTTTATATTATTGTTCTGATTGTATGGTAATCAAAGTAACGCAATAGAAGCGGCAATGGGCTTTCAGACACGTAAAGCTTGTCCATACATGACTTAGCTGGCATTAGCTTCTGTTGTTTTGTCATAAATAACACCGTTCCCACACAGGCACTCTGTCTATCAAAAACCTCTGTCATCCTCAGAGAAAAATCCTAATGCCAATACCTGTAAAAGCCCCATGTTCATTTTAGCACAGACAAGAAACACTCAATTTGAAGTGAAAATGTATGGACATCTGCCTCTTATACTGTGCTGCAACACTGATAACCAGCCTGTGTAACCTCCAGCACCACCCTAAGCCCTCCTGTTTGAGTGACAGCATGCAGGTGCCACCTCACTGCTCCCAAGGCAGGGGGCTAACACACCTGGGGGCACATACCAAGCACTGCAGCAGCTGTGTCCCATACTTCTGCATCTTCTCTGCTGAAATCCTCAGTTTCTTTGATCTCTGGAAAACGTGACTGGTCTTATCTTTTCCTGGACTACCAAACCAAATGAAGGAGTGGAGGCACTCCAAGGACCTGTCCAATGCTGTAGCAAAGGAAAGAGTTTTATTAAGGAAAACCAACCAAATGTCAGAACATCAGGGTCAAGAAGATCCTACATAGCTGGCAGGGACAGCAAAACCCCTACCAAGAGTAATTTATATTGAATATTAGTAAGCAAGGTTAGCACACTCAGCATGTTTCAGTCAGCAAGAAATACACTTTAGAGGGTGATGCCAAGCAAGAGGGGTTTGACCCAGTTAGCAGGTTAAAAGAGACCTTGAGAGATAGGACTGATACAGACCAAGCAGAACTAACTGTCAGAAAGAAAAAACAATCTTGAGACAGTCTGGACATTTTCTAGACCTAGATTATTAAATAAAATTTCCAAATTATTAATTAAATTGTATTTTGAATAAACTTATTTTTTCTTTAATATATTCTCAGGTGCATTTGTTGTATGACTGATACATAGAAACTTTTTTCTTCACTCCAGGCTTCCAGTATGAATCAATCAAACTTGTCACTGCCACTGTCAACAGAATTCCAGCTACTGAAATCTAGGAGAGCAAGACACAAAACTTGTAATGCAGGGGGCATTTTTTTCTTTATCTTCAATTCCTTAGCATCTATTCTACTGCCTTATCAAACTGAATTACCATTTTACCCATTCCCTTAGCTCTACCTTTTTAAGAAGTTTTAACATTATGAAAGCATTGACCTTGGGGCCTTTAGCCCTTTTGCACTTAAATGAGAAAGAGCCCACTAATTTCTGCTGCTCCATTGACTGGTGTAAGTCACATCCATCATTCATTAAGCCTCACCTGGAAACTTAACAGACAGCCCAAAATGAAAGTGAGGATCTTCAGGCAAATGTTGCTGCAATAAGTTACCCCATGACCCTTTCTCAGCAGCTCCTCCTGAACTCCTGCCAGAATTTACCAGACTCCTTAAAGTCAACAGAGAGAACCACATAAAATGAAATCACTTAATACATAATGTTATATTTGTGGGTCTTTGGAGCTTTAGGCAGTCACAGGGTGTTTCTTAAGCAGTTCCATTCTTGCTAAATCATCCCACCCTCACTCTATAAACGGTACCAACACAGCTGGTCTTGGGGCTCCACAATGAACTATCTGAAAAATAACACAGGGGAAAGAGTTCCAATCAGAGTAACTCCCTGATATGGTTCATAATGTGGCAATTCAAATAATTTGGCATGACCCAATGGCAGCAAGTAATAAGAGACTGGTTAAGCCTGTATTTTTAAAAGAGAATTGCACATCAACCCTGTGCCCGAGGCACAAGCAGTCTTTCCTTTCTGCCACCTCTGCAACAGAAGTAACCTTTAACAGGAAATGAGGTGGACTCTAGGACAATCAAGTTTTAAGCCAAGAATTTATCTACCAAGACAAGTGAAGTGAAAGTGTACTTACTCTGTTAGTTTCATTATTTGCCCATTACTTTTACCCAACCTAAGGAATATCTACATGTAATGTGTATTAACAAGATAATGTCCATCATCCTCTGGATGTCTCCTAAGGAATTATTATGTGGACTGAAAATGACATAACTAAGAACAACTTATTTTCTTACACAGATTGAGTTCCTATATAAATGTGTATATACATATGGCGGTCATCTGTATCTAGAAAATTCAGGGCTCAACAGCTCTTTAAAAGAACACTGATTTCAAATCTATAAAGTCACAGGAAAGTATGAAAAAATAAAGTCAGAAAAATGGCCATCAATAATGCTTAGAAAAAGAGAACGGATATACTAGAGGCTAAAGGGATGAAAAAGCACTTCAGAACTATTGTTTCAGTAGGACCCAGTCATTAAAAAAAAAAAAAAAAAAAAAAGAAAAAAAGAATTAAAAAAGAAAGCAAAGGGAATGAAAAGGAAAAAAAAATCAAACTGAGAAAAATGCAGAAAGTGGTGGCCCAGCAAACTCACAGGTTCCAGCAGCCTAAACTGCCCTCCATCCACCCTGCTGAGTTTCAATGACTGAAAAAACATTTCAGCTCTTTCAAAGAAATAGGTCCTGGAAGAAACATCAGGAACTAACAATAAACATCACCTTCTATCCCAAATTAGTGCTAAATCTGAAATATGCATAAGTTACTCATAAATAGATCACTTACTTGCATTGGAATCCCAGTTCCTGCTTTGTCACGTACCCTCAACACGCTAAAAGATGACTTTGAATTTTATTGTTTGTTTTTCTTGCAATTACACAAAATACAGGACTAGGTAGGATCCTCGACTTCCATAAAGCACTGCTGCGGCAGTGATGCTACTGACCAAGTTTTACCAGAAAAAAATAAGGTTGAATAAAAAATGCTCTCTGTCCTTCCAAATAATAGAATCAGGAATACTGTTTGCACTTGATGGCATTGCAACTCCTCCTGTTCTCTTTTGATATATGTTGCCTTTCAAAGCAGAAATAAAACAGAATATTTGTAAATTATAAAAAAATAAGAGTAAGCACCCCTGTAAGAATTGGTAGCAATAAGGAACTGTTGTTGTAACCATGGATTCTTTCATTAATAAACAGCAGCTACTTACCTCATGAGATCCAATTCTTCAAAACATTTATCAGTTACAGTCCCAACATTCATGGGTCCTCATGCACCTGAATTTGAATTCTTTTGGCCAAGAGTGTATTCAGACTGCCCTTATGCCCTTGGTGTCACACTGTGTCCCCTTTTCCAGAGACAGAAAGAGAAGAACATAACTGTCTCTCAGTAGTAAGGAAGGCTGATTATGGAATACATATGGAGATCACATTGCAAATAAAAAGAATAAAAAAGCATCCTTATTGTAAATAAACAATTCCTTCTTTGAGATTCCTCACTCTCAGTTATCATTGATATAGTTGAGATCAACTAAATTAAATTGAACCAAAGAACCTTAATTTTTGAATGGGAATGTCCATACAAGATTTATTATGCACTAAGCAATCTATTTTCAAGTTTTCCCTTGACTTAATTTGTTTTTATTTTCTTTAGTGCCATATATCAAGATGGGAAAAGTAACTCGGGCAGAACTCGCCATGCAGGGTAATGGCAGTACTTAAAAGCTCCCTGCCTAATAATTTAAAGAGAGCTTAAGAAATGCCAGATTGTATCTTGGTATCCTCAGACTGAGTAACACGACCTGAGTGTACCCACCAAGCAGCCTGCTGCACCCAGAACCACCACTGTGTTTACAGGTACACAAAGCTGCAGCTCAGAGTGCAGCCCCTTCTTTGGGTGAGTTGCTTTAAATAGCCTAATTCACACAATAGTCAGCAGGAAAGAAAATAACATCTCTACACAAAAAGCTAGTGCTACAGTTGGCAAAAGACAGATCCTAACAACTAGCAAAAGTCTCAGCACAGTGTTTTGTTTCAGGTACAGAAATAGCTGTCAAGTATTTCCAGGTAACCATGGCTTCTCCTGCTTTTGCGCCATCAGCTGGTTTTGCCCCTTGTTCAACGTCACTAGGACTAAACTTACTGAAAAGTAATCTTACTAACTTTTCTGTAGCTTTTTTTTTTTTTTTTTAAATTTAATTGGTGACAAAGGCCAAAGAATTTTTGGAAGATCAGTATCTTGTTAAATGCTTTTAACTGCAACGTGACCAACAGCCTTTTGAGAAAACCCTGTATTTTTATCTGTTATAGTTGAAAGTCATCAATAAACAGCTCAGGAGGGCAAACGCTGCTTCTGAGAATCACACGAATTGGGTTTCATGAGACTTGATTTATATCTTAAACATTTGGTTTGGAGCATACAGCAGTTCCCATATAGTATTTGGAAATAAAACAGTGAAAATAGGTAAGTTTCTTGTTTCAATATTTAATCCAAGCAGACACAGACACAGTTTATAAAATTACTCTATTGCATTAGAGTTCTATATAGCATTTAACTTTTATGAATGTTTTTCCTTCAGTGTAGCATATATTCATATTTCAAAATATCTTTGCACAGTCCTTTGTGCGACTACATGCTAAAAATCTGCAAATGCACACTTAACACTAAACAGCACAAAAAATACATTCTGTATCCATTTATATGCAAATTTTAAACATTTCACTTGGCAGATAAACAATGAAAAGTTATTTTAAAAAAATCAGAAACTACAAAAATGCGCACATAAAAGTCTTCCCTTTTGGATTTTTAGTAAAATACTGCTCTGTATAAGATCTAATGAAAAACTCCAGTGCTTACAAAATACTTTTTATCTATGAGAAAAAGAAATGCTCAAATTTATATCTGTATGAATGAAACATAACAACCTCGTTAAAATATAAAAATGAAATCATGGGGGACATGGCAGAGGTCAATGCAGATGTCACATCTACCAGGACATGTGGAACTGTAATTAACTGGGCACCAGGCAGGAGGTATCAGAGAAGAGAGAAACTAAAAGTCAGGGACCAATACAATATGCAGCAGCGACAGAATCAAGTGTTTAACCTCTATATATACTACATATAGCAATTCCACTTGAAGAGAGAGCAGAAATCTTAGTTGGAAGTAGAATAATTAATAAAAATTGCTGTGTTCACTGGTATGAGTATAGTGTCCTTCATAACTTTTTTCTAAAAAATCTGTGTAAATTGGCTATCCAGATACATCAAATTCTGCAATGAAAGAACCTAACACAGCCTCATCTCCATCATGGGAATTTCCAACCAAGTGTTTGCTCTTATGGTCAGGTAATTCACACAGGATATGAGGCACTCACACCTGCATCTCAGAACTAAATTTCACATAACCACTTCTAAAATATTGGCATGGCAGCATGATGTCAGTCTCGTGTTGCTAATGACAGTAAATCACCAAAAACACAACTTTCCCTTCCAAACCTCTTGAGACTAGATGAATACAAAGAGAACAACAAAATCCATCTAATATAAGGCTACATATAGAGTTTACGGTTTTCTGATACTAAGTAAAATGAACTAAAATTTCCTAACCTTGTTTTTACCTCTGTGGTCCTTTTTATAGGGCTTGCTGCTATTCTACAGACACTGCTGTTTCGGAGAAATGAAAATTAAAAAATCCTATAACACAGTAACAATGTGAAACTTGATACTTCGCTAGAAATGGAGGCAAAGAACAAATGAAGGAAAGTCTACAGACTTGCAGATCCAGCATGAAACCTGTTTGGAAGCAACAAAAATGAATCACTCAAGTATGCTTTATTTCTGTTTCCTGGGCCATAGAGGAAAAATACTTTTTCTAGAACAGATTAGAATTAAGAAGAAAAATGAAATTTAATCCATGCCAGTAAGCAGCAACAGAGTTTCAATTTTTTTCCTAGACTGAAGATTTCACATTAATGTCAATAAAAGTGGAATATACAGGTTAAAAACAGTACAAGGACCTTCGGGCCTTCTTTTTTTCCTATATGAACTAATGACACAGTTCTGTCCAAAAATATAAGTCAACTTTTTGTCTGAATATTCTTCTGGAACCAATAGGAACAGTTTCTGATAATTTAATTTTGCAACCCAGAACTTATCACAGAATTAAAACAAAAATACTAGAAGTCACTACTTAACAAAAAATAACCTACTATAGGGAAGGTTTCAGGGCACAGACTATGAGAGTTAAAAATAGACTCTAAATAAATGTAACTTTGACAGCCATCCGGGACAAATGGACATCTTTAAACTCTGGCCATTTTTATAGTTTAGAAAATCTCAGGATATCATTAGCATTTAGAAAGTTATGCATATCTGCAGTAGATAATTATGTTATTTTATGAGAAAACAAGGAAATTGATAATGTAAAAAAATTAAATGTACTTTATTAAAGAGGTCTCTACTTTGCAAATATATTTTTGTTATTGAATATATCCTATAAATTAATCTTCTGGAACAGATTGTGCATCAGCAATCACTTTTTGCCACTGGAACACTAGACACACAGTAATACCTATGATCTGAAAGCTGTAAAGCTGTTGCCCTGTAGTACAAACCCCAGCAGTTTGTACTTGGGAGCAAATTTGGCAGTTTCACTGTAGTTAGCTTTGAGTCATATTGATTCAACTCAGATGGACCTGGAGAGCCAATATAAAAGCTGCATTTAAATGATTTTTCCTTTCTGTCTCATTACACTATTTAAAAATCAGCTAGAGTACAAAATGTCACACTAAACAGTGTTAGATGCCCAACTTATTACCGCTCCATATCCCTCCCAAAGAGCAGGGCAATCCTGAGTGAAGGCTGCCACTGTTATTGCTGCTTACCCATAGATAGAGTCTGTAAGCCACTGTTAGAAACCTAGGCACAAGGGATGGCATGGCAACCTCAACTCAGCATTTCCTGGCTTCTGCTAATTTAAGTGAAAGTAAGTTTTAACATATTTTATAGAGTTTCCATGACAATCTGAAAATCATAGCAAATAAAATGTATTTCCTTCTATATTATACTTAAAGTGGCTGGTCTTTTTAATAGAGATTTCTGATTTTTTTAAATGAGAGAACATAACAGTGGGGGAAGAGTTAAAGATAAAATACACCTAGCTACCATATTTATTCTGAAGATTTTGGTGCGCCAAAATTGACAGCCAGTTTTCTTGGCTTTCGCTTGCTGGAAGTGTTTGGTGTTGATTTGTTATGAGGAACACTTGGAGTAGCCACATTGTCTTGAAATGAAACAGTGGATTGAGCAGCTTGAGGAGATTTTAAAGGAGCTGAAGAACTATCTTGCTGAATGTGGTCAGAAGACATTGGCTGTTCATTCTTTAGTGGTGCAGCTTGAGGGGAACTCTGAAACTCCTTGAGTTCAAAGTTTTTCTTGCTAGCAGCCCTTTTTTTAGTTACCTTTAAATTAAATAAATATTATTTAACAGAATGCATTCTCAAAAAACTGCAAATATTCCACTTTCAGAAAACATGCACACAAATTTTTTACAATAATTTTCTAATGCCAAATAGTACTTCACAGTCGGGGTGTTACTGCATTCATCATGTGAGTATATGTTTTAAAATAATATAATATTAAGACAAACCTGTTGGTCTTACCTGCAGAGGTATAAACTGGTTGTGAGAACCAACTGGTATAGTTCCTGCAAGAGACACATTTCCTGGATAGGAGCCAGGATAATAATGCTTAGGCACTGGAGTTCCCCAGGACACTGGACCAAACATGTGAGATGATGGAGGCATCATGTTAGCTACAAAAATAAGGCATTTTTAGCTCACTTTCTCACAAAACAGGGTACAAATTTCCCAAGAGTCCAGGAGTAACCCAACTACACTTGTCTGCACATTATTTAGCTTTCCAATACAGCCTCATGATTCTTTATACTAACTTGAAAATAGATAAGTACTTATTTATTATCACCACCCCCCAAACAAACAGCTCTGCTTTTACAACTACAGAGATGGCAACACAATTAAGAGCACTAAGGTGTGGGATCTGCACTCCAGAATGCACAGAACAGGATCTTTGCAGCCTCAGCTGAGACAACTGAATCGCTGGTGGGAGGCTGCAAGCTCAGACCATCCTTTGAAATATGCCAACAGCAGAGAAACCCTGGGGAAAAGGGATGTAGCAGCTGCTGTGTGGGTTTCTAGGATGCCACAGCAGTGCTGACTCAATAATTACTAGCTGTGAATGTGAGCTTCAGGAGAATACAAACAGCCAGGAGCCAGAAACACCCCCAGGACTTTTAGCAGTTTTTGGGGGATTACTCACCATGGTCATGTTTGGCCCTGTACAACAGGACTGTGATGTAGCACTTGAGTAAAAGTTGGCTATAAACAAATAAAAACACTAATGCACGGATAAACATAACTATAGGGTGGGGGAGGGAAATCCACGTAGAAAAATCAAGGAAGATGCTTCTTACAAATTCTAGACTAGGACTACCAGCTTTGAACTAATTCTACTGTTTTGAAGGGAAAAAAAAAGCCAAAATGGAAGAAGCATTAAGACTGAATGAATAAATACATTCTTGAGGAAAAGAAATAATCAGCAGAGACATGATTCTTTGTGTTCAATTATTCTGCATATTGATGAGAACAGGGTCATGAACTGTTTTCAAAACAGGTGAGACATACAATTACATACATGAAGACCAAAAAAATTGGGCTTTCTGGAAGACATTAATTTTCATATGAAAGACTACTGCAATTACAGGGTATAATTTTATTATTTGAAATGTGTACTAGTTAAATACTTACCAGGAGGTTGTGCAAATACTGGAGGAATTGATCCAGGTGGTACAGGAACTCCAAGAGGCTGATAATTTGGAAACACCGGTGGAGGTGGAGGCGAAGCAAAATTTACTCCTATAGAACTCTATGAAGAAGGAACCAGAGGATTACAAACAAAGGCAATGCAAGAGAGACAAAGACTTTAAAAGATTCTTTACATCCTCACCAAACGCTGTAAAGCAAAAAACGCAGCTTTCTCCTTTGCTTCAGCTTCGGAATGACACTGCGGCCCGTGAACCAACAACCCATTCGACAGCTTTATGTGGCAAACTGTCAAGGTCTAGAAAAGTGACATGAGATTTTTGAGGGAATTGGTACTGCTGACAAACTGTGAGACAGAAACAGAGGATTTGCTTGTTTGTTTATTTTTAAGAGAGGGAACAAGGGGAGCTAAGGTTTATTTTCTGATGGATTTCAGTGGTCAGTCCAAATATTTAATATAGGATAGTCGACACAAAGTTGAGAGGTTGAAATTTTGCAGGTAAAGCTTTTACCTGGGGTGTTTTCAGGAAAGAGAAATCTGGTTGCGACATTCCAAGAAGAGAACAAATCCGAGAAAGTTCAGAAACAGTGGACAGTGCAGGCTGTGGACAAGCAAAAGGGTGACCTCCACTTTCTACTGCTGGTGTGTTCTGAGGGCCTCCAGGGCTATGAGGCTTGTTCATATAAGCAGCTGACAAAAGGAAAAAACCAAAAAGCAGTATCACCAGGAGACTATATATGAAAAGAATTTTAGATCTGAATAATGAACCAGAATTGAAAAAAGATGGACATTTTATTTCTGCATTGTGAAAAACAGTACTCTGCTGTAAGCTGTGTTCTAAAATGTCACTACAAGGTGGAGCTCTGAACTATGAGCTAATGGCTAAACATACCCATTTTTTTTGTTGGTCTGTATTGCACAGCAGCTCCATGGCAGTCCTGTCTACTAGAGGGAGCAGGGACATCATTAACTTGGGGTTTCACTTCATTCCTTGTTTCCAGATCAGAGCCATCTATCTTCAAAATCTCTTTGAGCATCCGTGTTCCTTTCTTTAAAAATAAAATAAACCACTCAGGGACATAATGGCATTTGGATACCATGACCTTAACAACAAATACCGTAATTAGGAACAGAATCTGAATTGTTGTTTTGCAATCAGTGACACTTTATCAAAGCACAGATAACAGCATCCCAGCATAAACAAATGTGTTTGCTAATTTTCTTTGACAATAGCTAATTAAAAACTCATTAATATGTTTAAAAAAGCAGTATGGGGTTTCATGGAGTTTCCTTAAAATAGAAGCCTTGATGCTAAGACAGCAGATGCTAAACTGCAATGTAATGATTCCTGCAGTATACAGACCATAGCAAATGACTGTGGTGACAGATGCTCTTCATTTGTAGCACTTGCTTCCTTGGAATAAGTCTGCACATCGTTTTCTTTAGGAATTTTCAAAGAAGCTAGAAGACTTTCCAGTTCGTTGTCCTTCTTAAATTAAGAAAAAAGGTATATTAACTTAGGATATTTACAAGTAGATGCAAGAGAAAGGGTATATAAATTTGAAGTTCATTTTATTCTCATTCAGATTTTTTTTCCTCTGGGCTTCGGCAGGTCACAGTCATGCCTGCTCAGACTGTGAACAGATACCCAGAGACTGCATCAAGCTTTGCATATTAAAAACATGCAATGATTGACCAAGAGAGAATTCATTTAAAGAATGATCAAGGTTATATAGGTTTGCCTTCTATTATAACTATAAATTGACACACAAGTGACCAGGAACAATTGGAACAAAATGGACTGGAAACTGAAGTTATTCAAAGAGCACAGGGGAATAAACTATCCTACCTTTCCACCTGTACAGGGACCGCCAACTGCAGCCTTCTGAATCACAGGCATGTTGGGACTTTCATTTCGTTTCAGAAGTTTGACACTGTACTTATTCACACCTGCAAAATTCTGAAATAAACTGCAGCAATTATTATTGAATATTCTAGTACTCACTCTAACACAATCATATTAGACAAATAGCTTTACAAGCTAATATCCTTAGAGGATTTCAGCTTACTGAAGACCCAGCACTTGTGTTTTCGCATTACACCACAGCTTTACAGTGTAAGAGGAATGGCAAAATTGTTTGGTATCATCATACATCTTGCACACTTTCTTTCATATTCTGTCTACAAAATCTCTAATGAAAAAAAAAAATCTCCAAAATAGTTTACCTACTAAAAGAATTAACTAAGATGCCAGTTAAAGACAAATCTGTAAAATGACAGATCAGAGTAAAATTAAAAGAACACATTTACTCAGCATAGATGAAATTACCTGTTGGTTTGGTATTTTATTATGTGGCTGATTTTCACCTCTTGTAACTTTGGAATCTTCTTTAACTACAAAAGAACATATTCTTTTGAAACACTCTTAAAAATCATAATAATAATCAAGACTCAAAAAAATTAGTAAGTCCATACAAGCACACTGAATTGCATTAATTTGAATGGTTTTATCAAATGTTTAATTCATACTTTATAGGGCATGTGGGATATACTTTTCTTCTAGGATAAAATAAAATTAAGCATATGCAATAACATGTCCAATTTTGTATTCTACAAATACGATCAGAAGCAAATTTTCAAAAACACATGGTGTGATTTTCTGTTTTGTTTTTCTATCAGATGGGTGGCAAGTCAGCAGAACGCAGCACAGCTTGCCTAACAGGTTCAGGATTAAGTGTGGAACAGTTTAATATGCACACTAGGGACATTATTTGACAATAACAAGTGCAACGGAGTGTTTATAAAACTATAATAAATTATTTCCTCTCACCTACCAGAAAAAGCTCAGTAGACATTTCAATGAAGATCAGATAAAACAAGTAGTTCTCCTAAACCAAATTAGAAACCAAAGTTTCTAATTATAGTACTCACATTTTTTATACGGCTCTTGTTTTCTTTGCTGACATTTAAAGCTGCTGTCATTGAATCCTGGCTTATAAAACTGATGGCCAGTTCCCAGCTTGATTTCCTGAGGTAGAACTGCATTCTAGGATTTCAAACATCAAAGCTTAACCAGAAAACTGTATCTCTCATTTCCAAAGCAGTCCCCTACAACCACCTCTATCCAGAGCTATGCATACCCAGTGTGACAACACTTTCATCCAGGGCATTTATTTGTAACAAACCAGGAACTTTCCCGATCTAATGAACTGATGTATGAAATTAAGTACCTTCATATTTTGAACCCAGAGATCTGTTTAAAATTTATTAACTAACCTTCTCATGCATGTTTTGCTGGATGTGATGAGACTTCCCAGAACTCTGCAATGACTGCCATATGCTGCAGAATTCATCATCTTGCTTACTCTGTGCCTGACAAAATAAGAAACAAGATCTGCAACAAACTCAGCAGCTATAAATTCAGCTTTTGAACAGCTAAGCATATACCAAGACATTCTGAAATTGTAAGGTCCAAATTTAACAGTGCTCAGATGAAATATTTTCTTACTGACACTAATACAAGTTGGAGGTAATTAGTTTATGAAATAAGCTATTGTGGTGAGTTGCACTTGTACAGCATTTTTTACCAAGAATCACTTCTGAAAGTGTTGTTGTTTTGTTATTAACTGGAGTTATGAACACAGGAAAGAAAACAGGTATAATTGAACTCAGATAAAAATTCAGAATGATTTCAAAAGCATGCTTTCATGCTGGTAGTGTTCTTGGATTTTATTACTCATTATTTACTTTGTAAGGCCTTACCTATCACGCCCAACTGCTTCGTTACGTTACAGGTATGTCACCACAGAACTGAAGCTCACACATGCAAAAAACACTTTTGAAAACCTAATGTCTAAACAAGGATAACACAGGGTATTATACTCATTCAAGAACAGAGATCAGTTCTGCTCCACTCTGTATCTGGACTAAAACATTTGATGCACCAAACCAAAGCCAGTTACTAATCATGAGAAAAGGACACCCACTCTAAACAGAGGGCCAAAATAGAGACACTTGGGTCCAATACTAAACAAACTAGAAAACTCACTTTATTTTTCTGATTGCCACTCAGAAATGATCCTTTCTGGGGTGAGTTGCCCTGATTTTCAGCCCTGAGATTGTAATGCTGTCTTCCATTCAGTTGCTAAGTTATTAAGAGAAAAAAAAATCAGAAGTGTTTCATTGTCTTAAGTTTTCTTTTGTAAAGTAGTTTTCTTATATAGATTAAAAAAGCATGACACAATTTTTCTCAACAACATGAAGTTATTAATTAAGATGATTTTCTTTAAAGAAGTCACTTATTAAAAAAAATGAAGGTTCATTAAACCACTGAGAACCCCGATTCACCTGTAATTCTTCCTCCTTTATTGTAGTTTCAAAGTAAATTGTAACCAAGAAGTAAAACTGAAAGGGAAATCATCATGTCTTCTTTTTCTGAGCATGAACAAACTTAGCCTATAGGAAGCATTAAATGGAACAGAGCTTTAAGGAAATAATTGTATTTCTGCCCAAACACTATTTGTTGACACCAAATGTGGTGTCACTGCTGCCAACTAAGGATCTGTCTCTCAGAAATGCAACTGGAGTCACTCAAAGCAAAACAGCTGTCAATAAGAAATTTTAGCCCCCTTCATTACTGGATTAATTCACTTCTCCAATATAAGCATTATCCTACTTCTAGTATGCTGACATAAAAATTAAATTTTGTTTGGAGCAATGAAGATAACGATGTCAATAATTCAACTTCTAGGCAAAAACATTTTTGGGCAAATGCAAGAGAAGTCTTACTTGAGTAGGAACGAAGAGGGAGCGAGGAGAATGGTTGAGGCCTCCCAGATGCACTTTTTGTGAGCACACTGATGACAGATCAGATGCATATGAGTTGTAGTTATTCACTGCTGGCTGAGGTTTAACGATGGCCATCAGTTTTTGATTTCCCATTTCCGAGCGACTACCATGAGACAGGTTAATTAAGGCACTTGATGGCAGACGGTAACCTCTGGCAGGTGAGCACCTGAAGAAAAGTGGATTATATAGTTGTTTTATACCATTTAATTGGTGGCAAAAGGTAACAACTCAAATTTGAACAACAGAGGCTGAAAACTGTTTCCACTATTGAAATCCAGTAGCATTACACACAACCTTAATCCCACTGCACTCCCCCCTTTGGCCTCTGTCAAGGAATAGGCAAGAATCCACCTAAGGCCTGTCATTAAAAACTTAATTTATCTAAGAACAAGGGTACAGTGAAGCCTGCTGCATCAGTTTATGCACTTAGAGGTTCAGCTGTTTAAACACAGAGGAGTTATCACACTTTGTAAAACAAAAGCACTTCTCTATCCTGAAGAACAGTTTATGTTTTTGGAATTTAGTGCCTAAGTATCAATTTTTGATAGTTCAGAGCCCCTCCCTCAGAAGAAGAGATGCCTACTGACTGGTTTTTAACCTCTGTGTTGAAGACATACTGATAATAACCCACTTCTTACATACTTGTTTTATAAAGACATTTGGGTTCAGTGCTTTATTCTGCTGGTTCATATTTGCTTTCTACAAATCAGTTTTTAAATACACTAAGAGCCTAAAGAGCATTTCTGCAATATAATCTGCTTCATAAAAATTATCCCTACTCAAAGAGAATAAAGAAACACAAAAGAAATAAAAACTGACCAACACTCTGGAGAAAGTTTTAAGAAGAGGCATTAAAAATACTCAATCAAACAAAAGGCAGTAATTTCATGTCATCTATTCCAACAGCATGAAATGACTATGAACCCCCACAAACAAACCTTATAGTGAGGCCTCCAAGGAATTCTTCATCAAACAAAACTTCAAAGAGCACATCTGTTTCTCTAGTAGCTACAGAAAACGAAGTAAAATGTCATGTTATATAGGCTACATTAGTTACTTCCATCTAAATTATATAAATAGCTATATTAGTTATGCAATAAATAATGAAAAGAACAAAAACTAACAAGAAAACCCCCATTTATTCCTGCGTAATTTCATTAACAGGAATTTGAAAATGCTTCTCAGTCATGTATGTCTGCCCTTTAAGATACAGTTTCAACAGAAATGTACCATACATATCATCTTACCAGTGTGCATTAACAGGACTGTAATTTATAGCAGTATGTCACAGCTGTCAGAAACTGCCACAAAAGAGATGCAAACCACTTTTACACTCAGGTAGTCAGAAACTAACAGCTTTAATATTAACTTCCTGCATAATGACAGACTGATAATTATATTAGTATATAATAATTATGGAGAAAAAAGCTCTACCCAAGTCTAGTCTATTCGAGATTCTGTTAGATGCAAACTGAATGACAAAGTAATTTGCATTACTAGATCTCAAACTGCTACACTCACTGGAACTCGATAAATCCCTTTATTTACTTGAAAGAGATTTATGGTTACTCTTCTTATCAAAGAAGGTATAAATCCAAGCCAATTAATGAAAATGGAGCATCACAGAATAAAAAACCAAATTCAAAATAGAACAATTTAAGACAAATCATATTTGATAAAGTTTTACCTTCAATGTAAGTATTAAGGATAACATTTGTTTGTATGTCCACTTCTCTTAATTTTGCCCATAACTCCATTTTTTGATCTGCCCTCTTCATATTAAGAGGGAATAAAGGGTAATTTCTTATTCATATTAAGAAGAAACAAAGGGTAAGCTAATTTCTCATTCAAAGAACAGCTGTGTAACACATGAAATTAAAACAGAGTACTTGTAGAGGTTTAATTCAAAACAGTAAACATCATTAATGGCTTCAAGCTGTGTTTGCTTCACAGCAAGAAACCTGTGTGTGTTCACAACCATTCTACAAAACACTCTTCTGAAGCCTGCTTTCACATCACTAGCTGAGCTGTTATATAGCTACAATCATGAAGAAAATATTACCTCCTTTAATTCCTATAATGGTACCTCGAAGACCAACTGGAACAGAAAAGTTCTCTCTCACGTTGACCACCCGGTCAAACAGCCTGTACTCTGCATCTCGATCTGGAATCACCCCCTTCTGCTGCTCCAACGGCTGACAATAACCAAAAGACCATGTTAATGTATGCAAAAGAATAAGGATTACAATTAAAATGCATTTACAACAATATCTGAGACAAACTATAAGGCAAACTTTCTTCAAAAAAACAAACCCAACCCTTCCCGTCACTTACTCTGTACAGCAAATGGGGTTTCACGGTCACTCGCACCTTCTTGTTGCTCTTTCTTTGCTAAAGGAAAGGAACAGAAAGTCAGTACAAACCACTGGAGGAAGCAACACCGGAAGAGGCAAAACAAAACACCTGAAAAGATCACATAGAATTCTTTAGTTTCTTTAGGTAACAGTATACAGCTTTCAAGAAGTCCTTAAAGTAAGTCTAGCTTTTAAAACACTGGATTTCTTACCAAAGCATCAGTTGTCTAATTCCATATTTCACACCAATTTTATTAAGATGTCCTTGCAAGTTATTTCAAAAAGATTAGCCCATTATTTCATGTGGTTTTGCCCTTAGCTTTTCCTTCAGTAATTTCTTTGGCCCCTTTTTTCAACTGTGGCATTCAGAAAACAACTTTCTACTTTTCTGCAGACCAAAGAGAAACTGCAAGGAAAGAACAGCTGGGATGGCAACTCAGGAAGAGCACAGTTCAGAGTATGGCCTACTGCTGCTCCAAAAGAGTGAGTCAATTACAAAGATGAACAATAAGCTCTTCCGAATTTCTGCGATAATTCACATTACAAGTTCAGATTTTACATTTCATTCTGTATCCTTTTCGTTTGGAATGAGAAGTAACCTTCAATTGTTTTATTCTAATTCAAGATCTTGGAAAATAACAAGCAGCTGCTTTTTGGTTCACCTCTGATCACAACGATACCAAGCTGCATACCTTGCATTTCTCTATTTCTTCCTCAATTTTCTCAACAATGGCTGCATCCAAAATTTGCAAGTCACAAGATGAGCGAGACAAAGCAGACACAGGATGTGCTTTTAGCCAGGCAACAATTTCTTGCACTTTCTCAGCTCTGAATAAAAAAATGACATGAATTAAACCTTTGAACTACATAAACTAGGCATTTTATCATGTTCCCTAATTTAATCAGTCAAGTATTATGATGCAGGCACGATGCTTGTGTATATTCATAAAGTAACAGAATCTAAGAGTTCTGTATGAATTTACAATAGGAATTTAAAAAAAAAGCCTGAATCATGTAATTCTGTTTCAAAACCATAACCCAAAATCAGGGGAAAAAATTATGAAATTAATGAAAAGCATTCAGCAAATTGTTTGTATCCAATCAACAAACCATGTCCAGCTATGATTACAGGTTCTGTGACCAGCTGTTTCTCACAACACAGCAAGAAAGAACTCACAGGGCAAGCCTCTCTGGTAAAATGGAGCACAAACCTAAGATTCCTCAGAGAAGAGTCCCACAATGGCATATACACTGGCAGGAGTCCTGTGGGGTGCAGTGTCACACAGACTCACCAGCTGGAGCCTGTGAAGAGGCCTCACAAGCTGATAACTACAGCTCTTCATGTTACCACACTGTACCTGGAGCCAAAGCTGCTACATGAAACTGACTAAATGGATATTGAAAACGTGCAAAGACTTTTCAATTCAGTAAGAGTGATTTTTCAAATTCAAAGTGATTTTAGAGAATTACAAAAAATATTGGTTATTTTTCCAAAAGTTTTATGACCAGTCATAGCTATGCTTACTGAAGGTTACATTAAAAGCAAGAATTATGACGTAGCCATCGAAAATTAGATTGACTGGACTTGAGACTGGGGTCTGAAACAGAAACTTGGACTGCACAACTGCAATGTCCAGCATTCAGCTGATTTTTTCAGTCATCACTGAACAATCACACTGCTTGAGGAACAGCAAACCTTTAGTTACAAAGCAGTCACTATACAATCACTGCCAATTTGACAACTGTCATTTTTGTATCCTTGTTCTAGGTAAAAAAGGAGAAAGATGGCTTACCCATTCTCATCCTCTCCAGGCCAAATGTCATCCTCGTAGCAGATATCCTCCTGGCTGTTTTTGGCTACATAATTAAATAGTTCAGGCACTCTGAAAAAACAAATAAATGGAAGATAACATAGACCACAAAAAAGCCTCATTAAAACAAGGTCTGATGGGCTTCAACATTTGTGGAGCCCAGATGACGTATTTTTTACTTAATTTGGTGTCTTACTGTTCATTTATCAAAGGTAAGCTCTTAACAAAATTACTCTATCCCAAAAGATGACTCTCCTTGGAAAGAGACTGTTAGGAGAACATTGGAATAGAAGAAAGGAGAACATTGGAATAGAAGAAATTCCATCAAGCAATCTCCAAAAACAAACTCAGCAGTTCTAAGAAAAACTGTGACCAGGGCACAAAATCCAAAGACTGAGGTGGATAATTTGGATCAAGTTCATATCCATTATTTACCTTTCTAAATACTCAGCAAGTAGTTGTTCTACTGCAGAAGAATACATCCATTCATTTCCAACTTTCTTAGTATAGCCAGGAACTTCTTCATTTTTCTTATTGAACTTCAGGTTTAGCCCCACATTTGCTTTGTGATCTCCATGAGGACTGGAAACAAGAAAGAGTCCACTAGCTTGCAATAATATATGTGTGTGTACATACATTAAAAAAAACCCACATAAACAAATATTCTCAGCCTTAAACCACAGAAAAATTAAATCCATTGTATTGTTTACTTGTTAGCACTGTGTCAGCTGTAAATGTTCCAGGCCAAAAGCTGTGCTGTGGTAGCTGTCCACCTGTATGCCCACCCTTTACTGCAAAGGAGAGTAGGAAATATTTGACTCTGCTTTAATTGAGACCTAATTAACCGCAATCTACCTGGCACTTACCAAGTTGTAGAAGGATATCCTTGAACAATCAGTAAGGAATAAACGCACACATGAGATAACAAGAAGATGCTCATGCATCAACCACACCCTTAGAGATCTGTCCTAGGAAACCACAATTTTGACATTCAGAGGACTACATGGATTGCCTCCCTTATATATTTTAAGCAGTCTTAACTAGTTCTTAAAAGCAGTCACAGGTACAATTTATACCCCTTTATACTAGCAGTAATAAGTACAATAAATTAGACCCAAATACCACATTTTTATTTTCAGTGTGGCCAAGTCAGTTTAAACTCCCAATTCAATTATGCAATAGACAACCAGGAAAGTCAATTTTATGTTTGTCTATACTACTAAAGCAAACAGAACTCTCTAGTAAACAAAGTAAAAACATGTTTATGATAGGAGAGAAAAACACTGCATATCTATTTAGTTTACAGCAAATTTAAAGAAAGCTTTGCATCATAAAATAGCATACTCTTGATAAGAACAGCACTTAAAACACAGCAGAAATTCTGTAGACCTGTCAAAATGCACAAAGAGAACTCACTTCTTCTTCGATCCTCTTCCAATAAAGATACTCCCTGTAAATCTGGAGACAAGATATCCACTTACTCCAAGACGGCTGGCCAAAATATATGCAGGATTGTATTTCACAGAATATTTCTTTAAAACAAACAAATAAAGAACATTGGCAATTCCTGAAGGATGAGGATTTTTACACAAAGGGCTGATAAATAATATGGAAACATCCCTTAAAGACATTTACCATTGCAAAAACTATCTGACACATTGTTTAAGCTTTGACTTAGAACACCAGAAGCACTTACATGCTGGTTTTGTATGAGAGTATCAAGCTGGGGTTCACACGGAATGTTAAACACCACCCGGATTCTGCCTTCTCTGATCACGTCCTGTGAATCGTGAACCTTGCAGAGAAACACAACACATTCAAAGAGCTATTTAAAACCAGCTGTCTTTGGACACTGGACCTCGTAGGCTGCTTGAGCCACAGTTTTGCTGCAGTAGGCACAGAGATACTTTGGGATTCTTCACCTTGCCCTACCTATACATTCACTCCTCACAGAGGCAACCAGTCAGCATTAAATCAAAGGAATCCAGGACTGAAAACAGTGCAAAATGTATTGCAAATTATCCCAAAGAATTAATAAAAATAATCCTGCGTTCCAGTTATGCTTTTTACATTTATGCTAGCAACAATGACAGAGAAAACAGAAGAACCCTCTCTTCCTCTGACTAAACCACTGGGGAATCTTAGATCTGAAATTTTAGCTAGCAAATGACCATTACGGTCACACAACATTTTAGATTATTTTAGGTTTACAAATAAAGAAATCTATGGGGAAAAAAAATACGGAATTACTGGCACTAACTTCTCCCATGCAGCCATAGTAAGGAGATCCCAGCATGAAGGCTGTACTTCCAGGAGGAAACAAATCATCCAAAGTTTTGATGTTTGAAAAACGAGAGTCAAAGGCTTTGATATCCTACATGAAAAAAACAAAATTTATAATCTTAAGGATCATTCAGTTCCAATAGAACAATTAAGAAGTTCATATAAACAAACACTTATTTCTAAAACATTATCTGAATCTGAAATAATGGAAAGATACTGAACTTGCATATTTACCTTGACAACCGTCTGGTAAACAAAAGGAAGGACTTGTTTAGACCACTGCTTCTCCAAATAAACTTCTCCATTTTGGTTTAGTTGGTATCTATTACCAGTGAGTAACTGAGCATATACAACTACTGATGTTTCATGGATAATTATTCCTTTTCTTCTCTGGTAGCTGAATACAAAGCAGAACATTTAGCTTGATTACAATAAACAGAACTGAATCAAGAGTGTAGAACTAATTTCTTGAAGCAAAAATAAAAAAAAACCCTCTTAAAAAAGGATTCTAATAGTTTCCTTCCTATTTTACAAAAAACATCCAGAATAAACGGCTCAGCCAACTACTTACCCCCTGTTGCACAGCCACCACTACACAGCTAAGCATATTCATTTAAGCACATTTTATCTTTACAGTGGAAGGGTTAGGTATAATTAAGGCATTTGATCAAATGACAGATAAGAAAATGCCAAACTACTGTAACTCAGTTCTGTTCTACTGAGCACCCACACCCTAGAGCTGTATTCAAATGCGAAGCTATTTGAGTTGCCAACTGATAGTGTATGGCTTCATTCTATACTTCCTACAAATGAAGACTACTAACACCAAAACAGAAAATTGAGAGGGACAGTAAATACTGAAACTCATTCATGTGAGAGTTCTTTTGTAACAGTATCTAATTTTAATTACTTAGGGACTAAACTCTATATATTCTGAAATTTCAGCGTAAGCTCTTTTATGTTGGTTTTTTTTTTTAAATTCCAGCAGAGTAAATTAACCTTTATTAAGTATGCAGCAGCTCTTCTAGGTTACTTAAGTCTGTAATACAGCAACAAAACACAGGTAAGATATAAAATGCACAGTTACCCTTTAATTTTCCAAGTTACTTACTGCTCTGAAATGCCTTGAACTTCTTTTACCCACATGCTTTGCTCCTTATCTCCAACATAAGCCACTTTAGTTGGGGGCACCGCATTTCCCATGTAAAGCTTCTGTGTGCCATGTGGTTCTTCCAAATAAAACCTTGAGAATATTATGACAGGTATGAATTTAACCAAATAAGATTAATCTAGACATAGGCAATTGTGAGCAAAACTTCAAATAGTTAGAAATTACTTGGTAAGGACGTAGAAAACTCACAGTATCGTTTTCTCCATCCCCTCCACAACAGGCCACACAGAGTATTTATTTATAAAAAAATACCAGCACATGTGCTGAAAGGAAGATCATATAGAAACATCTTCTGTGTGGATTTCTGTGCATGAATTTTCCCCTCAAAATTAAGAATGAGCTCTCCCAAACCTCTACAACTACAGCAAAACAGTGAAGGACTAGACTGATACAGAGACAACGATCCTCAGAACAGTGTTGAACAAAAGTTCTCCCACCAAACAGCCTTTGCTACATCTGGACTAATTTGCTCTTAAGAATGCAATAAAACCAGAATTTTTGTGCAGCTCAAGGAACTTAATTTGGAAACCAATAAAGATACCAAATAAGTCTACATCAGACAGCTCTTACTTAGTTTCTCCATCTGACACTGCAACAACTCTGGCTTCTTCAAGGTGGGGCCAGTTAACAAAAACTCGCTTCCCAAGTACCGAACTGGCAACATTTTCTACCATCTGAAAAAAACCCAGAAGTTCCTATTACTAATTGTTTAAAATATTAAAAGATTTCTGTTACAGTATTTTCAAACTGTTTTTTCGCCTTAAAAACTACTCTAGTTAAACTAACAGGTTTCTTGCAAAATAAAAAGTTCATTTTATCTTATTTATCTTATTAAAATTTGTCTTATTAAAGATTACACAATCCCTGATAAGAAATGTCGCTTTTTGCATGGTCCATGTGTTATGTGTAAGACCTGGACTGATTTATATTTCTGATATAGGCTGAGTACTTCTCTTGTTAAATCACTTGGAACTATTTGTGTCTCTGGGACACAAAAATCAAAATGACAATTTTAACAACTCATATATACAGCTTGTTTTGAAATCAAATGTTACTAATTAAATAGAGCTTTTATAAAAAAATCTAAAGCAATGCTTTAAAATTCAATATGTTTAACCATTCTTTTTTAAGAAGTGCTGAGTTTTAAATTTTTTTACACTTTTTTAGTTACTGTTCTATAAGCTTTTTTTCCTTCTATAATACGCTACTGTTTACTAGAAATACTAAACTATTTACTACAAATAACCAGTATTTCAAATCTGACTATTTAACAAATTCAGTCATTTTATGACAAGATTTTGTCTTTTGTTTGTCTGCTTTTTTTTTGGCTTTTGTTTGGTTTTGGTCTTTTGTTAGGAGCTGAATCCTTACCTGGTCTTTAGAGTTCTCATCAGCTATGACTTCTAACATCATGTTCTCTCCATGGCTGCTTTGCTGAAACACCTGTACACCACTTTTTTTAAGACAGAACTGGGAAAAAACAAAACAGCACAGAAAACTTGAACCCTTACATAGTTACCTCATTAAATACAAGTGAAATGTCAGAAGAAGGATATCTTTTACCTTATGCTTAATGTGCTTTAAAGTAGGAAATCCACAAAAATATAATGCACTCTTGTTGATTTTGGTTATCTTATTCTGGGTTATTTCTACGTGCCAAGCATCCAAAGGTATTGTTTTATACCTGAAAAATAAGTTGCAGATTTGCTCATACAGATTGACCTTCAGCTCTAGAAAATCTCACTACTCATTCAAACACTCATTAATTGACCAACCATTTGACTTCCCAGCAGTTGATTTAAATCACTTGAAATCTACGGGAAGGAATAGAAAAAAAACCCACGCCATTGCTACGAAGAGACTATTCATTAAGAAAAAGACAAAACTTCAACATACATTCCAAACTCTCCATTTTAAATAATTGCCATTATCAAACTCTAAACTAGCATTGGTTCCACATGGTCTCAGAGGTATCATTCATCTTGACAACTATTCATTCTTCACTAACTGTAATCCAGCAACAGGCAATCCTCCTCTATTCTGCTTCAAGCTTGACTGCTATTAAGCTTATGCTTCCATCTCATCTTGAAACCGCAGCCTGTGTGAAACAAAGCTGGCTACCTTCAGTGAGAGAAAGGTGAAAAATACATTTGTGTTACACTCTCTGCCATGGATCCAAATGCTTGAATTTTTTAAAAAAACACTCTGAAATCAGTATACCCATAAATCATCACTATTTATTAGATATTTTTACCAGTCTTTCACCCCCTGTGTCATACAAAGTTTAGTAATCCTTGAGATTGTTCTCAATGACTTAATGTTGGTTCACCTGTTTTGCAAAGCAATATTTGAAGGGACAAATACTTCTACTGTGCCATCCAAAACAGGTAACATCTAATTCAACATTTTACATTTTTCAGTGTATATATTGGCATATGCAAGCTTTGGTTAAATGTTAATAAAAGTATTCCAACTACTTTTAGCCTCCTGTAAACTAGTTGTGCCAGTGTTACCTTGTATGACATCGTTCTATTGCAGGGAATTTCTCTGGCCATGGTGACATGTACTGAAACTCCACATCCTTCTCATACCAATACATCAGGCAAGGGCTGTGAGTGTTTCTTTGTTTCTCCTCTTCTTTTAGGCCCTTATTACAGGACTCCATGGCCTGCAGCAGTCGTTTCTAAATTTTAGAGAAATTAGCAGATGTGAAACTGGCAACAAAAATTAGCATGGAAAGGTCTAAGTGGGAAAGTGGATATCTGCACTTGCTGGTTAACATGTTCATTTTCCAACTGCAGCCTCACCCTTCCTCATGTTCCAGCTGTGATAAAAATAGGGCAGTTACCATGGAACAGCTTTGGAGAATAAAGATCACCTTTGTGCAAATCAGTTGCCAAAGTGCAGCCTTATCTAGTATTGTTATCCTATCTGCAAAAGGAAAATTATTACTTTAATCCTTTCCATTAATGCTTCTCTGTTACTGGTGTTCATGTGATTTCCTGTAAAAATACACCTCCTTTTTTTTGCAAGTGTTTCTTTTATATTACCTCCAGACATTTTCTAGATATATAGGAATAGAGCTTTTTTCTCAAAGAATCTGAAACTAAATTATTTCGATAACTGATTAAAAACATTACAAAGTCCACAGCCCTTACTTAGCGCTTCTTCCACCTCAAGCTAACTTTGCTTGTGGTAACTTAATCTAGACTTACTCCCCAGGCAGCAAACATTTCTGTGATCTTATCAAGTGTAAATCTAAACTTCCACTTAATTGCTTGTCTAACTGTTGATTAATTTAAGAAATTTAGCAGATTTGTTATGAAGCTGTTATAAACAGCAGATGCTGAAAGAACTTACCTCATCAATAAATGGGATTAATACTACAGCTTCCCATTCCTGCTGTTTTCCATTTAGGTCAGTTTTAAAATCAGGTGGATAATATTCTATAATAGGAGAGTCTTGACTAATCATCAAATGCTAGAAAAATACAGTAAGATGATATCAGAGACAATTTAGCACTAATTGTAGGAAGAGACAGAGGAAGGCTGGTTATTAAACAATTCAAGGCTGTATAGGAATTCAACACTAGCTGTCCTAGTCAGAAATTGCTTAGCAAATGCAAAATTTTATATTTATTAATAACTTTACAATGTACTACTTACTGTACTAAGGAATAGTAACTGTATACTTAAAATTTAGAGATAGAATATAATTAATAAGACATGCAAAAACATCAAGAAAAAGAGTAAAATTAAAAAAGCAGACAACCAGTAAGCAATAGATAGATAATGCAATTTAATTCTATACCCTACCTGGTAGCATTTAGGTAGCAGATCTTTGCTAGCTGCTGGAAGTACAGCAAGAAGCTGTTCAAAGGGCATGAAAGGTTTTCCCAGATCAAATTGGATTTTGAGTTCACTGATGTTGCGAATATCTGAGAGGTAAGGTGCATAATGGTAGGGATAATACCTGCAGGGAAAAAACCTCCTAAGTTTCTTGACTAAATTAAAGCACAGCAGTGTTCACAGATCAGAACCAAACCAAACCATATTAAAGGTTCCCAGCATACAAGGTTAAATATCCGTCTATCTTTCTGCAGTTTCTCATTTGACATTTTTTCTTACCAGCTCCATGATTGAACTCCATGGTAATAATAATGCAAAATCCATTGTATTGCCTGGACATAACATTCAGCTTGATCAGCCAAGAAGTCACTTAAAAGAAAAAGGGAAGATACTAGTTTTCACTGGTATATAAAAAACACTTAGCACCTTGTACATAGGACTTAAGAAGAACATTTTGTGAACCTAATAAGACCATGATTTTCTAAATTCATTTAATCCTAATGGACTACTTCTCTTTGATCCTCCAATACTTATTACAAGAAAATTTGACTTGCAGCTCTTGCTGTATTGGGCAAAATCATTACCACTGACACGTGTTCCCTGCTTTCAACATGGAAGAATATTCTGTCCTGCGCTAGAATTACAGATTGGTGTGAGTTGGAAGGAACATTAGATATCACCTTGTTCCAACACCCCTGCCATGGGCAGGGACACCTTCCACTAGACCAGGCTGCTCAGAGCTCCAGCCAGCCTGGCTTTGAACTCTTCCAAGGATGGGGCATCCACAACTTGTCTGGGCAACCTGCACCAGTGCCTCACCAACCTCACAGTAAATCATCTATTCCTTATTATCTAATCTAAACCTACATCCTTTCAGTTTGAAGCCATTACGCCTTGTAAACAGACTCTCTAATAGATATTTACAAAGTCTTGTCTTTAGGGTTTAGAAAAAAAGAGAAGAAAAGGTGTACACTTACTCAGAAACTACTTCTACACCCATTTTAGTCATGTAGTAAGTTCTTTTGTATTGCCTAAACTCAGTTTCAAACAGATCATCATCTTCTGGTTCATCTTCCAACGTGGCTGAAAAAGCAGACAGGAAAAATGAGAGAGATTAACATTCACTTCTCTGACACAATAAGGTTTGAAAACACTTACTTTTGACTTAATGCTTAAACTTTATCCCTCAATTCAAAGTTATAGGTGCTCATGCCTTCCTTGCACTGAAAGTAACATGACAAAATTAAAAAGAATCTTTGACCCAGAGAAATTCTGGAACTTTTGAGACAGATAGCCCATTTTTTTAGTCCCATTATAAGAACAGAGACGATAATATAAGCCAACACAAAAAAAAAATCTGAGAAAACATTAAATTTTAAAATTTAATTATGTTCAGCAACACCATCTTATATCATGCAGTACTATTCATACGTTTGACAATTAATTTCAAAATATGTGCAAAAAATATTTCGTACAAATGGAATGAGTTTGAAAAAATAACCACACGCAAAATCCCTACAGCCATATAAAAACCTGCTCATTTGTCTCCACTATATAACAAAATACCCAGGCACAGAGTTATTAAAACCAGAATGTTGTTGAAGATTTCTTCATTCATTCCTTTAACTCATGCAGAAATACAGGTCAGGGAAGGAGCCCTCAAGATTCAGCCCCACTCTCCTTCTCCATAGCAGTTCCTTTTCCCAATAGCTGACTACAAAAGTATTGCATTTAGATTAAAGTAATCTCTGACACAAAATTCTTACACTTCCTCCCAATCTATACACATTATCATGGGTTTTTTGTTAATATGGATACAGAAAAATTATTTGCACTTACTTTTAGGGCTCACTTCATCTTCATTTTTTTCTAAAGCAGCCAAAGATATAGAATTTTCCTGAGCCTATTAAATTAATATTTGAGATAATGTAAAAACACAGGTTAATATGCAGAAAGCTCATTCAATACCATACAATTTTCAACTCAAAATGTTATAATCAAAATGTATAAATACTATAATTACTTATTATAAAACCCATTTCCTTTTGCTATAATTGCTTAGAGAAAATTACTCAATCAGACAAAAGGACAGATTAGGTAAAGGAGCAGCCTCAAATAAAACCTTAAATACTTCTAAAAAAGTACCTGAATATTTGTTCTCCAAAATGCTACTATTTCCAAAGCTGTTCAGTACACATTTAAGCATTTTTACCTATATCATGCATTGTGCTACTGCACCAGTATGCAGTCAAACTTTTATCAGTTTATTTTTAAGAGTTTAGATTACTTTTGTGGGAAGTAAGGATACAAGAAACTGTGTTTTAGAGATTCAAAGAAGCCAAATATTCACTTCATTCCCATATTACAGACTGTCTTGTGTGGACAGACAGCACTGAGTAGCTTTCAGTAAGCAGTCATTAGGGTGGCCCTCCTGCCCTGTACCTGAGGTGTGCCAGCTCCTGGCTGTCACTGCCATTCAAAGCATCAGTCAAGCTGGCTGGCTAATACTACACAGCTGCTCCAAACTTCTGGGATAAATCAGAAAACAACCACAAATAAAGCACACCTTATTAAAGGAAGGGCTAAAATCCTACTCTTACAAACCTCCAACTGCACTAAAGATGAGGATAACAACATAGAGTGCCAGATTAAACTAATAGGACTTTGTTGCTGCTACTCTACACCCTGCTGAAGGTATATATATAGAAGGGCAGCCAGGGGAAGTGGGGGTGGGGAACATGATGCTGGGGCAGAGATGAGATACTTGAAAGGTGCTGTTCCTTATTATTTAGTTCTATCTAGAATTGCAAGTTTAATAACGAATCTGAAACAGCTCACACCAGTGAAATTGCTATTTACCTACTCACTGTCAAATAGTCGGACAATACCAAGCTGTGCCTGACTGGTCTATCAGTGTATCTGAAGTGCATAAAACTTCCAGTGGGCTATGCATGGAAAAATAAAATTATAAAGCATAGCAAGATTGATTATAACTCACCCAGAAGAAAGTTTTGCTGCTTTTGAGGAACAGCAAAGCAATAAATTACAGATTCATGAGAACCTGATTCTGCCTTAACCATTTCATGACTCACAACCAGCAATGCACACAAGCAAACTGCAAAATACTATGTTTACTATCTTTTCTGATTTGAAAAAGATCTCAAAACAGAGGTTTATGCCATTTAATTTGCCTAAGTTCAAACAACTGATTTGCAAAAAGTTACATTCTAATTTCTGAAACTGTGCAGGTAAAATACTCACCTTTTGTTTCTTTTGTTTATTTTTTCTGGCTTCCTCTGCTGAAATACCAGCTGCCTCATTGAGGTATTTATTGCCCACTTTACTTTCAAACCATTTTAGGTCTACAAAGACTTCACTGAAGTGTTCACGATCAAACTGTGCAGAAAGATTAAAGTAAGTTTGCAAATATCGGAGGGATGTCAAATTGAGAATGCTAAATCAGTAAGGCCTTTTTAGTACGTGCATTAGATTACATCTAGAATCATCTGTACATAAGCATTCTTCCCTAGAGCTACAACTAAACTAATAGATTATAACTAAAAATATCGCTGAGAAACACAGCAGTATTTAACATACAGCCAAACCATATTTTGTTTGTTTTCAGTAAGGCAGTAAGGGTTAACAAAAAGAGTTAAATAACTTTCACACTTCACTATCAACTCTAGAAGCAGTCCATATAGAGGGTGTGTGTAATACAGCCTCACATCACAGACCTAACACTGTCACAGCTCTAGCCAAGAGGACAGGGCTGAAGCAGGGGCAACAGGTTATCTCCCTCCTTCCGAGTTCAGCAGAAGGCTTCATCTTTCCTTTTCTATATGGCTATACCTTACCTCATCTCCAGGATGGATTACTGCAGTGGCACTTAACAGGACTGCCTCCTGCACACCAGTTAGTTTGTGAAGAATGCTGATGTCCCTGAGAGATACTAATGTGTCATTGCTCTTTACCAATGATTTTTATAAAAAACTTGCAAGCAACGCTTCTCTCCAAGCTCTTCAGGCACAGCTTACCCCACAGGAAACTATACCAGCAGGAGAAGCAAAGAATATTGCTGCCTGCTGCAAGCTTTGCCCAATACTGCCATGCACTATTCCATGGGAACTGAGGACCACGATTCTACTGGTGAATCCTCATTTGACCTGCAGTACTGAAGGATGCTGGATAAAGCACAGATCAAATCATTCAATCTTTTTCCTCTTATACTGATAAGATCAGAAAACAACTGACTGCATTCCACCTGCTAAATGGCAAAACAGCTGATTGAACCACCTGTAAAACACAGTCATTTAACAGTTCATTAAAACTACACTATGGTGTATTTTAGGGCACTATACTGAGTTTACATTCAACACACTATACCATTCCATACAGTGTAATTTCAAAGTTACTTACATCTGACAATCTTGTGAGATATTTCTCAAAACGTTCTAAATTCAGGTGCCCATTTTCATTGATGTAACCTATTGTGAAAATTAAGTATGTTTTTTAAACTAACAATTTAACAATTTCAAAATTTCCATTTAAATGCCCCACAGATAACAGAATGTAATCTTGCTGGCTGTTTGAAGAAAGTATAGTAAATGCTAAACATTCTAACATGGCTAAAAAGGTCAATACATATTAATGCAGGAATGTTAATGCTTCTATTCTCCACAACTGAAGTGGTTTTCTTACCTCCCAGCTCTGGCAGGATAGCCATGTATGTTCTGTAAAGTAGCGGCAGTGCATCATGATTAATGTGTAAATGAGGTAGATGAGGAATGAAATCATTTCCTACAAGGAAACCCATTAAGATCCAATCATCTATAATCCTTTCAATATCATATTCAAAGGAAATCTTGTCCTGGGGGGCAGAAGAAGGAAAAAAGAAAAAACCCCAGCAGTATCATTTTTATTACCATTTTCGCATAAAGACCTCACACATTTTTCCCAATCTCATCTCCATTAGAACTTACTTTTACTGGGGAAAATTCATAATCAATATATTCTCTCATCAGTGATAAGTGCAGTAAATGAAATGTGGTTTCCTCTGGCGCACATGCTCTGTAAATTATTCAAAAACATCCAGTTAATTATTTATAAACACACTTTCACCATTAGTATTAATTTAAGTCTAAGGTTACCTAAATCCTTGGATCTATCTAAGGATTAATCTGGTTTGGTCTATAAAATGTTGCATTAGAATCTTCTCAATACCAGATGTGACTGTATGAACCCATTGTTCAAAAAAGGGACCAACCAATCTAACTTTGCACCAAGCCCAATAAATTTTAAGGTATTTTAGAACCAGTCTGAATAAATACAAAGTACACAGATTTACATCTAAATTTGCTGGGTTACTTTTGTAGTCATTTGTAATGCTTCTCGTAAGAAAAGAAAATGCTCAACCTGAAAATATGCTCCATATGTATTATTTAGTGGCTTCAGTGCAGCACTAAAAGTGTAACAAACCTACTGTTTGTTTATGGCATAAAGTGGTCAACATATATTCTGCCTTCTTTTTCTGTCTTCACTAAAATTACTCAAAAAAACCCTGAGCTGACATTACCCCAAATCAGTCAATACCTACACCAAAATATCAATGAGCTAGAGTGGTGTATTTTAAATTTGTAAAGGACTATTTCCCCTTGTAGATACTATAACTGGCTGAAACCACTTCCAATGAGAAACCACCATAAACACCTGTGCATTCACACACACAGCCGATTTTGGCCAAAATCCTGTAAGGAAGATGTGTGTAATACACAGGCTTATATGAAGACTACTAAGACAAACTCTGAGCTACACTGGGCTTGAGACCCAGTTGTGTCACTTTTTAAATGTAATTTTCATATTGATATGAAAGAACTTTGGCAACCAGGTTGATGCTGTAAGACTCTAGAGACATTACATGCCTTATTCTTCATTGCACCGGACTAGAAAATGCTGGTAAAACGAGTAATTTCTCTCAATCAAAAAACTGCTGACAGATACTAATTTGTATGTATTTTTAGGATTTTCAAATTTCCAACTGTAACTATCCATAAAAATGACATTATTGACAGAAGGCAATTCCTGCAAATTCCTACAGAAAATTCCTGTAATGAACAAAATTATTCAGAAATTACAATATGGAAAAACACTGAGCGGGCGGGTCCTTGGCAATAAAAACATTTCCTTATTAGCAAAAAATATGCATTTATCTAAACATTTATGACTTATCACTGTATTATCTAAAATCTTTTTAGTATCACAAACATTTATTTCTGTCTCCCATCTTCTCCCTTTATCCACCAAACATATGCTTAAGGTCCTTCAAAGAAGGAACCTAGACACAGAAACAGTTATAAATTAATTGTTCTGTTACTTCAGAATAGCTTCATGCACAGTTCTGGAACAAATCACCTTGCTGTGACTCTTTATGGACAACAAGTTACTTCAAATGGGCAAACCCAGAATAAGAACATCTACTCAGCCATTCTAAGAGTTTATTTTGGTAATTATTTTAGTAATTTACCTACAAGCACAACACCTCTGAGATATATATACATTTAAAGTGTCAGTATCTGCATAAGGCAGTTATGGAAACAATGTCACTACAGCCTGGGCTGCCCATTAATAGTATGAAGAAAAAAGTTTAACACACCAAAGCTGTAAGGATTTTTTATGAGCTGTTCTGACAGCACGCATTTTGTCATGTAAATTAATTTAAATGCACAATTTAACAAGCTGACTTCTCTAATTTTATGACTTCGTAACCCAAAGAATAAACTAACACTTTATTAACTTAGTATGCAATCCATTAAGAAAACAAACTACCAAACACAAACCTGTTTTAGCCACCCAGTATCTTTTGAATTTAATTTCATTGTATATAAACTAAGAGTAAAGTTAAATCACTTCACCTTTGAGCCTTTTTACCACCAAATCTGACTTCTTCTCTTAAGAGTGCAAAGTGTGCCTCATGACTTGTTAATCCCAGCATTATCTATGGCAAAGAGATATTAGAAAGGTATTAGTTCATAATTTTTTAAACTGTTCAAGCAGTATAAAGAAATGTTGAGGTTCTGTTTCATTACAAATTCAGAAGTTCACAGGAATGCAAAATTACATGCTTGTTTAATAACATTTTAGAACCCTATGATCTTAGGAGGATAACAAAGATGGACATGTTTGGCAAATTTCTGTGGTTTATATCATTTTAATTGTACATACCAAGTCAGCATCTAAGCCATAGAGACAGTGTCTTGTGTTTGGATCATGATGAGGCTTTGCTTTTTCTGATCTGATGAACTCCATAATTTTATGTTCACCTTCCCCTGGAGTCTGGACAAACCAAACCAAACCAAACCCAAAAAAAAATCAGTAGTAAGTATTTTTCTAAACAATAAAAAATTATTTAAAATAAAACAGTAAGAAAATACAATGACCTCATGGCCTGATAAGTAGACTGTTACTCCTTGCCAGGATTTGTCTGTGGAAATCTTCATATTTACAAAATATTTAAGATGTTCATTCAATCTGGCCATGAATTCAGTTCCTGAAAACAGAAACCTAAGTTAAAAATAAAGCTTTTCACTAATTTGCATTTACATATTACAAGTAGTAATGAAAAAAAACCCAAAACAAATAAAAATTCTGCCAGAGATGAAGGGGATAACTGGCCTTTTTTCTAAGACATTTCATTTTTTACATAGTAATCTAAAAAATTTTTAGAATGAGACATATTCCAACCCTACTAAAATTTACTAAAACTTCAGTTCTCAACTTAAGCCTTTATTGAGTCTGTCTTGTATTTTTAAAAAAATGCCCTTAAGATAGGAAAATAGTGCCAAAATATAGATGAAAAAACATCAATCTAAACACTTTAAGTAATTGAGGAATTATCTTACCTGGTGTAATACAGTTAGAGTCAAATCTGGCTTCTGTAGGAAGAGTTTCTCCCTTTTCTAATGCCTTTTTTATTTTGTCCTCTGCCTCTTTTGCTGATCTAAAACAAAGCAGGGTTGGAGAGACAGTAGAGAGAGGATCATCTTATTCAAATGTTAATATCCCAAGTATAGCTTTACTGACAAAAAATGTAGTTGATTTTTAAGAGTGCTTAAAAAAAAGAGGGAAATTTAACTCCTGAATAGAGTTTGAACTTGTTTCTAATACAAATAAGAAGCCTTAAAAATAGCTTTTCTTCCCATTACTGTCACTACTCAGATGTAGTTAATATTTAGATGATGATACAATGGCTGATCACAACAAATGAAAATTAATGTTGAAGCAGTGTGAATACCTGGGATCTAAGCATCTGAAAATGCTGTCCCAGAACAATAATGGTAACAGTTAAACAAAGCAGCAGGTTTGGAATACCACGGGAGCCAGGGGAGTGAACTAACAATTTACCATCCCCAGCAATGGAGAAACTAACACTATCCTGGCCAAGGATTTCATAAACACATTTGAACCAGAAACAGAGAAACCACCAAAGTCTTAGATGTTTGTTATTCTCTCAATTCTGCAACAATTTCCTCTTTAGAACCTTTTTAATCTCTACTTCCTCTCAAACTCTTTTCCTTAAAGAAAACAAATGCATCAAAAAACAAATCACAAAAACATCCATTTGCTTGCAGATATTTTCTCTTCCCTTTCCCCAAACTTGTTTATGTTGCATTTCACTCACCAGTCTTGTGCAGTCTGACCACTGGCTTTCTTTCCTTACAGCAATCTTAAAAAAGCTTCCAAATCTCCCAAAACATAACTATAATTCTTAACACTGTGAATCTACTTGCAGCTCTGTATCTGAGGTATGTATCTTGGCAACTGGTATCAACAGGAAATCAGAGTTTCATTAGAAACTTGATGGCTTCTATGACTGTCACAGAACACTCTGCTACAGTTACCAAAAAGGCATATCTAGAACTGGCATTCACAAAGACCAAAGACTCTCACATGTTATAAAGTCCCTGGAAACATCTGCAAGAGCTCCACTGCAGACTTATTTCACAGAGGATTTCATAAGAAAAGCTCCCCCGTCCCCAAACGTCACATACACACAGAAACATTCAAGTAACAAGCAAACTTTCCTTTTTGGCATCCTGATTTGAACATTTTTACAGGTAGTTACTCTCATTTAACTAAAAATTAAAACTACTGTCAAAGGCACAGCCACTCAATCTATTTTACTTTTTATGGCACACATTTAAGTGGTTTTTTTAAGTGTTTACTATCCTCAAGACAGAGCCAGAGCTAATCATCTTACCTAAAACGTCTCCCACGCTGCTGATTCATTTTTGCTCTTGGAGCTACTCCATCAACTGCCATGAAGAAAACCTTCCTTGGTTTAATAATGCGAAACAATACTTCCAAATAGTGAAAAATATTGGCAAAAATCTTATCTTCTGAGATTCTGAAGTGAACATCATCATCATTTGGATGTGAACACTGATGTATAATGCCATTCATGTCCAGGTATAAGTTGTCAAATTCTGGAATCTACAAAAGCCACAGTCAGTACCCACCTTGTGAAGCTGAAGCAGTGCAATCACTGCCCAAGGCCCAGCAGAGAGCAAGGCACTCTGGCAATGAGCTCAGGTGGGAAGAGCTCCCTGGAACCTACTGCACACCCACAGCCAAGGAAGAGTGTCTGCTCTGGTTATGGGTTAGTCTGCACATGCAACCTGTTATGATTTTTCTCAGTGAACAAAGTCAGCTGAATAGATTCCTATCCTATCCTGGCTATTTCTAGAACCTCAGGACTTCTGTCCCTGTGCTTGGTCAAGCTTCTACATGGCAAAAGAGAAAAGTAAACAAAGATCACTCCTTTGAAGACGATTTCTTCCTTTTTTATAACCCTACACACTTCACTGATTCAAACTTTCACAGCTGCACTACAAAAAATAAAAGCTACAAAACTGAGGATGCAATTTCCATCAGTATTTGGAACAGTATTTCCAAAGCAAGGCCAGCTTAAGAAGCTTTGGGGTTCTCCTGGTTAGCCAGTTCCTCCCCTGCCCACTGCATGCTGCCCCTTTAGCCATGCTCTGAGCCACCTGGGAACCTGGAGTGGCAATGGCCACCAAAAGCAGCAGAGTTACCCATGATAACATCAATTTCTTTCCCACACTTTCCAAACATGGGTTTTTTTTCCTTTCTCGTTCTCTGTTCTCCTAACAGCCTTATCTGTAGCAGTCACACTTTCTTTTAAAGAAAAAAAAAACCCTTCCCAAATGTACACAAGCAACATACAGAGCACAAGCACTGTTAAACACACAAAACAGAGGGGCCATTACTATGTTACCAAAACCCACCAAACGTGCACAAGAGCAATTTGCAATAACCAAATCCATTCTTTAATCCACTAATGTGACTGTTCGTAAAAATCCCCCTGTTGTCACAACTATACCCCCTGCTGCAGCTCCCCGGTTAGAGCAGACACCGCTGCCTCCCCAGCCTGCCACAGTCGGAGCTTAAAAGCTTCCACAGCTCCGGTGAGCAGCCCAGGCTTTCAAAGAAAGAGCAGCAAGGCTAGCAGACAATGCTGCTGCTTCGCTCCACAGCGAGCAGGAGACAGCTCAGTGAGCCACAGCAAACCCTAAGCAAAGACCTAACCTTGGAAAACTGCCTCGAGACCACTAGGAAGGGTCAAACATCCAGGCTGGGAATTACCTGAGCCTGGCATCTCAGTTACGTTGATACAACAGTTATTTCGTCTTTAAAAGTCACAGCTGTTTAGGGAGAACGCATTAGCACTCACACACGCTGTCGACTGTCACCCCTCTCAGAGCATCTTAGACTATAAACCCACATCTTAACACGGCTTGAAAACGAGAATTGAAAGTTAAGAGCCTGTACCTAACAGGTACCAAAGGCGGTATCTCTGAAAACAAGGCTTTTTTCACGAACTGTTAAAAGCATCATTTACTGCTTTCCTCTCCAGGCTCGAACACACTTCCCGGTTCTGCCGCTGGCCCAGCGGCCCGGCCAGGCGGCACCGCGGGGGCCAGGGGGGCACGGCCCGGCAGCGAGTGCGGCGGGGACAGACTGGGGGACAGACCCGGGGGGGGACAGGCCTGGGGACAGACCCGGGGGGGGGGCAGGCCTGGGGGGGGGGTACGACAGACCCGGGGGGGGGGGACAGACCTGGAGGGTACAGACCTGGGGGGGACAGACCCGAGAGGAAACCCCCGAGGGGGCGGCTCTGAGGGAGCAGCTCTGAGCGGCAGCCTTAGGGTCGGGGTGCCGGGAACGCCGCCGGCCCCGACCCGCGGCGGGCTCGGCCCGGACAGCGGGGCTGGCAGGGGGCACGGCCCGCCGCCCCCCGGCACTTGGGGCCGCTCCGAACTGCCGCCCCCTGCCCTGCCCTGCCCGGGCCCAGCCCCGCGGCGTCGATCGCGGCGAGGCCCGGGCCCCCGCCCCGCTCCCCTGTCCCGCCGCGGGGCCGCCCGGGACCCCCCCCGGGACCGGCCCTCGCCAGGCAGCGGCGACTCAGCCCGCGGCTCACCTGATGCTCCTTCAGCACCTGGCTGAGGCAGGGGTAGCGCTCCGAGATCCAGCGGTAGAACTTGGGCACCCCCATGGCCACAGACCCCGCCGGAACCAACACCGCGGGCCGCGCTCCGCCCTCCTTCCGGCGCGCCGCGCTGACAGCCCGGCCGGGGCGGGGACAGACACGGACACGGACACGGACACGGACACCGCGGGGCGGGGACACGGACACGGACACGGACACGGACACGGACTCGGACACGGACTCAGCGGCGCCGGGGCGGGCCCGGGTCAGCTCCCCCCTCGGCCGTCCCCCCTCGGCCGTCCCCGCCCGCAGTGCCCGGGTGCGCCGCCCCCCGCTCCCCCCGGCCCCGGGACAGCCCCTCGGTCCCGGCCCTGGCCCCAGGACCTGCCCGGGCGGGCTCTGCGCGCTTTGGATAGACTGATAAAGCCTGGGGAAAACAACAGGGCCCCAGCACTCACACACGCCCCGCCGGGAAGGACCGTAGTATGTTCCAGAGATGTTACTCGGAAAAATCTTCACGTTGCTGGGACAGTGGCAACACTTCCAGAAGAGCACCCGCTGGACTCACGGAGAAACAACCCCACTGTAACCAGCTGCAAAGCCATTACTCGGGTTTGCTCTGCAGAGCCTCTGGACTTGAGATATTTATTTAGTCTATTCTTGTCTGTCTTAAACCTTTTTCTGAGATGAAGTTTGAAAAACACTATAGCCACACCTTTCACAAGGAGGGCAAGACGGGCTGTCCAGAGCCCTCCGGAGCTGCATGTCACACTCACAACCCCCTGCCCTCTGCACTGCCCTTCCAGCCCTAGCGCCAGGGGTTCCAGTGCCCAGCTGTGTGCCAGGTCCTTCTTAGCAGTGCAGGCATGGGCTAAGGAAATAGGGTCAGAATGGTAACGCTTTACCTGTTAACTCTTGGTGAGATCTAAGATCCCAACTACTTCTGTAGATATAGCCAGGTCACATGGAAGAAAGTTGAAGGAAACCAAAATTCAAGGTCTACTGCTGGAAAGAAATGCTAATTATTATTAGAAAGCCCTTCTGAATTAGAGTAGAAAAGTTGAAAGAACAACTGCACATTGTATCAGTATTAAACTTTATTGTCATGTTTTCTAATCCACAAAAGTAAGCTGAATGAGAAAAAAAATCTTTACAAAATATACAGTACTTTACAGAGTGCATCTTTCAACATTGAGAAAAAAACTTTATATAGAGTAAGACACTTGCAAAGACTTGCATAGTCTAATTTTTAAGCCATATGTACTGCCTTCTACATGTATACAAAACATAAGTCCTAACACCTTACACGTCTGTGAGTGTGTTCACGGCATCCTTGCAAGGCCATTGCACATTTCACACAGATTTCAGATGATCATAAGACTGTTCAGAAATGAACAGAAGTAACCAACTCTCAGTGAGTCAGACTTCCCCAACAATATTACAGCTACATCCCTTGCAAATGGTTTTGTTCCAAAGGGAACAAATTTCACATATATGGAGCCCAGCCCATATACATCTGGCAGAGCAGGTTGTCATCACTTGCTTCTTGAATAAGGTAATGAACATGCCCTTCAATAGATAAAGGTAATCCTTTTATTCTGTTTCTAGTCTTAATGACACCTTGCAGCCGTTGTTCTATATCAAGAACATGGGTTTTGGCCTGGAAAAAAGGAAACATAAAAACATTGCTACTATCCATGAATATCCACTTCTTAAAATAAAAAAAAGTATTTGTTAGAGTGTGTTTGAAAATGCATTCTAATTTAATACAAAAACCAGATGTCTATACCAGATACACTGAAAATAAAGGCTCCTCACTTTTAAAAACAATTCTTAAAATGTATATATTATTGGTCAAGTTATAACTTTTGCTTTACATTTCTACAGATAAAAGTTACTAGAGAAGACTGAAAGAGCTATACAAATGTATCTGAGAATGGTAGAAAACTTTATTTCATACAATTACTTTCAAATAGAAGATTTTCATAGCTTTGTTCTTTGAATTCTGGACAAAATTTAAGCCTGGATAATTTAGGCCAAAATTATAAGCAACTGAAATTGAAGAAGTCTAATTAAAGAGGTTGTGCTGAGCGTCTCAAAATGAGCTGTTCCAAGGCCCACTAGAGCAGCTAGTTCATACCAATTATACTCACACATTTTCTTTTAAAGCCCAAGCATAACGTTGGCACCTCTCCAGAAAAAGCAGTTAATTTATACAACTATGTGGGTTGTCTTGTAACTAAAGTAAAGGTTATGTATACACAGCCTGGTTAGTAACTGTTTGAAAACCAGGAGATTTTCTGTGCTGAAGTAGCATAGTTAAATTCTTTGCAGTAAGACAGCTTCAGTACTGTAGTTTGTCCTTATCTTATTTGCTGTGTTTGTCAGTGCTCCCTAAGTGTTATCTCCTATTACACTATTATTTATTTTCATTAAATAGTCCTTAAAAAAAAAAAAAAGCTGGGGGACAAATCAAAAATTTTGCAGAGGAAAGATAATAAATATTACAGGCTATGCAAGCTGTATTTTGGATGCATAATACAGTCTTCACCAGCAGTTAATAAAGAAATAGTACATCTGAAATCCTAATTTTCATCAAGTAATCCTTGACATGTAACAAGGCACGAATTTATTCACTAATAAACTTCCACTCAGGAAAGGCAGAAAAATACGCATGGAAACGACTCCAGATGTTCCCATCACTGTAAATCCAGAGGACTGTGCAATTGTCAGTGAGGGACAGCAATATCCCGTGCTTCTGCTGATGTTGCCCTTGATTGAGTAACAGTAATATTGTAGGCTCTCTTGTTTGGCTCTCTAGTACATAAATGACATTTTCTGTCAGTCGAGTCTCTTTATGGATAAAAATTATGAACACAGAGATAATAAAGAAAAACCAACCAGAGAAATTTTTAAATCAAAGAAACAAAAACCAGTTATAGTTTCAATTAGAAAATATATAATTCGTATTTCACCATAATGGCCATTTGACATTTGCATACCTTTGGTTATGCTTGTTTTAAACTAACCTTTTCATTGACAACTTCTCCAGTTTCGTTCACCTGGGCTTTTGTATTCCCTTTAACAGGTTTACTCCACTCCACAAGAGGATCATGGAGAAAAGTCTTTAAGACACTAAATAAAATAAAAATTAAAAAAAAAAAAAGGATAAAATACACACATTTAATTTTCAAAACACAAACACTGACAGGAGCCTAACGATAGTGCTGGATCTTAATATTGTTTTATATTTAACTGCATGTCATAGTGAGACTGAGCTTCAGCACAGGCATACGCTGGAATTGGCAGCAGTTGCTGTTTCACATGTTGAGACTGCAGGCAGCTTTGCAGAGTCTGCAGCAAAGGCAGCTGCCATACCTCATTAGGGGCTCCCTTTGATCACGCATGAGCCGCATGGTGACTTCACAAGCCCTTCGGAAGAGACCTTCTGTTCCCATTGGACCCATTCCATTAACCATGTTGTGAGTGAGACGAAAAGGAACGATTTCTGGAACTTCAAATGTTTCTCCCTGTACATTGATAAAGAAGGGCATGGCCTAAGTGTTTTAAGCATTATTAAAATAAAGAGTGACATTTGCATTGTGTTTAGATTTTTTTCCCCATCTTTGTCCCTGGCAGTTTCTGAGCTGACAAGAGATGTTTGCTCAGATCACAGTCCAACTCAGCTGCTAAGGGAAATAAAGTGAATAAAGGATACCAGTGTCCAAATAATCTTCTTCCATGTTTTAACATACTAATACAGGGTATAAAATTTTGTTCTTAAAATTCATTACTCCTCTGTAGTCTCATGTAAAATGCTAACTTTTTTTAATAATATGCAAATTAACTTTAAATTTTTTTTTTAACTTAAGTGTTATATAGGACAATTTAGACTTAATAAAAAGAAAGCAGGAGAAATAACCTAACCTAATATCTCCACCTCACTTATCAGAATTAAAAAGTCCACAAGTCCCATCATTCAACTAAAACTCCAAACCCACTCTGGCCACAACTTCTGCTGTTTACTTTTACAGAAACATTGGAATTTTTGTGCTGAATTTGTGTGAGAAAGATAAACTCTTCACAGCAGCACAATTCTGAAGGTAGCAATTACAGCTTTGTTTGGAAGGTGGTAGTGGAGACAGGAACGTCACAACATATAAACAATTTAAAATTTGGGCTATTTCAGTGTATCCACATCAGGTCATTTGGTATTGGTTAAATCAAAAAGTTGGCTTTCATTAAATGCAGCACACAGAATGATCACATACTCTTTACATACCGCAGACTGTTTGTTGGGTATAATAAGGGACCAAGAGAGAGACAGAACCCAGCGGATATATTAAAGTAAAAAATGTGCAGAAAACCTCAGACAGTAGAGTGTGTAACTTACACATATGTAAAATAAAGAGCAAGTTCAGCAAGTGGCATTTCTCACCTTATTGAAAAGGCAGTTGAAATCGACGTGCACACATTCCCCAGTCAGAGAGTCAAAGAGGATGTTTTCGCCGTGCCGGTCCCCCAGCCCAAGGATGTAGCCCACCATGGACATGACCGCAACAGAGCGGCAGTAGGCTGAGCGGCTGTTGTACCTGTGGAAACAAGGGTCAGGAATTCCAAGTCACTTCCTTGGGTTATCTGTCTTGATTCAGTACAATCATTAGTGCTTAGGGAGACACACAAATCAGATGTTCTCGAGCTAGTCCAAGCCCAGTCACTAACCATGAAGTAGGGTCAGGAAACGTTCTAAGAAACCATTCATGGAAGAGAGGCGGATGACGAGGCAAAAGGACTTCTTTGAACATTTTCAGCTTTTCAGACACAGGTGCTGACTTTGGAAGCATATGTTGACGCAATTCTTTTCCAGTCATATAGATCCCTGCAACAGACTTCCTCAGTTAGGCAAAAGAAATCCCCACATATAAAGCCTTATATGTACTATCACAATATGGTAATCTAGAGAATGTACATGTCTTCATAAAGTTGAAATAAATGAACAAATGAAAAATAACACATAGAATGTGTTGGTTGTGAGGTACTGGAAAGTAAACTAAAAAAAATCATTATGTTAACTGAAGGAGAAGATCTGGCAAATAAGCCATAGAGTGAGTGAGGGAGTGGAACACACAAACACAAAAAAACCCTACTCTCACAAAACCATTCATTGTTTTCATTCACATTTGGAGTTCCAAACTCCCAGAATATCTACATACACAGAGATAATGTGCAAAATTTTCCCCCCAAATTATACTACACTGACCAGAAATTTGCTTTTTAAACAAGAAATTAAAAAACCAATCTGATCTTTTCTCTGGAAGGTCACTGTACTCTCAACCTTGATTCAATTATATATTATCTAAATTATCGCACCCAAATGTAACAGAAATGAAAAATAACAGATCAAATCTAAAGAAAAATTCCACAATCTGTTCTATTAAGTATGTCTGTGCTGCACTTACATCCCCACACTGCTGGCACCATTTACATCATTGGATGTAAGCAAGTATTAAGATGACTGTGTTATCAGTTCTTGTAAGGAACTTGTTCATTGCAAGCATCAATTTTCTTCCATTTAAAAGTCTACCACACATATGAGTAATAATATATTGCAGATAGTTAAAAATACATGTGACTGCACCTTCCTAGAGTTTAGCTTGACTCTTGCCATTTGTTTCACTCACTTAAGATACAAGCCTTTAAAAATAGCTGAAAACTGTCACTAAAGTCTAACGTATTTCTGTACCTTTCTCCTTGTAAAGCTTTATCAGGATATTTCTTAGACCAGCAGTATTGTTCACCCATTCAATTATGCCACATTCATCATTTAATGGAATCACTGCGTAGGTTCGAATATGGAGTTCTCGCCTACGGGACTCTGCATCTTTTCTTAAGCACTATTCACAGAAGAAAAACGAGATTAACAGGTAACACAGTTAGGATCAAAATGGATCAATAGCATTGACCATTCTGTCTATATCTATTTTCCAATCACACAATCTAGAATTTAAAATTCTAAGCTTCACAGTTTGCAGTAGGTGAAACACAAGCAAAACGTGCATCTGTTCTCCAAAGTAAAATAACAAAAAGAGGATTTTGCTATAAAACAGTCAAACTGCCTAACTTGTACATGGCTTAAAATCCTTAAAAGCAGTATTTGAAATGAGTCTTTTAGTGTTTCAGAGATGCTATGTTTGCTTTAACCTCAGAGAAAACATGGTACCTTAGCCTTAATCTTATTTCTGAGAAACAAAATATAACTACAATATGAAGTATGGCAACACTTTTAGTATAAAAATATTAATTTATCTATTTTTTATAAAATACACTAGCAAATACTAAACAAAACAAATAAGTGTGACAGTAGAGAGTTTGCATGCATTTATGTACTGTAAATAACTTTTCCTGTCTATTTTTGCTGAAATAAGCAACTGTTATGTTCAGTTATTGTTTTCACAAATCCATAAGCAGTTATATATTATCAATTGCTACTGATTTCTAGTGAAATCAAGTTTACTTTTCCTCCAGTGAGCTTTATCTCAAGGTAAGTTGGCTGTTTTGTTAGATAGTTCAATGTTCTGTCCTGGTCAAGATGTATAATACATCTGATAGTCTGACTCATCAAACCTTATTAATAAGGGAGTTGAATTCCATGAGCCGACAGTCTTTTCTTAGGTCATCTTTTGGCTTACACATCATAATGTAAGATTTCCCATCTGAACCTTTCAAGGTGATCTTTTTTGGCTTTTGAAGTGAGGCAAGAATTTCCACCTAGAGAAAAATGAAGTTCTTAATTAACATCTGTATCAGATTATACAAAACAAAGTGTGCAATTGCAATAAACCACTGCAACCAATCATGTCAGCACATCGATGGTGCTGCAGCATATTAAGCTCAGACCACCTGTCCCAGGCTATTATGAAGAAGCCACTCAGTTTCCACAAAACAATGATGAAATTTCCTACTCCACCATTTCTAGAGATCTAAGATATATTTGCAACTACATTTGTTTAACATGCAGTTAAAAACCAGGTACCAACTAGAGCCTTACCGTGTCATCAAAGCCTGCAATGTAGGCCCAGCACCCAGGAAAAGGGTCATGGTTAGCATGTGTGCCAGGAATTGAAGGAAGAGTTGGTATCATTACAGATTGTAAGGGAATGAGAATTTCACTAAATGTGTGCTCTTCTACTAATCTTTTCAGTGTTTTGAAATGAATATTCATGCTTAATGTTGAGCTGTTTCCATCAACCTTGAAAAAATATTGATAAAAGTTAATAGTAACACTTAAAGTTAACAAATACTTAAAAGAATACTATTACACATTAACAGATTAACAGAACAGAATAATAAATGCTTATGGTAATAAAAAAATTGGCATGTTACATTCCAAATTAAATAATCAAAAAGTAAATATATCTGGCCATTATGGCAGATGTATTTTTCACTTTAAATGTAAATACAGAATACTGAAAGAATTTAGTTTTGTTTTACCTTTATTGTTAAGGTAATTTGTTCATAAAAGAACAACCAACCTATTTTTACAGTAAAACTTTGTGAAAAGGCATGAATTATATGAGAAAGTAAAAAACAACGTAAAGCCCATGCACAGTGAAACGCACCATTAGGTACTGAAATATTTTACAATGGGCTTGATTTAGAGCTATTTTCTACCTTTTTTTTAAAAAACATTTTTATTAAGTAAAAAAAAAATCTTCTACAATTCAGTGTTGTTTCTGCTAAATTGCAGTAATGTTATGAACTGGCAAATGAAAGTAATCAGAAGAAGCTTTTGCATTTTGCCTGATCCCATTACATGCACTACTTTGTTTATTTTTGTAAGTACCGGTTTGTTGCAGAGTTCTAACAGCTTGTCTGTAAGGCGGGTTGCATCTCCAATAAATTTCCCTAAAGATTCCTTCATGTGAATAGCTCTGTTTAAAATTTCCTTGCATCTATTGACACGCATAGGGTAAGAAGACTGAAAAAGAGAAAAGTTAAAATTTATTAAACAGTCAAATGAATTGAAAAATCTCCCCCTCTCCCAGTAACTAATATCCTTTCCTCTACTTATTGCTTGTCATATTTAATATCTGGAGAAGGAAGTGCTCCTATTGACAAACTAAAGTGGTATGGTTGGTGTATGTTAGGGGGGGCGGTTATTCCTTCTGAAACTATTCTTGGGAGTTCCACAACATAAAGGCCAATATTCAAGAATATGCCAGTGTATCCTGAATGTTATTTCCCCAGCCTTAAGGAAATAGTATGCACCATGCTTTCCAGTTTGCTTTGGAATGACCTTACTACCAGGTAATTACTTGGATTAAGTAGTGCATCTATCTTAATCAAGGAACAGAGTTGATTATTTGATTATAAAACTGAAAGTACTATTACACAATTATTAAATGCAACAAAATCTGTTCCCCATAACTACACAATTCATCAGCTATTTGTTATTCAAATTTCCTTTCCTCATACATGATACGAGTTCAGATGCCTAATACCATTCTAATTTGGAACACTTAAACTGTAATATCTGAATTCAGACTGCAATAAAATACTTTGCAGAGACGGCATCGATATCCTCTTCCACAAAACTATATCACAGCAACTGAAACTCTCAATTCCTTCTTACCATCTTAAACAGGTTATATTTACATTTATCTCTGATGAAAACAGTTTTGTTTTGATAAAGGTGCAGCTATACATATCAAGTACCTTGGACACAGCAGTCATCATCCACATGGCTTGCTGTGGATAGGCTAAAAACACTTTAGCTACAATCACCATGAGAACTGCAAAGACTTCATTGTGAGAATGGCAGATCCGGGAGATGAGCTGGGAAAAAGCTGTGAGGAACTGGTAAGGGGCCAGGTGGTTCGTGTGCTCTGTAATCACCTTATTGATTTTAGCCAGATCATTCTTCATTTGAACACGTTCTGAACGACTGGCTGCAAAATAAAAGGACAAGACTATGTTCCATGTTTGGCCCATTGGAAATGTAAAGTCATTTAAAGCAAGGCAGTGAAGTTCTTTCTAACACAGCATACAGTGACTTAATTATATATACTATTTAACTAACCAGAATAACAGGAAATTCCCAAGCACAGAACAGACAGTAACAGAAAAGCTGTCATTACACTCTTAAAATTACTCCTCTAAAATGATGCAATGGTGTAGAATGAACCAAAACCACTCCATGTATTTTGCCTGATAAAAGTAAATTGAAGTTCTTTAGTGGAGAGGAAATGAAGCCTTTACATGGGGTGAAATCAGCACATCTGTTCCCATGTCTACCCCTGAGGATCCAGCATGAGTTTCACACCAACCATCCCAGAGAACACAATTTGATGTGCCTGCAGCCAAACACAATTGACCCAAGTGCATAGAATGAGGTTGAGATCCAGGAGCCACAACTGTCTGCTTCAATGCAGACCTGCAGGCAGTGTCTGCCATTTGCATTTGTACACACATCTCCCACCCCAGATGCATCTCTGGTGTTAGTTCCATGTGCTTCCCTGTTGCCTGCCAACAGGATTTCCCCCCTGGTTATTTCAGTAAAACAAGGGGGAAAATTTCAGTAAAATTTCTTCAATGACCAAACCAAAACAAATTAGAAAAAAGTCCCAAAGCCCAACACTTTACTGTAACAGTGTATGCAAATCCACCACTCAGTACTCAGGAGGCAGCTTAGAAGAGGTGACCAGTGACATGCAAGAATTTTCCCTAAATCTGTTTATTGACTTCGGTTTCCAAGGACAACGCTATATCATCATATATTTTTTTTAAAGTTCTGGAGGATTTAATTAAACTAGTTAATACTCTCCTGCAAAGTAACATCCTGTAATTTAAAAGAAGAGTAGTACTTTTCAGATAATCTCAGGCAATAAGTCTAAACAAAGAACTGTAAATGTACTTCACTGCTCTTTCAATCATATATTTAAAAGAATGAATATATACAGGAAATATGTATTGAGAAAAAACGTTCTACCTTTATCACATTCATATGCTTTTGCTCCAAAGTCCAGCCATAAAGACAGCATTCTTGGCATTGACTGATAGATGAACTGGTTTCCATACTGGAGAGACCTGCGATTACATGTTTAAATCAAAGTATGTTAGTGATATATATTGTAAGCAATACAAATTTTGCATCCTCAGTTGGTTCATGAACTTTAGAGGTTTATGTCAGCACTTAATGCATCTGCAATAACCAAAAATTACAAAAACACAAAGGTTTTGGGTTTACTAATCAAAACTGCAGATGAAATAAATAACTGACACAAGAGAGAGAATTGCTCAGTCAGAAGTAAACCAATTAGGTATGAAAACAAAAAGGAAGCAGGCAGCATTTTGTTTTACAATATTGCATGAAAATTTGAGTCACTCTGAGTTGGTGAGAGACAATATATTCCTATAAAAATGCTTTTTCCCCAGTATAAGTCATCCTTCCATAGAAACTAAGCCAAGCTCCCCTCTAACCTCCCAAAGTGATGAACTATGTATCTAATGAGATCTCCTTGCTTTTCCATCTTGTTGTCAGTTACCATCGGCATTAATTTATCATAGTATTTTGCAAGATAAAAATGTCCATCTTCCCATTCTGGCAAGAAAATCGTAACATCCTGCAACAACATCAAAATAAGATAATTACTTTCAAGAGGATGCTAAATTAAAAATAAAAAATAAAATTATTCTCAAGAAACAAGAATCTTGTATTAGTTATGTTGTGCAAAGTACATGCAGAAAAGTATTATTGTTAACTGTAACTCCAAAAACTGTAATTTTGACCTAAGATAAATGCCCCTACAAACCAGAAGTCTGTTTTTAAACTACCTCTTGGATTTGGAGACAGCAAGATAATTCAAGGGAGGATGATACAGGATTCCTCAACTAGTAAATATTATACTTCCATTAAAAAGATAATAATCAAGTTCCTGATCCTGATAAACTCAATACTGAGTTTCTTTTAGCTTTTTGAAAAATGCAACAGCAAGATGTTAACAGTTGGACTTCATGATCTTTCTGACCTAAATGAATCTATGATTCTACATTTTTCACATTTCCTTCTAAAGCGTTTAAAAGAAAACCAAAAAACTGGGTGACATATATTAGAAAAGAAGTAACTTGGCAAGTGGCACATCCATTCTTTAATAACACTGGCTTGTTTCCAGTGTCGATACTTTGACAGCAGAGAGTTTAATGTGTTAGTATTTTCATAGAATCCAATGAAACTTCATTCATTTTCATTATTTCAACGTTCATTTGATTTGATACAAGTTAGGTTTTTCTCTAAATGACTGTTACAGAAGTCTGTTACTTAGTAAGGCAGCAGCATCTATTAACAAAATCAAATGCCAAAACGTGGATAGGAGACATGCTTTTAAGAAAGCATAAAGATCTGCATCTCCTACTGGTTTAGTAGGCAATATTAGTCAGTGCCAAGAAGTATTTCACAGCATGCAGTGCTCTGTTGTTCAATAAAAACATACCAGGTGTCCCTTTTCCTAGTTCTTCAGAGACTGGAAGCATATTTAAAGCAGTTATAAGTCACTACCAGAGAGAGAAATAACACTGAAGAGTAGTGCTATGTGTCATTAAAGTCAACTCTGTATTTGGAGTAGTCCACATTTTAGTAAGGAATTCTAATTTGTGCAAGCATGAGAAAAAAGCCATGCTCCTATAATTTGTTTTTTATTTTAAATGATATTAGGCATTTGCAGCTCTCCCTCATGAGAGAGCCTTCCTGTACTGACACATCACATTAAAGCTAATTAAGATAGTTACATCTTTACAAGAACAGCTACTTCCCTCCTACACCTTGATACCTCATTTAATCCCATTGTTGTTATACTTGGCTGACATCATCAGGAGCATAATGATAGCTTACTTAAGGGATTCAAAACTACTGTCTTGTTAACGCTTATTCAAATTACCTTGTACTTCTTCATAACTGCGTTGCTTTCAAAGTTGGCAGTCTCCTCCATAAACCTGCCCACCAGCAGCATTGCCCGGCCATGGATGAGCTGATTTTTGCTATTGCAGGGTGCTTTATTTTCAGGGAAACATAACTCAACCCCCTTCTGGAGAACAATGAGTGCTTCATGAACCTCACCCTAAGGGAAAGATGAAAACATTTACACGCTTTAAATGAGAGAGATGCAAAATTTCCACCTTTAGTGGTTATTGAGGCAGAGCTGTGTCCCCAGCTGTGCTCTAGGCTGTTCTGGCTGTGGTAACTGAATATTACTGGCTTGAAATGCTTCTTGTATTCCCTTGTTATCTCAGCATTGTTGTGCCTTTAGGTGTACCACAATAACTGCTCTCATGCTTGCTGCCTATCTCTATTAGTTAAAAGAAAACAAATTAAGGAGAGGTCTACTATTAAGCTGATTTAAATGTGCCTGGGCTGCTCTGACAGAGACAGGTAATCCACCAGTTTCATACATGGCTGCCAGAAAAGTCAATGGAAAAAGAAAAAGGCTGAGTAGCAGCTGAAGGTAAGAACTTCCTGTGGCTCAGCTGCAAACAAAATGTGCTGATAGTCCCAGCAGACATATCTTGCTTTAACGATGCTGATTGTGTGTCTGTTTTTCTTGAAGAACACTAAAAATATTACTTCCTTTCATGTAAAAAATAAATTCAATTTTTATTTTCCTTACCTTGGACCACAGCCACTTTGCTCTTTCTATATAAAGTTCAGAGAGTGTCGATTCCCCAGCATTCAGAAGAGCATTATATGCAGTCTGGTGATGACCAGCTTTTCTTGCAACTCTTGCACTTTGGAGCCAACACTGACCAACAAGCTCACTGTAATCCTGGCTGCAGAGACAGTTTTGCAGAGAGTAAAACACTTAAGTCATGAATGCTGCTTTAAAATACAAAGTAAACATCACAATGTGTTGAAACAGAAACTGAATTTCTCAATAAGCTCTATACCACATAATGATAATTTAAAATTACTTTAAAATATTTTCTTCTCCTTTTTTTCCATTTAGGCCAAGTAACTAATATACTTTTTCCCTGTTTCTCACTTATCTTTCCTATTCACACCACTTTTCCTCCTTAATTTGAAGGTACATAATATTGGAGAGAATTATTTTTGTCTAAAACAAATTTCCAGAGTTTTATCTTCTCTCTTCTAACATATATAAGGAAACCCAGAGTACCACTGAAAATACACCATACACAAGAAACAGTTGTGTTCTCACCTTTTATTGAGACTAAGCAAAGCCCTTCTCAGTGCTAAAATGGGTTCTTTAGCTCTGTAAGAGTTTTGGGTCATTTCAATACGAGCACACCAGTTCAGGGAATCTCTGCTGTGGTCACCATCTGGCTGCTGAAACACTGGCCCAATACTGTGTTCCAGCTCGCACAGCATATGCAACCTATGTCAGCAAAATAAAGGCAGGAACTGTTGAGAATTGATTGCTGTTTGAGATATATGCAAATATTACAAAGTTTGCCATTTTATTTCTGAAAAAAATATGTGTACGTAATGGTAACCAGTAAGTCTTCTAAAAACAAAAATGCAGCAAAACCAAGCACAAAAAACCCAACCATTTGCAAACTGATTAATTATTTCCTCACTATTTCTTTGCCAAGCTGCTGAACACAGATACAATGAAGATCACTTGGAGAGGAAGTCAATTTTTAGAAAGAGTATTTCTATCCATTACTTTTAGCAGCAATTCTTCAAAAAGTCTGATACTTTTAACAAATCTCATTTTAAAAGCAATATACTGTTAATTAAAATAAAGTTATTCCATTTATTTTGAAATACTATTACTGTTATTAGCTGTCACTGTAAAGTTACAAACCTGAGCTTGGAAATGCCTTTTCATTAAAAAAAAGGCTACTCACTTTTTAGTCTACTACAGACAAATTGAAAGTTTATTAATACAGAAAAAATAAAAGTACTGAAAGGGATGGGGTTTCAATTCCTACTGCTCTTTTCTTTAAAAACAAGGGAGTGCTTTTTGGCCTCCAGGTTAAAAGTAGTGCTCTTAAGTTAATGGAGTTACTGGCCAATATGTACTACTTCAAGCATGGAATTAGATTGCTGATTTTTATTACCTGATGTTTTTTATTACATAAAAACGTTGACATAAACTTGCTTGCATTTTGAAAGACAATGGTTTTATTGTGAGTATTTTTCATGAGGGATAAATATAAAAGTTTTCAGTTGGGCAAGTATAAAAAAAAACGTTACAAAAAATGCACATCAGTACCATTTACTGTGGAAATGCAAAATTCTTGCTCCTGCATACTTGTTTATGAGTTCTAGATTTGAAAATAGGAACATGAAAATGAGAAACCTGATAATGTGTTCATATCCTCGCTGATAGGACCCTCTTTCAAAGCTTGCTGCTGAAAGGGGGACAATCTGTTCTGCTCGAACAACCTTGAGTGTCTCATAAAAAGCGGCTTCATTTTTCTTCTTGGCTGATAACAATAAATGTCCCAGTCTGACACTCCAAGTAGTGGACTTCACATCTTTGGGGAGGGAAAAAACACAACTTCTGTTACTTTAAGCAGCTTAATCCGAACATGGTAATTTTTCTTAACACACTCCTGGAAAAATAAACTTTTCTCAGAGCTAATTAATTGAATTTTAGTAGCACTCTCCACAATCCATCCATCAAAAAAATCCACAATATATTGGGCCTTACACATCTTGAAACTTCTTCTCAAAGACTATACAGTTTACAATCAGTTACAAAATCCAGAAGACTGTCAGAACCAACCCTCCCACCAGTAAAATCCAAGATTACAATAGCTGCCCCTTGATTCACGATGATTAAACTAAAAAATACACTTGTTCAGAAATGCAATGAAGTATTAACATTTTTATATCATGATAACTTACCTGAAGCCAAGTAATTTTCCAGTAAATCCCATCGGGACAGTTTCCAGGCTGCTTCCACCCTGTAAGTGTTCAATTCAGAAATCCATTCAGACCTATTTAAAGAAAAAAAGGGAATAAAATGTTGTGCTGTCTCCTCTCAGTAAGTAAATCCTACATTATAGTAGCAAATATTCTTGTATTTTTTATTCTTGTCTTACATGAAAAGGAGCAAGGCAAGCTTGCTTCTAATAAAAGTCAATGAAACCAAAGGACATGCACTGAGAATAAATAAGAGATATGCAACACTATCCCACAACTGCAATCTTCAGTGTATTTAACTTCCATGGTACACATTAAAAATTACCATCTCTCAATCCATTTATCCTATTAGACTACAGAATACCTATGGAATCAATAACATGGGAGACAGTGAAACATTCTATCTAACAAATTAAAGAATATACCAGGACTGCACGCAGTGTTGTGTGCAGAAAACTTCTGGACATTTTGAAAGAAATAATTTATAGCACTCACAGGTTTCTAGCTTCACATTGCTAATTGGATAAGCCTCAAATGCTTGATCATGAGCAGAAATGGCTACCGAGACAGAGATTTCTACAAGAGCTTTATATTAAATATATCTTGTATTAGATGTTTACAGTACCTGTTTGCAAGCACTCCATTGACCTGAGTAATGACAGTAGATAACTGACCAAGGCCTAACATGGACTTCACTACACCATGATAGTGAATAATCTAGAAATAGGGGAAAAAAACAAACAAGAACAAATAAAAACACCACACGCATACAGGAATGAAATTCATGGCACTCTGAAGGAGGAAAGATGCCCATTTAGGTGCTTTTTAGAAAAAGAAAAGGCATAACTAATTTCACCATAAACTAAATGAATATTCAAAAAAACCAGTAAGAGATCTGTTTCATTTCATAAGACACTTCCAATAGCAATAACTATTCAGCAACTGCCACGATAAACTCTTATATTCTTATTTTACTTAAATATTCTGAAGAATTTTTTACTTAGTCTTCCGTGAGTTCAGATTAAAAAAATACTAATTATATGTATTAAAAAAGAAAAAAAATGGCTTTATATTTACCTGATCAGGTTCCAGTTGGATAGCCCTATCATAGCAGGCTGTTGCATCCCTTAACAAGCCAATACTTTCATGTTCAAGGATTTGTTCTTTGAGAGATGGTTCTGCTTTCCGAATGGCACTCACCCCAGCCACTCCATCTGGCTCGTGCATAGCAGCATACAATTTCTTTATGCAAACAGAAATGGAAATGGACATTAAAAAACAACTCTTAAGACAACAATAATTTATTTTATATATAATATATTCAGAATTCTACATCTTCTTGAAAATGGAGCACACACTACTCTGTAAGACTTGTTGGCATTAAGCTTTCATGAACATGTCAGTTTTGCTGGGCTACTTCCAAAGCTGAGCTCTACTTTTTCTCAGCAAACCATAATACTCATAATCTCACAGTATAGATAGAATAACACATTAAGTTACTTGAAACCATCTGTATAAAAGGGCAAAATAAATGTCCTGTTATTACATCATAAAGTTGTATAATATGAAGATGCAGATTACTTTAGGTGGAAAAGCAACATAACTAAGTTTTTTCAAATTTGAAATGTCACTGAGGAATAAAAACCATAGGGAACCACAAACAGGATCATCCCATAGGTTAAAATACTTCTTGAAAATTATTTAAATTCTTTTCAATACCCTTAGCAGTAGCTCTTTTTCTACTTTAGAATAAGTCACTTGGATTTTTTTCAAATGTGCTTTGGCTTTTTTTGTTTGTTATTATAGTTGGCTGTGTTTTCTCTGAGTAGAGGCACAGAGCTAACTAAAATCAATAAATGCTTTACTTTCAACAAAACCACACCTCATTATTTTCAGGATTTTACAATCTTTTATTATACACTAGAAAGCTACTTACTCCTTTTCATGTAAGAAGCATGCCAAGCAAGAGGAAGTGCTAAATATTGCTCAGATGACTAAACACTTGTATCTAACAGCAAGAGCCTGACTGCACCTTTTCTTCTTCCCATCTCAAAGAACTTGACAAAACTTCATTTACCATGTACATTTGCATTTTCAAATAAAAAGCAAAAACCAAAAAGAACTTCAGAACCTGGAGAAACCCAAGATGTTCCTGAATATTTTGTTTCTTCTCTGTGATGAATGATTCAAAGTGCATCACAGCCCTTGTGTAAGCCTTGGAGCGAAAGGAAGCCACAGCTAATGTGTCCTGAGGGATGAGGTCTAGAAAACGTGTCACATTTTGATATTCTCCATAGTCTTCACTTGATGCTGTTGAAAACAAGACATATTAAAAAGTCTGTCAACTGAGCTTTCATTTATAAGAATTACCTTATGCATCAAAATTGAATTAACTCATTTAACAATCTAGTGAGATAACTGTATTAATTTAAGAACATGGTTTTCTCTTCTGTCAGCAATAATTTGTTTAAAACAATCCTGGTGAACTTCCTCCATCTTGCAAGACAGCACAGAATATGTTAAACTGAATGTTTAGAAAACTATCAAGAAATTAGCATTTCATTATTTAAATTCTGAATCTGTGTTTCCTGTAACAGGCATTCAGAACAATCCTTTTGGGGTAGGGATGGATGGAAATCACAATGTGATATTAAGAAATCATAAAACAGACTTACGTAATGGTCATAATGTGAAGCCACAAATGCAAATATTCATTTAAAAAATGTAAATCCATTTTATATAAAATAAGTATCACTCACTTTTTAGATCCCCTCTGTCTTTGCTAGACTTGCCAGTATTTTTCTCAGCAATAAGTATTTGAAACTTATGTCTAGCCCACTGAGTGAGATGATCAAGCATGGAGAACACTGTCTGTGTGCTCAGCTGACTGAGATCAGATGCACTGTCTTCAAGTCTCCTGGTGGACTGGTCATCGTGTTTCAGAACAGCCATAATCTCCATGTAAACCTACAGACATTAAGATAAAAGACAGAAATGTGATACCAGCATCAAAATAGCAGGAAGCAATTAACACAAAAGTCAGACTAAAATAGTAGATATTACAAATGTACATTTTAATAGTTTGGGGCTTATTTGCAAGCTCTCTGTCACACAATCTCAAGAGGAAGAAATGGCAAACCCAGTAGGAGTTGTTGTCTGGAGATTCCATAAAGGGAGAAAGCCTTTAAGTTTCAAGACACAACAAATGCTGCTGCACCTCTTCTACAAATACAGTACTTCAAGGTTTGATAAGAGCAAAGTTATCTACTGGCTACTAGATCACAGATCTACTTTTTGCTTATATTTAAGTAAATGCCATGCCAAAAGACCAGTTTCCTGTTTGTTTTAGTCCACAGACTATGAGTTAACATACATTACTGATGCTTATTGTGGATGTACTTGTTCACACAAGAAAAATCATTACGCGCCTTTCCACACCCACAATGTTTAAACACAGACATTTTAGAAGTGAAATTTCAAATTAATAAAATCTAAGTTATATTTTTCAGTATCTTCTCTCTAACTCTGTTGTTTCGAAAGAGTCCTTGCAAACTTGTATCTCTCTGTACATCCTGCTCATGGTACAAGTGGCAGCACACAGGCATACGCAATGACAGCTGAAGCAAAGTGAAGGAACCTCTGCAGGACTCTTCTCTCCCTGCCTTGCTACGACACAGCTATGAATCCTGCTCCACATGAATCTGGAAGCTCAACAGTTTATCCATTTAAACCGTAATTGTATGCAAGGGAGAGGAAAAATTTATGGATCTGAATTCTTGGATCTGTAAAAAGTTCAGTTTATCGGTTGTTTTTGTTACACTCTTCCTCTGTACCACTCCAGCTCTTGATGTTCCTGCAGTCATAACTAACTACAGAGTATCTTGTCTTAGGCCCAGCCGAAGAAAGAGATGGAAATGCACAGAAAGGCAGTTACAAACTTGTATATTCAGAACCTTGTGAGAAAATTTATATTATTAGTACACAAAAAGGAGTTTAACACCTAAAGAATTCATTCTTGTAGGTCTACAGTAACTGCAGAGCTGAATAGCTCTTAGGAAGAACAGCTGACCATTCCCATGGAAAACACTACCATGTTATACATCTCACCTCTTGTTGATCCTCTTGACTGCACCCCAACAAAACATAGACAAGGATGTGTGGAAGCAAATAAATTGTCACCTTATAGTCATTTTTCATCATTATACTGCAGCAATCAAAAACTTTTCTGGCAAGATCATGCCGTACCTACAGAAAAATATAATTTCCAGGAAAAGCATCATTACAAAAGTGCAAATACCTGAACAATTACTAGATTTCCTTTTGCTGACAAACACAAATTCTATTCCATCAAATAATTTTAACATACTTGTCTCCTACAGAAGGCTCAACAGACTCAAACCTACAAAAAGGACGCCAGATGGCAGCTGCTGTATCCACAAAAAGACAGGCAAGCATTGCTTACATGTTCCACTTCCCCATGTTTTTCACACCATTGCGAACTTGTACTGGCTATAGAAAAAACCTTAAGGCTGAGAGTTTACCACTATACTCAGCCTCTCTTCTGCCCTCCAAAGCCTCAAAATGTAGGAAATTATGAAGACATTTCATTCTTCTCTGTCTGAAAGAAGACTGTGTAGCTACTGATCTACTGTAATTCAATTCGCTTCCTAAAGTGGTTGATTTGGAAGTGAAATTTTCAGTGGTCACTCAGATATTGAAAAGGGATAAAAGAAAATGAAGACACAAGTACTTTTTATGGGCTGGGGTTGTGGAGCTCGAAGGAAATCTTTCCAAAACTGAGAAGGTAAATCCAGAAGCATTTCAGATACTTTTCAGAAGCATTTGTCAATGCCTTCAGTTTTACAAGAGTCTCTGGGCAAAGGCAAGTTGCCTTGACTTTTGGCTTTGACACTGCCTGTGAAGCCTGGCCAAGGAAGGGTGCAGGGGAGGGAAAGTGCAGAGTTACCCTGATGAAGGAGAAGCTCTTAGCTAAGAGGCATGTTCTCCCACCCACCCCTGACTTTCAGAAACCAAAATGCAGCTCAAGAACCACGTTGTATAGGGCAATACAGAAAGCAGATTTATTCTCTTACCTTTGTTATTAGATAACCTGCCCAAGTTGCTGACCATTCTGCAAAATTAGCACCTAATTTGCTTAAGTAAATTGGCTTCTTCACCTTAGACCAATTTACAGCCTTTTGGTAACTCTTGTACCTGCAATTAAAAAATATCCATTTAGTAAAAGTAACTATTTCATTTAATATAATAAACAATAGCAGATTGTTAATTATGAAATTCCCTGACTGGAACAACAATAAATTTCATTTTCTGAATCTTTAAAAACAGAATTAAGAAAACACTTTCCGTAGTCAAGATCTTTTATTTTAGAGCTTCTTAAAACACAAAATGAAAATCATCATAACAGGTTGTTTGTTAAGTATATTTTAAAGTGCTCTTCAAACTAGTTTTAAGAAATGCAGTTTCATAAATATTTGAGTTCTTGACAGGAAAAACCCAGACATACATGAAAGACAAGAAAGACCAAAACGTTTGTTTTCTAAAATGGTAAAGCTTATCACAGATAAGTATGACTGTATGACTGTCTTCACAAGGAAATAGAAAGGAAACACTGATTATTTGAAATTAAGGCACAAACATAATTACATAATTTTAAATTTTCTTCACATTATTTTTATCATTACTTCAACAAAATGAAAAGTCAAATTAAAACTCTATAGAAGTAGGAGAAGCTCATTAAGGGTAGCACTAATGGGATATTAATAGATTTGAGTACAGAGGAAATAAAACAGAAACAAAAGCTTCAAAACATAAGCCAATGCTCTAGGGATAAACAGGCGTATCTGGGCAAAGTATGAGCTCCTAATTTTGTTTAATTTATAGAGAATTACATTTAAGTAAGTGCTACTTCAGCTTTATGTAGAAATACCTTTTTTGAATTTTGTATCATATATATACCTACCACTCTTCCCAGAAGAGTGACAATCACAAAACCAAATGAAGTTAATACTAGCCTGAAGAAAAAAAAAAATCTGTTAAGAAACAAAATTGCTTAAGTTGCCATATACCGTGTATTCAAGTGAGGCTCCAGGATCTCCTGCACGTGCTCAGGAAACCTCCTCCAAAGCCTGGAGCCAGGGCAGTCAGTGTTTGACTCTCTGCAGTCATATACAGACAGGAGCTCCTGCAAAGCAGGGTTTACACAGCCACATTAGCACAGAGAATTTTCACAACCACAGTCGTGACAAAACCTGGTGTATATCATCTTAGAAGTCTTTTCCAACCTTAATGATTCTATGGTAAGTAATGAGATAGAAGTTATGAATGCTTAGTTCAGAAATTATAACTGAAAAACTGTCATCTAACATTGTTAATTCCCTGTTACTAGGAAGTTTTGAATTCAACTAACTGTTGATTTCCCAGATTCTCCAGTCACTGTTTGGACCACGCTATTTCATATTCTTCACATCTGCCAATAAGCCAGGACTACAAGTTAGTCTGACTCCTCCTTGTCAAACCAGCACAAAAGACTAGAGTCTGAACATAAGGCTAGGCTCCCTTTCAGTCACTTCTTAAAAGGGTAAGCAGAAACCATCTTAGGAATACTTACTGCTTTTCATTTCTGCCTGTGGAACCTGCACTAATTCTAAGTTAGGCTCAGGATTACTCCTTGATTCACTATGTGTGGACTGTTAGTTACCTCTGAAACATCAGATGTCTCCTAAAATATGGTGACACAAAAGCAAACAAATCTATCTTTTATTTGAAAACTCCACAGAATTTTAAGTGTACCTTCTAATTTAAAGCTGTACAGGAAGAAGTTTCAAATACTTAAATATGTATTTCAAAATGAACATTTATATTGCATAATTTTAAGTTTAGTGTTATATAAATAATCTGTGATGAAAAAATAGGCTCTAATCATGTGTCTTACCTGAATTGCATACGCTGCAGAATCCTGAGCACGAACATTATCAGCATAAGCAAGGAATGCTCTGGTCAGTTCCATTAATAATCCATAGGCAAAATTTGGATCTTCCACACCAGCCTCAACCACAAACAGAATGCCAGTTTTACTAAAACAGAGTAATAGCTGTATCTTTAATCTCTAAACAATCACTTGGAAGCTTGACTCTAAACTGTTTTAGGTGAGAAAGAAAGTACAGATTTTCAAAGGGTCTAAAGATAAGAGATTCCCTACTCCCAAGGGCTTGTAAAAGACCCTGAATGCTCAACAAAACATTACTGCAATGCTTCTTACCACAAATGTAAAATGTTTTCCTTGAGTTTCACTTGTTGAAAAATCAAGCCTGCCAGGATCTATGGCTCCCAGTTCACCTAAACATTCTCCACAGAGTAGCCGAGCCTGAGAGTTTGCATCCTGGCAGCCGATGAGGAGAACAGTTACCAGCTGGGAGATGACTGGCTCCACCGTCTCACTGTCTGTTACATACTTGATCAATTTTTCCTAGCAAGTTGAAAAATAAAGATGAGTTATTTTACAACCATGTTTATGGTAAGTAATCTTGGAAATTTTCCATCTGTAACTCATTTTCATTTACCCATGACATTAGGTTAGTGAATCAAATAGTGCCTTGCTGTAACTATAGCCCAGTTGCACTAAATTGCTTGTTACCCTAGGAAGGACTAAAACGAATGAGGCATTTGGGCCTCAATTAACAATGCTGTCATTGCCAATATTGTATTTCATTACAATACAGCTCTCTACTGACTTCATTTTCTTTCCTTGTCTTACCAAGAACCTCTTTTCTATATTATCTTTTTCACTTCTTTGTCCCTTTTCCTCATGTGTTTCAGTACTTCCTCCCAATTTCTTTCATGCAGCTGCTGCTTCTGTTGCCCTTTGTATTCTCATTATTTGCTATTTCTTGGCCATATCTTCACTCTCATATTCTACAAAGCCCCGGGTTTCAAGTCCTTTAATCAATGTCCATCATTTTAATTGGGTGTCCTTTCTTTTTTCTTTTGGCTCAGCTTTTAATTCCCCACTTTCACATTTAGTCCAAAACCAGAAAGAAATGAAGATGGTTGTCATTCTTATATTTAAGGAAAACACAGCCAACATAACAGAGCAAATAGTTCCACAAGCTGTGGAACTAATTAAGTTTGATTTGTCTCAGCTATTTTGCTAGACTGCTAACTAAGCAAGACATGGCAGGATTTTGATGACCTGAGCCACAAGAATTACAGAACGTACACAATGAATATTCTTTTAGCTAATTTTTTTTTTTTTAATTTTTGACTAAAGAATGCCCCACAATCTTACAGCTACTAGGGGCCAGACTTGTTATTTTTTCTAGTAGGTCTCATATACCCCCTGATGTAATAACCACACCGATTTTTTTAAAGCAGTGTCTTTGACTTGTACATGGGTATAAAATTTATTTGGATATGATATCAATGGATTCAAATTTTTGAGGGTGGGAGACAAAGAAGGAAAAGAAAAAAACTGAAAATGTGAGGTGGTCAGTCATCTCAGTTCTTTCAGATATTACACTCACACACACACAGAATGCTGACTTTTACGTATAAGGCTCCTGATGCAAAAGCCATACATGGAGATGTCATGAAAAAGAAATCATTTTCCCCATTACATGAAGAAACAGCTTAATGAACTGAGGGGAGTAACACAATAAGAAGTTGCTCCAGATGCTAATTTGATTTGTTTTTAATTCTGCTGAAGGAGGTTTTCTATACCTGGTTTCTGTACAGTGTTTCTTTCAGGCTGGTGAGCGCATGGATACGAACATCCACATTCTCATGCTGAATAGCTCTCATGGACAGCTGCAGTGCTGTCTGCAAGTCAGTGCTTTTGGAGGATTCCTGAACAAGACATGACATAAGAAGTTCAAGTTAAGTATAACAGGAATATGATTAAGCAGCATCTCAAAGAACACAAATAAGAACACATGGAAACAACTACCTTTTAGCCTGCATTCTCACCTATATCCATAGACCACTGTCTTTCTGCCTGTTTTTTTAAATGTTTTTCCCCAAAGGTGTTACACTGTTGGGTAAATATAATGATGGTGTAAACAAAAATTATAAAATAGAAGAAAATTCTTTGCTTTGAGTCTATCTAAAACCAAATTATTTTCCACTTTTGTTATCTCATTCCCACAAAATAACTGCTACTTCCCATCTACTACCTAATCACTCTGAGGGCAAGCAAAAGAAATGGACCAGAGAGGGCTCCTAAAAACAGGCAAACTTTGCTCCCTGTAAAGAGAATATGGAAAAGGGATCAAACAAAAAGTAGCTTTTCTTGTAACACATCACTGCCATAGCTAGTACTGCTGACTTTTAACCTTATGATCTCTTTAGTCCCACATAAAGATGAAAAGTCAGTGCTCGGGAGATGTTACAGAAAAAAGAATGTTGAATATATTTCACTCCTAAAGAAGAATCAGAACCTGCTTCAAACTGTTCTGTGATAGACAAAACCTGTTTTGTGGCAGAGGCAGAGAAATACTATTTCCACTTAACAATCAATTCTACACGTATTCCTCAGTTGTAATGAATTCACTTGATGCCTTCAAACCAACCAACTAAATAAAAGATGCTGTACCTTTCTGTATTCCTGAAGGACAATCTGAATTTCTTTTAGTTCAGGAAGGTCAGGCAGAAAATATATTTCATGTAGAAAGTCTCGTACTGCATCCCTAATAGTTACCAAAAAATATATTGCAAAGAATATAGCAAACATTAGTTGGATCAAAAAAACTTACAAACCCATTAAAAGAAAGCCATGAAGATATCTCTTTCAATTTTGCTACTACAAGGCCTTCGACAACAGCCTTTTTATTCCTATTGCCACCTATTATTTTGAAAACTGTTGGCATGATACAATGCAAGAAAAATGAAAATGCAACAAAAGTAATCAAGATATAACTATCAGCATTCCTACAACAAAAAAAATCATACTTTTAAGCCACAAAATATAAGACAAGAAGAATTAAAACTCAACGTTATCTTCAAAAAGGTTGTCATGAAAATTAAAGTATTTTGTATTAAACTTTGATTTTATTTTCAGTTGGTGTGACCGCTTGAAGAGAATGTACGAAATGTTACTGAACATTATAATCTGTCCACTTCATAATTATAACTCTAATTACAGAAGAAAACCAAGAACTCATTTCCTCCCCATTTCCAACCCTGTACACTTCTCTCTAGCTTAGAGGAAATGTGAGCAATCAGCTTTATTCTGTAGAGGGGAGTGATTTTCCATACCAGCAAAAAAAACACGGACTCAAGAAAACCTAGCAGGGTTAAGTGTCTGAATGGGTTTGACTTTGCCACAGCATCAGATCTTTTTATAAGGACAACACCTTTTCAGATGAGGCTATTGACTGCCAGATTTCAGGATCCAGACACAATTTCGAGAAGTGGGAATTGTATAGAACAACATACTATTTAGCAGAAAAACAAGTTTCCTCATCTCACGGCTAGACAACTTGAATTTAGGGTTACCCTCATTCCTGTAACAGGATTTAATCCATATAACTGAAATATTTTGAACAGTACCTGTTCTCAACTATGAGGAAGTAGAATATTGCTGTAGTTTCCTTGGGTTGGATATGTATAAGGGGCAATAAAACCACTATCACATGGCTAAGCAAGGAGCCAAGGTATGAATGGTCCAGACTTCGAACAAAACAATCCCAGGCTCTAAGCAAGAAAAGACAACAAAACAATAGTAATCAATGGTTCTTCTCTGCATAAGACATTTCAGGTGACTCATGAAAAGCTTTGTCGTTTAGATTATTGTCCAGAACAAAACAAGTCAGTATATTCAAGGACAGAAATAGCAGGTATGCCACTGCTTTGGTACACCATCAGTTCACCTGCAACACAGTTCTGGAAAGTCATCCTTGTATCTTAGAGCTGTTCTCAGCGTAGTCATCATCTTCACTCTAACTGAACTGACGTGTTTGGGACCCATGAGCTTCATTAAAGACCTAAGACTATTTAAAGCCTAGACATAGAGAAAAGTCATTTTAGTGTGTTAGATACTCAGGAAAACATGTACAAGCCATATTTTCTAAAAAAAATCAGGCTACCCTTGCTTACAAAATAATACTGTATAAAATATCAAAATCAGTTTGATGTTTCAATAAAGAATTCTGGTTTAGAAAAAAATGCGAACGAAAGGGAACCTCTGATGACAGGATTGTAACAAAATCCATGTTATTGAGGATATTGACAGATTGATGAGGGAAGAACTGTGGACACCAAAGGAGTTAATTATTATAGAATCTGTTATAAGACATGACTGACTATATATCTAAAGGTGAAAAGGCAGGCTTAGAAAATATAGACAAAATAAACAAATATGCATTTTAAAAAAAAGCCCAAACCAAAACCAACTAAACCGAAAGAACAAAACACCAACAGAATTGACATACAACTTCTGGCAGAAGTGTTTGGTAAGCTTCAGGAACAGCTAATAGCTCAGCTGTCAATGAAAGACAGAAGAGAAATACTGAGATGCAGGAGACATTTCAGTCCCAGTAACACTACACTAAACAAGGTAGTACAATGTCAGATCAGTAACAGGAATAAACCTGAGCTTGAGGAAAGGTCATGCAAGGGGAAACTCATCAAGAACAAAAAACACAGCAAGAAAAAATAGAAAGAACAGGTGCAGCAAAAGAAATTCTATACAAATTAAGAAATTCAGAAAGCATGAAGACATGGGGCTATGCAAATGGGAGCACCTCAACACAAATATCTGAGAAAGAAAAAACACCAGTGAAAATGCAGTCTGCAAAGTAAAGGTTATATCTATTCTAGCACCGCAGAAATTATTTGCACTACCTCTGTGAGGTGGCTAAAAGGCTGGTCTTGCGGTTAGAAGCACTGCCTCAGCAGAACTGTCAAACTTTGTCTCAAGCTGCAAGCTCTAATTTCTTTAAATGCTCTCTTACGGTAAAGCTTAAAAGAGCTGTTCTGTGAGAAGCAAAACGAATGAAGTCCAATTTCTTTTGGATTTGCATCTTATTTTCTTTACCTCTGCAGCAACTTCAGTTTTCTCCCGTATTCCCTCACCCTCCCACTGTTCTTTGTTTCATGCATTAAAAATAATACACTTGGATTCCTGGTTGACTGACTTGCTACATGTACCATGTCTGACTGAAATAGGTACCTCATCTGACCATCAGAGAAACAAAACAAACACTGCTGAGCTTACACACAAGTCCTACCCACAGCAACACCATGGGTTTTAGAGTCATGATGGAACCCGAGTACCTTTGAGACTCCAGTGACAGTTGCATGATCACACAAGTAAGTCTGGCATATCAGAACAGCTCTTGCTTATTTTTGTTTTAATATTCAAAATTAATTTTACGCACCATTTTTTTATCCTCAATGCCAACACTGGAACTCAGTAACTGCATGTTAAAAAAAGCCAAGATACCAAGCAATTTAGGTTGCAGATAATCAGCCTGCGGAAGGGGAAAAAAAAGTAAAAAACGCCAAAATAGTCTTACTACTAATGCATTTCTAAGCTTAAGAAATTAAAAAGCAGGTATGAAATGCTAATTCTGAAAGACAAATGAGAAGCATCACAAACACATACATTACTAATTAAGAACTACCAGTGTTAATGACAGCCATCCCTATTAGGCTGTGGGTTTTGTTGTTTTTGTAGGATCTTGGGAATCGAATGTGTGTGTTGTCGGTTTGTTTGAGCACAGTTTTGTTTTGATTTGGTTTTATGCTCACTTGGTTTGTATCTCCCTATTACGGGAAGACTTAATATGAAATGCTAGCCTTTCCTCCACTCTTTGCCTCAAATCAGTCATATTCAGAGAATGTCAAACTATCTTCACTCTCACAATGGACCAAAAAAAAAATACTGAACAAAACTGAACATGAATATTTTGATGTCCTTACCATCTGTTCAGGTGATGTTATTTCTCTGGGTCCTCGATACGGATCATCATGAGAGGCAAATGAAGCCAATATTGACAAGCCATTGAAGACTTGCTGATAGTGCTCTCCTATACGCAGCAATAACTCATTGTGCAGGCCCTGGTAGTCCTGTCTCAGCAAGCTGCCCAGTTCTATCTCAGTTTCATTCTATAATCAAACAGCAAACAGAAACCAAGGCGTCATTTAGTCACAAGGAATTCAGCACACCAAGCAACAGGAGGCACTGGACTCTGGTTGATTTACTATAAAAAACACAGAAAAAGCTTCCAATCAGCAAAATGCTAGCCAAATCAAATTTTTAGAATTTGCTAAGTTCATAAAATATCTTATAACCATTCCTCAGAGCCAACTGAACTGATTACCAATAACAAGAACAAAATTTCTGCATATACAGTTTCCCAACCTATGCTCTGCAATACCTTAACTTAAATAAAGCAGCAAGCTCACTCTGCACCAATTGTTTCTCCTCACCTGCAGGTATAACAGAGCAAAGGCCGATTTACCTTGAGGTAATGAAGTGCCCGCTCGAGCTCATCCTTGGTGCAGGAACAGACCAAGTGAGAGAAGATGTACTTGAAGTTGTTGATTAAAATCTCTCTTCGGTTTACATTCAGTTGCTTCGCAATGGTTCGAATGAGAGTGGAGGCTGCAGGACTAGCCTTGGCTGCAAGGTCAGGGAGCAAAACTTGCAGGGTCCGCTGGGAAATTAAGAACAGTTAGTGGGAAAAAAAACAAAAAAAAACCCTCCAAAACCCCAGGGTTAGGCTTAGTTCCATTGGTGTCAGCACCACAACACACATCTCTGGTTGTAAGTATGACCATAGGTAGGAATAAAGAAGAACTTTAATATTGTGGAAATAGCCAGTAAAAATGAAGATAGAACTAATTACTTTAGAAGCTGCTTCACCTAGTCGATACTAAGAAACATATAAACAAAAAGTAAGCAGGCATTTTTTCTGTCCATTCAGATTCTTCACAAAAGGAAATCTTAAAAAACCCCCAAAACAAAGCAAAAAAAACCAACATGCCCAGATACAAGAACACTGGCCCAGCCTACCACTCAACTAGAACACTGCTTAGTTAACAGTTGTGCACTTCTCATCTACCAACAAGGAAAATACAAGTACAATTATGAAGCTACTTAGTCTTCCAGTAAAACAGATATTTAACCAGATCAGAAAGAGCTGTCCACAGAACAGAGCTTTCCTCACTTGAAACAAGAAAGCTGACACCATGCTAAAATCACACCTTACACAGGATCCCTCCAAGTGCACCAGATCATTAATACTGACATACTTAATGAGCATTGTAGACCTCTGCTCATTATCTGTCATACTTGAATTAGCACTACAGCCATACTTCTAACTCTTTGATAAAACTGTTCCTCTGTATTTCAGCTCCTAGTTGCAGCAATCCCAAAGTAGCCTATACATTATTACAAGCAACAGTAACTAGAGAAAAAAAAATCAGATCTGTGACATTCACAGAAAAATTATCAATTTCAACAGAAATTCACAAGCACACACAAAAAATGTTAAAAGTAAAAAGGACTGACCAACTTACCGAGAGAAAGCGATTTAGATCTGGAAAATCAAACACACTGGCAATCTCAGATAACATGTCCAGAGCCATTTCTCTCTGGTGAGCAGCTGTTTGTTTCTGCAGCTCATTGCCCTGGCATGGAGCACTCAACACCACCATCTGGCTGGAGTGCAGAGATTCCACTAGAAACTAAGCATGGAGAAACAGATATTTAGTATTACTTTTCCCTTTTTTGCTCCCAAGAACTAAACACGAGTTTCACTCCTCTTTCTATGCATATGTTTTTTCTCTCTCATTTATTGCACATAGATCGCTGATTATTACTTTGCAATAGAATTAGATTATCATCCACTTAATAATTACATTCAATTTTGCAATCCTGGATTCAAATATTGCATTATTAAAAATACGCAAAATTAGAAAAATTTGCTTTTGGCAATTTTTTTTAAAGAGAACTTTTGTCTTTAGGTAACGAGTATAAGAAAAAACCCAAATCAATCATGTCACAATTACACCTGTAAAATGCTGAGTTCAAATCCAGTTTTAAATCATAGTGTCTTGCAGCAATAGTACTGCTTAATGCAGGAAACTATACAGATGCTCTATATCAGAATGACAGCATCTAGGGAATGAAACAGACAAGCAATAGTATTGAAGGAAGATCATGACAATGTCAAAGATTTCCCATTCCTTCCTGAATATTTGTATGGGTTTTTTTTCCTTGAAATCATCTTTTTCTTGTCCTATGAGATTTCACCTTGCAATTTTTACCTTTAATACCATTTTCAAAATGCACACAAAGCAGCTAAACACATGCTTTTCTAAGCCACCAGCTCTTCTCACCTGACAGATAGGCTTCTTGTACTGACTGAAAAAAGCCTGCAGTTTGATGGCCTTGGCCGCTGCCAGGGCCCGGATTTCGGTGTACGCTGCTCCGGCCACCGAAGCCGACTTGGACAACAAACAGTGCAACAAATGCAAGAGGGCAAATGGTACCAAATCTCCTTTTGATGCCCTTACAAAGTAAGCAGAAGAAAAAGAATTAAAAAGGAAAACTGAATTGCTGCATTAAAAAAATTACATAGGAATATACAATTACCACAATTCAAAATGACTCATGTTGTATTTGCATGGCTTATCTGCACTTCCTGTGACAGGGCAGAAGAAAATGAGGAATGTTTCATTCCTCAGTAAGAGCTCTGCACAGTTGCAGTTGGCTCTGGACAAAGGCTGACTTTGAAATAAGTCACTTAATCTTACACTTGAACAAAAGGTTACTCTGCATCACAAACTGACATGACTTGGCTATTTATTTTCAAGATACTATCAGAAATACCTTCCAATATCTCCTGTTGTGAGAATCAAGGTATCTTTAAGCTCATTATTTCTGGATATTTTGGCATTTGTGTAGGCTTCTTTCATTCTTGAAACAAACAGCTAGTACACGTGAAAACAAAACAAAGATGATTTTAGTGTCTGACATTAGTGAAACAAGACACATAGTAACTTAGGAACAAATCCCAAAAATAAATATGAATTCACCTCTTTTATGAATCCTTCTTCAGAGTCTAAGGATTCTAATATGTTCTTTATGCAGTCACTGAAAGCCACTCTTACTTCTTTGTCTGTATCTTCCATTAAATTTAATAAAGACCCAAGAAGAATCTTCACACTGGACTCATCAGTGTTAAAATCCAGATGTTTGCAAAGGTGAGGTATATTTTTTATAAATGCTGGGTGGCATGGTTCGAGGAGGAAAGGAAAATATATTTTTAATACTTTTTCAAAAATCTATTGAAGTGCACACAACTGTGATGCAAGCAAGCCATAAAGCACACTATACTTTCTTTAATCAAAAGAATAAATATTGTAAAATCAGAGAAGCTATTTAAAATTCAGATTTTATCAAGTATTACAGTTCTAGATACAGTCATAGACCAAAATTAAGTCAAGGTAGTTTAAAAGAATATCAATGACAACATTAAACATCAGCAGTGATATCAACTGAATTACAACATTTCAAGCTATAAAAAACCCAATACAGAAAAAAAAGGAATAGAGAAAGGTACAGAAGTAGTGACTTAGTACCTCATATGGAAGTGTACAATGTTAATAAAGGTAAAGCCACATACCTAGCTTTACTGAACTGGGTGCTTTGCTCTCAAGGAGAGTAAGAAATGGCTTGAAAACACAGGCTTGCACAGAACAAGTTTTTCCATGAGCAGATGTCACAGTAAGGCTGCTACACAGAATATCACAAGTAACATGTTTAATAGCAGAGTCTGCCAAGGAAGGTTGTACACAGAATGTACCAGAAAGGCAGCAAGATAATTTCCCAACTATAGCAGCACAAGCCTCCTTGACCAGCTCAGACTCATCTCTGATTTGATTTCTGAAATGGAAACAAAAATGAATTCATTTTAATAGATCATTTACCTAGAAATTTGTTTTTCTACACTGTCTGAGTTCTCTAGCTATGCTGACAGTACTATCAGGACAATTTAATGATGTCTCACTAAATTATCTTTGTCCTTCTCAGATTACCCTCATGTGCTGTTAAATGTTTGAAGTAGCACCGGGCACGGTGAGTCTGACACGTTATAAAGAAACCAAAGACTAACAGAAAAGGAAAGACGACACCAAGACATATGTACAAAATGCAAAGAAACTGGAAAAAATTTAAGAGACATATGGACAAATACAAAATAGAAATAAACATTTCTTTTTGTGCTTATATTACATTTCCTATTTATCCGTTTTAATTCTTGCCCAAAGCTAGAAAAGCAGCCCCAATACATACAAAAGAGCTTTGGGAATCGTGCTGCTTGGTGGATGAAGCAGAAGAGAGAATCCTTTAACACAACTGGCCCGAATTACTTCATGGGGACTTTGTAATGCCCAATGATAAATGGATTTTCTCCAATCCAGAAGAATGTTTCTTGGGAAGAGAGACAGAAGGAATACACAGTATGACTGAGTTCGGGGTGCTAAAAAGAAAAAACAAAGCACACAATTACTTGATTTAAACTTTTAATACTAGTAACCATCATAAGAGGGCAAAGGAAGTAATTGTGCTTTAGAAAAACCATTCCAAAGCAATATTAGAATGTAACATACTTACAGAAACTCTGTGCAGTTTTTTGACTCAAAACTAGAGGATCAAATGCAAAAATAGATGACTTAAAAGAAGAATCATCAGGATGGCTGCAAATCCAGGGCAGAGACAGAAATGCACATAAGTTATCAAGAGTCTGATCACTCAGTGGAACTTTCACTAGGGGAAAAAAACAAAACTTTTTCAGCACTGTAGAGTTCATAAAACATTTTATGTTCATGATTTGCTACAAAAATGTTACTTTTTCTATCAACAAAGATTAGTATCACTATTCCCATGTTAATACCCTACATTTTAGATATGTAATAATACATCACATAGTGTTTCATCAAAACAGCCTAAAAACCTCATTAAAGAGCTGACAGAATGTAAGACATGAGCAGCAGAATGAATACAACTTTAGTATCTCTGGACTTGTATGAAGACTCTCAGGTGAACTCTGGGATGTCTAGTAATCTGAACTCACAGTAACTCTATAGTTTTATAGAGTCTGTCCATCCTACTAGTTACTTTTTTAAAAAAAACATGCAAGTACTTCATATTTTTGGTACACTTCCTGCACACATTTGCTGAAGCTGGTCACAAGCTTTGAAATTGTTGAGTGGAACAAAGCTAATAAGCCATGCTGCCTCTGTGTGTTTTAAACAGAAAACTGCCCAAAGTTTGTTCCTTTCTTATGTATTTTCACTGACCCCATGTACTCTCTTGATCAGATAAAAATCAATTGACGTACACACAAAATACGTTCAAAAAAGAATGCAAATGAGGCTCTCTAAACAGAGAGTGTTATTTTTTTAATTTAACATTTTTTGTACAAGACTGGAATACCAGCACAAGATCTATAATTTCAGTACCTCTCCCACAACAGATTAATACAGTCAGATGCATTTCTAATTCACAAATACAGTAAAAACCATGTTCGTGTAAAGAATTTCTCACCTTGTGCATACAGCAAAGCATCAAAGACTTTCACTATTCTGTCAATCACTTGTTCTAGATTAACAACCTGTGTAGCAGCCTCAAACAGGTTCCTGCAGACTTTCACTACTCTTGTGATAAAATCAGAGGAAATCCACTTGAACTGTGTATTCACCACTGAATCTGAGGAGCTTGGAGACCTCTTACATGTGTCAGAGTTACAAGGATGGGATACTTCATGATCTGTACTGTTAAAAGAGAAGTCACATGATCAATTCAACAAATTATAAACATTCAATACTGTACTGCTTGTAAGAAAAGTTATTATGAAAACACACTACTTCAAAACATACAAGGCTTGCCCAATACTTATTCTGATAGATGGACAAGGATGAAAGCAATCTACACAGATCCTAACGACAGTTACAAATAACTACTGGTCTCATGGTTTCACCTTGGCCCCTTTACCTGGTAGAATTTGTTGGGGGAGAGCAATGAACTGTGCACAGAGCAGCCAGTTGCAGAATTACAGCAAGCCCTTCCACAGCCTGAAGAACATCTGTCGTCAGAACTTCCTTCTCAAGGACAGACATTAAGGAGGCAGCTTTTTTAGTGATGGCATTCCACAGAGCACTCTTCAGTTTCATGTTTACAGGGCTATGTCTGTAATTTGACCACATTAGTTATTTTTCAACACATCCTTTTTTCCAGAAAAGATAAATCATCATAGAAAAACAGGGCTAATCCATGTCTGATACAGGATTAGGAAAATAGCTTAAATGTGCTCTTAGGGAGGAAAAAAACCCTAATTGAATTTAAGTATGACTCAAATCAGACTTACTGAAAGGCTATAAAGGTCTAAGTCTACAATTCTTGAAGGTCTTGGTGACTATAAAAAGGCAAACATTGCACCCATTCTTGAGAAAGGCAAAAAAAAGAGGATCCAAGGAACTTTAGCTCTTTCAGCCTAACCTCAGCCCCTGGGAAGGTTATGGAAAAAGTCTTCCTTGAACTCATTCCTACCTGCATGAGGGGCAAGAATGCGACTGTAAACATCTATTAGATACTTAACAAGGGCAAGTCATGCCCTTGGTTCCTTTCTACAATGACACAGACAACTCTGTGGATAAAAGGAGAGCTGTTATTTCAGAAGACCTCAACTGTCCAGAAAACTAGGTTGACAAGAACCTCATGAAGGTCTAGATGACAAGTCCTGCAACTGACACAAAAACCCCGATGCAACAGAACAGGCTGAGGCTGGACTAACTAGCAAGGAGCTTTGGAGAAAATGACCCAGGCAGACTTGTGGAAAAGTTGCATATAAGAGCAGTGTGACCTTGTTGCAAAAAAGGTCAACTACATGCTGGGCTGTACTCAAGAATGAAGGCTGATCATGAGCCCACATCTGGAGTACAGCATGCTGAAACCAGTTCTGAGTGCCCAAATACAAGAAAGTGATCAACGGCTGGAGCGAGTCCAAGATAATCAGGGAGCTGAAGCACAGCACAAGCAGAGACTGAGAGAACTGGCTTTGTTCACCTGAACACAACCTGACTTAACTAGACCTGCTTTAAGTACATCCCGCATAACAGCAGAGCCACACATGTGATTATGTCACTTTGTATGGATGCCCTCAGCTTTTCTGTTTCTTTCCATTGAACATATTAAAAATACAGTCTCTAACTAAAGCTTGGCTTAAAAATCACCTGTAGATTTTGATCCTTCAAAATTATCACTTAGATCATTTTCCCCAGAAGATCTTTCAATCTGGCTGTTAAGAATAAACTGCCTTGCAAAGTTGTCATTTATTATTCCATAGTCAAATTACTATAAAAGAAGTAATTGAGTGTCATACACTGAAGGTGGAGGTGATTTCTTTGGATGCTCTGTGCCTAGGCTTAGTCGGCGTCTTTTCTCTGGAACTTCATCATTGCTGCTCCACCCATCAGTATCAGAGGTCTCCAGCTGGTTCTCGGGAAGCTCCTGGAAGATTTCTTCTGTTTGTGTCCTTAACGCTGTATAGAGTGGAGTCACCAGGTACTGGGATGGACAAACAACAGAGGTACCATGATGTATGCTCTGCCTTACTTCTCAAAGACATGCTATTATTGTTTCTGACTTAAAACAAAAAATTTCAAAACATTATGGTAACAAAGTTCTTAAAAGCCTTTCTGTTCAAAAAACTTATTGACAGCTCTTATAAGCAATGAAGTTTCCTGTGCTGCTGCCGGAGAGGATGCAGCTTGTACAGCTCGTTCCCAGTTCCTGCCATAATACTTTGCTACCAAAGCCATCAGGACAGCCACACAAAGTTTGAGAGACAACAGATCTGATACACACATGAATGTATGGAGGAGACAGAACACCCAGCATATCAACACCTCATGATTAACAACTTATTGTGGGTTTAGACTAAAAGAGGGTTTATTTAGGTTGAACAAAAGGAAGAAATTTTTTATGATGAGGGTGGTGACACACTGGCACATGTTGCCCAGAGAGGTGGTAGATGTCCCATCCCTGGAAACACTCAGGGTCAGGTTGGGTGGGGCTCTGAGCCCTGATCTAGTTAAAGAGCCCTGCTCATTGCAGGTGGATGGATCAGATAACCTTTCAAGGTCTCCTTCAACCCAAACCACTCTATGATTCCATTTGAATTCAAACCTTCTGCCTACCTGTCCCTAACAAACATGACTAAAAGCATATGGTTAGAAAGTAAGACCGTCTCAGATGAATGGGAATTACTTATAAAACTGCCCTCACACAAGGGTACTCTGGCCTTACTCCCATTTTATACTTCCATGATTTTATTTATGCTTACAGACAGTTTTGCCTGCATAGCTTATCAACGTTTAATATACCTCAAAAACATAAGAGTCCAGCTACATCTAACTGATCAAAAAACTCTGACCTGAAAAAAATACGTGAAATAGTTGAGAAGCAACAGGTATCAATCTAAATACGCAACTAAAAATAGCATATCCTAGATTTTCTTCTCTGCATAGGTGTAGGTTTTTGTATATGATATATTCACACAGTAAATACAGTTTTTAAAATTAACCTACCTCTTGTTCCTCCTGAGTTCCAAGCACATTCACAAAAATTCCACATATGGTACTGATATGGGCTTTTCTTACTTGTAAGGCAGATTCATAGCCAGCTGGAACAAATTCCAGAAAATACTGCAGCATATGACAAAAAGTGGTTTTCAGCTTTTCAGACTGAAGACACCTAAACACATCCACTTCAAACAATGCACAGAGCTTCTCCAGCAGCATATTCAAGTAGACAGGTTCAATATTTTTGTAAGAATCTGCTTCAAAAGGCAACAATGTCCTCACCAACAGTAAGAGTGGTTCTCCAAAGAGTTCTGATTCATCAGTATCCATTTCAAGGGCTGACTGGAGAATTTCAAAAAAGACTGTGAAGAAGACACTCGCCAGCTGTTCTGGAGGTCCTCCTAAATGAATTAATTTCACCAGAAACTTCATTGCCAAACTTTTAACTTTTGGGCTGCCATACTCCAACAGGGAGCAGCCTATTCCCCAGAGAATAGTATCTTGTCTTACAAAAAACACGTCTGCAACAATATCTGTCAGAACAGACAATAGTATAACTTCTAAACATTCTACATTGCGCATACCCATCAGCTGTAATGGTGCCAATCTTAAATATCCCACTTTGTCACTTATATTGCTGGAAAATCTCTTTACAGTCACTGGCCAGACCAGTCCATTTCCCCTGAGATGCTTCTGTGCATCTCTTTGATGCAAGATGATTAAGTCTTGGAAAAGGTGTAGCAAGTCTTTAGTTAGTACTTCAAAAATGGAGCAACTCTTCATTTTAAACAGAAAAAGTAAAGAGCAAATGACATCACAAATGTTCTTGTGCAATGTGTTGCAGTTTGGAGTTGCAGCAATTCGTAGAAGCCTTGTTATGATCCAGTTACTAAATTCTAGGACAACAAAAGAGACAGAGAAAACAGAAAATTATTAAGATTAAAACCAAAATCTCCTATTGAGCACTTCCCTGAGGGCAGACTGCTCATCTCAAAACAAAACTCCTTGAGATAAATGCATGTAGGCTTAGTAAACAGTCTTCATCAGGACATTTATTCAGCAGATCCCATTGAAAAAGAGGAAAAGAGGAGGGAGCAGCCCACGAGGGTTGGGGTGGGAATGAAAGACACACATTTTACACTAGGCAGTTCCAGACATTTTCCTCTGTCTAAAAAAACCCCTCAGGCAATGAGTACAGCACATCTCATCAACATGAGCCAGGTGACATCACTATGCAATGGGAACAATAATGTCAAAATCGGTCCCAGTAAATTTCGATTATCAAAAGTCAAAATACATTCACAATGTTCAAAGTCTCTCTCCATATTCACTTATAAATTTGTAACGATGAACTTACATATCTCCCTTTTTCCCACTTCTGTTCTTTTAGATGATGTCTGCAAATTTAAATCTTGAAAATACCAAGCTCCAACAATCATTTTCAACACTCACCAATGCAACTGCATTCTGTTTCCTCCTGATTTCCATCCACATTTACAAACATAAGTGGGGAAGATTTCATTATATGTTGAATAAAATCAAGCAACATTACAGAACTTGGCTGTGAATCTGATTTCTTAATCAGTTCCAAAGCAACTTTAAAAAAAAGAAGACAACAGTATTTGAATTAGCATTGCAATAAATCAACTTCACAAATTTTGTTAACACCAAATGAGAAGGATGTTTTTATATATATAATACACTATGATATGGTTTTGAACCTCCTAAATTATTTATTGGAAGTATGCTTTTTAAATCCATGAGGATGATTTTGTGCATATTGTAAATTCTCTATGTGACTCCAAACTGTAGGAAGAAAAATATAAATTCCTCATTAACTATTATTAACATTATTATCATGCATTAACATTCAGTTAACATCCTGTTCAACTGTGTGATGAGTAAAGAATAGCAAATACCCAACATTTCCCTAGGTTTATGGTCTTGGTAGAGAAACAACTCTGAGAATTATTCTAAATCTTCAGGAAATAGAAGTTTTAAAATTATAAATCCAGCTCAGTGAAGCAGAAAGTTTAACATATGCAATGCTGCTCCATTGAAATAGGTATCTGAATCACACTGCATTATCCAAACTCCACAGGGTAAGCTCACACAAGAAGGAAACTAATGAGATTCAGACAGCAGTTAACCAGAAAATTTACATGGCAACAATAAAATAAAACACTTATGTATTCAAAAGCATTATATAAAGCAGATTGGCTTTTTATTTTTGCAGCTTTTCCTTTCAGTACTATAAAAGAATTAATGAATGCATCTGCACCTGCAGAATAACATGGGTATGATACTAAAACTGATCAATTAAGTTACACAAAGTATCAGTCTTACTGAGACAGCTACAAGAAATCATACCGTGGAAACAGTAAGTTACCCTTACTGATTCTCCTTGGTGCAAGTGTATAGAAAATTAAAATGATAACTTGGTAGTTTATGTGTGTCATAATTTCCAAAATGCTGTTGAAGTTGTAACTTGTATTTTTGGCAGTAATGACTGAAAGCACAAAGCAGATACTTTTAAAAGACAGGGATGTAATGCTTACCAACATCTACATCTGTAAGAATTCTGTCAATAAACTGGCAGAGTATTTGTCTTGGTTTTTGCACAACTGTGTTGTATTCTTCTGGGCTAGCCCTAAAATTAAAAGTATGACATTTTGATGTTACCGATTTTAAAGTACGAAATAATTATTTAAAGTCTCTCTCAACAAAATGTTAAACACTGATTATTTTTTTTTCTTTTAGAAGTCTTCTAAAAGAAATACAGATTGGTATCTTGGGGTTTTTTTGATTTTCTTGTTTTGGTGACTAGACTGTCACTCCTCTTTAGTCTTCAGAAGTACAAAGTCTTATAATGAACTGAAGTGCCTTTAATTTTGTTATGCAGATATGTTTGATACATATTAAATCCACATCTGATAGACGAAGGGATTTATCCACATGCTACTACCATGTAACAAACCAGCTTTGGTGCAGACAAAAAGTAAGACCGAGAACGTGTTTCACGTTATGAATTAGCCAAAGTGACTGAACTGGACAGGCACAGATACCCTGGGTGAGAGGTGCCAGCAGCAAGTGCCCAGGGGGCTGAGGGGCAGTCAGCCCTTTGGGGGCCCACCCTCAGCACGCCGCTGTGCTGCGGAGCAAAGCTGTGCTGCCCACAGGGCTCGACTCGGGGAGCGCACAGCCCACACACAACAGGGTCTGACAGAGACCCCCGGCAGGGACGGACACACAAAGCCCGGCGGGAGAAGGGGCGAGCTGAGGGGAGGGCGCGGGCCGGGCCGCGGGAGACCCCGCACAGCGCCGGGGCGCGACCCTCCTCCTGCTTCTGCTTCTCCCCCGGCACACTCCGCTGCCGCAGCGCAGCCCCACATACACACACAGAGACACAGAGACACACACACCCACACCCCCCCCACACACAGGCCGGGCCCGCCCTACCCGGCGAGCTCCCGCAGCGCGGGGATCATAGAGGCCATGCCCAGGCCCTGCTCCGCCATGGCCGCCCAGACTTCGAACCGCGCGGCGCCACAACCCACGGCGGGACGGCGGCCGGCGAGGACCAAACCTCCGCACACCGCGCTCCGCTTCAACCGCTTCGCCCCCGCAGCCCCTCCAGGACGGCGCGGGCACCGCGGGCTCGGATCGGACCGGATCGGGTCGGACCGGACCGGATCGGACGGGGGCACCGCGGGCTCCGACCGGACCGGATCGGATCGGATCGGACAGGATCGGACCGAAGGGGGGCACCGCGGGCTCCGACTGGAGCGGAGCGGACCGGACCGGGGGCACCGGCAGCGACAGCCGCAGCCCGGCCCCGGCCCCGGCGTGCGGGGGCAGCGGCACTGGAGCAGGGGAGCGCCGCGCGGGGCTCGGGGGAGGAGGAGGAGAAAGTTTGGTGCGAGCTCAGAAGGCACCGCTACCGCGCTCGCTGCAGCACCTGGGGCAGGTGCGGGACAGCCCCGCCCGGCCCCGCCCCAGCGACCCCCGCCCCGCCCGGCCCGGCCCGGCCATGGCCCCGCCCGCCCGCCCGGCCTCCGCCCAGCAGCGGCAGGTGGCGGCGGGGCACGGTGCGGGACACTGCGCGGCGGGACACGGCGGGCACGGTGCGGGGCACGGTGCGGGACGCCAGGCAGGTGGGCAGCGAGCGGGGCGGGAGTCCCGCGGGCCGGGCGGGTGTGCGGGCTGGGCGCTCCGCCCGGCAGGTAGCGGTGCGTGAGGGGTGTTCAAAACACCGCTGCTTTTCTCTCCTAGTGTAGCTACGCTTTTAGCGCGTGTTGCGCTGTGTTTTGTTTCCTTTCCGAAACGCTTAAATGGGTGAAGTTTGTGAGGTGTCCGTGGGAGCCCCGAGGGGCCCTCGGACAGCGCGGGGGGCGGCGGGGCCGGAGCGGTGACACGCGTGTCCGTGTGTGTGTCCTGTGTCCGTGTGTGTGTCCTGTGTCCGTGTGTG
>JAWWEW010000012.1:14605053-14691955 GCA_035583185.1 Anabacerthia variegaticeps | reverse complement strand
TGTGTCCGTGTGTGTGTCCTGTGTCCGTGTGTGCCCTGTGTGTCCGTGTGCCCTGTGTGTCCGTGTGCCCCGCCGGGACAGCGAGGCTGCGGAGAGCAGGCAAACAGGGTGGAATAAGGGGGTTGTGTACAGAGCGTGCGAGGGGACGCTGAGCTCTGAGCCGTGTTTTTGTCTTTAGGAGCTACGGCTCCTTCTGCGTTTGTTCATGAACTTTGCTTAGTGCTCTTTCTAGGCTGAAATAAAATCCTCTTGGAGGCTTGTAATTCTGTTGCCTGTTTCCACTGGGCTAGGATTGTGTCTCTCGCATGTAAAACAGCCCACAAAGAGGGTGCGTGTGTGTTTCAATTACTGGGCCATTTCAGGTGGATGCTTTCAGAGAACCTGTTACTAATTCTTCATTCATAGATGGATATTTTTGTCCTATGAAATATATGTAGATCATTTCATTGAATTCTGCTGGCCTTTTAAAGGCTGGTAACTTGACAAGAACCTGAAATACTTTGAGAAACTTTACAAAACCTAACTGGATTTTATATTAGTTGGTTTTCTAGGAGATACTGCAATGTTTTCTACTAGCTGACTTTATAAAATGCTAGTCTTTCAAGAGCTATTCCTAGAAAGAAAGCAGGATCCAGGTGGCTTTATATGTTTTCCTAAGTAGAACTTCAATGGTCCAGGAAGATTGTCTGGGTTTTGTTCTTATTTTGAACACAAAATTTCTGCATAATTTCAATTTAAAATATCTGTTATTATGAAAACAACGTTCTGAGTGTAAATTTCCCAGTCTGAGCCAACAATCACGCTAAGAAAGGTTTAAATTGCACTGTTTGGTAATTTGATGTAGAGTTAAAATTTCAGTCATCCCTGATGAACTTAAGACAGCAGGATACTGTTGGTATCTTGGGAGAGTTTGAGCAGGTTATATTATTCTTTAGCTTTCATTCCCAAGAAATAGGCTAAATGTATTGAATCAAAGAGTGGGTTTTCTTAGTTGTTATTGTTGGTAAAGCATAAGTGAGGCACATGAAGTGCTTAATAAAAAAAGATTTTTTGCTTGGAACTGCCTTGAGTCAACAGTGAGGTTATATTCATATATGTATCGTAGAAATGCTTTCACTTGTGATAGGTGGAATGTTACATAGATTTGTGGCGCAGTTTCTTTGAGTTTTTTCTTTCTTACCAAACATAATTAAGGCTTTTTTTTTTTTTCCTTTGGTAATAAGTACTTCTAACAATTCACTAAAGAGAGATTTTCCATTCCCATTTTTCACTGAGAGTCAGGTTAGGAGGCTTATTTTCCCTCTCAACTGCGAAGCCCCATCTACCGACTTATCATACCATCACATTCTTTGGGCTACCATGGTTTTAGAAGACTCTGCATGAGACTGCCCATTTCATTGGGTTGTGAGGATGTAAGAAGTCTTCTGGGTGCTCCCCATAAAAACATTTTTAAGGGCACTCAAAAAAATGCGGTGGTCTACAAACCCTCCAAAGAAACAGCAACTGAAATACCTGATTTCATTTCTTGTTTTGCTTAAGCACATGAGGAGCAGCTCAACAACCTCTTAATTCATCTCACTTTTTCCCTAACTAATTATTTTGTACTTCTAGGTCCCTTGGCCCCGAGCACAAGAAACAGGTGTGTTATCATCCATCTGGAGGGAGTGCCTAATTGCTAATGAAAACAGTGTGCCTTGAGACCCGTCTCTATTTTTTCATCCAATGCAGATGTTCATATTGGTGGAAGGAGTCAAGCATGCAGTGCTCCTAGCTTGCAGAATTCAGGGTGCGGCAGAGAAATTCATGCTGATAGGTACACCTAAATATCAAATTTGGTGTACTTGGCACTACCAAGATTTGTCCTAAAACTACTCTTTATTAAATTATTTTGTTCTGCTTGATTCTCCACTTGGGCAGTCCTCTCACTGCATAGTTGCAGGATTCCTTCAAACCCAGGCCTTTGTCTTCTTTGGCTTTTGTTCTTCTTTACCATGTCCTTCTGCTGGTCAGTGTACTTATTTTAAGACAGTGAGAGACTTTGCCTTGGACCAGCAGGTCTGAGATCACAAGAACATGTTAATTGTACTTTTTTCCCCTCTGTTGTTTAATTCTGAGGTATAATTACTGTTGTTTTTGGGGCTCATCCATTGTGTGGGTGTATGTGAGATGGTGGTTAGTGTAACTGCAGTTACATGGCAGCTCTTGCATGGTAGGCCAGGTGAGGATGCTAAGACACGTAAATGCACATGTGTATTCCTCTATGCCTTCATGCACTGTGAGATGTGAACGTACAGGCTCATAACGGTGGTCAGAGGAAATGCAGCCGAGGCAGTGCATGGAGCTCCTGTGAACTGTCCTAGGTAATTTCCCCCAATGTCAGGCAGTGCTCACAGCTTATCATTTGCATGGCTGCTGTGGTAACACCCCATAGTCTGTCTGATGACTCAAAGACAATTCTGTGTATAGTCATGCCAGTGATTGTCAGAGAAGGTGCCTGACCTTTGGACACAGGGCATTGTTCCTGTGCACTGTAAGAATGTGTATTTCAGCACTCTCTGGTTTGATCTGTGCCTGTGCTGCTTAGTCAACTGGGCTGGAGTGGGGAGGCACAGGTTAAAATTATGTGTCACCCAGAATATTGGTTTGATGGTTTAAAAAAAAATCAAAAATTAAAATAGTCAATGTTGGTAGGAACAATAGGCAAGCCAGAAACCTAAAAGCAGTTTGTGTACACTCAACTACTAAGCAAAAACTAAAACAGGTAAAAGAGGAAAAAAAAGGAGAGAAAACATATAACATTAAAACCTGTTTGATTTCTATATGTAATCTCAACAGGTCCTATTCCTACAAGCATTTATCCATGTTTTTTTCCTGTGAATTAACGTCGTTATATAGTTGAGACTTATGATAGCATAAAATAAAGTATTTGAGTAATTTGGAGGGATAGCATGTTAGAGTATATATTCCTCTGGAACATGGTGTTATTTGTATAGCAGCAGTGATTGTTTTCTGCTTACCTGTAACTACTACAATTAAAATAGTTGCCTATATATATTTTTCTTACTTATTTCTTGCCTCCCAGTATCTCCAGAAAAGTATTATTCTTGAGGCTAGTAGCTGTGGAGGAATCCCACTGAAAGGTTTTTACTACCAGGATCAGTGTATATCACCAAGGCTTTTTGAGTTGATTATTTTTGAATGAGAGTTAAGATGCCTGGAGTCTCATTTCTGAAAGCAAAATTTACAGAATCTGGATTACTCTCTTTTAAAAAAAACTTGTTACAACAGTGAAGCTTAAAAATCCCTTAAGGAATTGCAGAAATCTATACAAGTCAGGCTAGGAGAAAATGTGCAGTATGCATTTAAACTACATTTGAAAATTGTGGTTGTTGAAATTATGTATGTTCTTTTCTTCAAATATTTCCTTAATGAAAATCTGAAAAACTGTGCTAGCTATAGCTTCTACAGTTTTCATAGTGAAAAGTTTTTGTTTTCTGAAAGATTTATTTTTAAGAGATAAAATTTTCCATCTGGTTCTGTGTTCCCTTAAAACTAGAACAGAATTTGTGCCTGGGAATATTGATAGAAGTTCTGCTAAATGTCCACCTTCTCCATTGCATGGCTTACTACAGAAATCAGTGCAATGGAGGAGGGAGAAGGGGGATTCATGTTTTTTGTCCTTTTACCTTCTTTTTTTGCAAGTCAAATATATTAAACCTATATACGGTGGCACCATAGTTACTGCTTTTTCAATGAGTATATATTCCTTGGTGAGTATTTTCCCAGTACTTGGAGATTCCACTACTCTGTGAGGATTGTGTCATAGAGTCTGAGTGTAATCTTTAGTTCTACCCTTCTCATTGAAGTAATTATTTAAATAAAATATTTTCATAGCATTCACCATGATGTATGAAATACTTCAGATGCATGATAAATGTTGCCATAAAAACCTCCAAAAATCACTAGGTCTACATAAATGGATTAATTAAATGTAGAACAAGAGTACCAGCAAGTAACAGGATCTGGACCTAAGAAACAGAATTATTACTGGGAAGGGCTCCAGTGTGCTGTGCCAGATAATAAGGAAGCAATATGTTGTAAATGTTGTTCTGGGTAAAGATACTGAGCTAAGCAACTGCAAGTGCTGCTCAACCTACAACATAGGTTTGAAGACTTTCTATGTGAGATGTTGTCTCATTAGCTCATTTCAAGGTGGTGATGTGCAAAACAATATTAATAAGGGAAAGAGCAGCTGATATTAGTCAGATCAATATGGATCAGGAATTCCATATTACTGACAGAACCAGTTCTGCATTATTGGTTACTTTATTAAGGTGGGTTTTTTTTTTGCATTGCTGTGGTTTAATCTTTCAAAAAGGGTTTGAAAATGAAGCAGTAAGGGTGACTTCTCTATTCTCCAGTGTATTATATTTGCGATAAAATTACTAATTATAGGATCTTAGCTTTGATTCATCTGGTCACGTGGAGGGAATGCTAAATGTTAGTCATGGCCTTATTATTTACATTGTTATGTGTTTTGGTACTTCTAAATGCAACTTGATGAATTTGTAGCTTTTTCTGTGGAGGTGTGTACTTGGTTTACTGCTATTACATAGAGGTGTGCAAGGAGAATAAAGGTGGATCACCACAATAGCTCATCAGAGAGACTGGTATTGCTGAGCCTCAGAAATAAATTATGCATAAAGCAGATTGTGTGTTTCTACACGCATGCTTTTGGTGGGAAAAGGATTATCAACCCACTTTCAGGGCTCTCTTGGCAGATGTTTCCTTAATAATAATAGGCACTAGCAAAAAAAATAATGCTGGATCCAGTATTTCCCACTTTCATTCAATTAGTGTATTCATCCTTTCACCTCATTAATAATCAGTGGCAGAATGGACTGATTAGAAACATTGACATGTAGAAAAGCTGTAATATTAGGCTGTCTGTTATCAGCAAGATTGTATTTACTCAAATGCAGTTTAAAGTATTTGTCTCTGCATAATAAGCTTCAGGACCTAGCTCTTTTCAAGCCAGGTGTTCTCTGATAGGTTTTCTTTTCCAGAATTTTTAGTTTGGAGTGTTTTTGTCTTGCTGATTTATCAAGCTCCTCTTCTAACTCCACATTTCCCCTTCTCTTGTTTTGTTTGCACTAATTTATCCCTTTATGACAAAGGGGAACTAAATTCTGTTCTTTCATATCCTAAAGGTAGGATGATATAAAGCAGTATGAAATTATCCTTTTCCATTGAGCTGATTATTTTTCTTCTGCAATGTTTCTAGTCCTTCCAAGTTTGATATATATCTTAAATATGTAAATTTAAGATATATTTAATTGAAGCTAGTGAGGAAGCTAGTGAGGATTTTGCCAGTGACAGAGCTGGCGTCAGGTATGACTCCTTCCTTTTTTTCCACCCCTTAGGTAATATGATACATTCAGTGAGAAATAACTGAATATAAAGATGCATTTAATTTTACTTGCCATCACCTATATCAGCCACTTCATTGTGGCTGAATAGTTAATTGTATGAGGCAGAATATTTTTCACATCCTAAATTATGAAATGCTATAGCACATAAATCTTATCAATAATTCCTTTGTTTTAAAAGAGAGTTATTGTGTGCTTAGATTTGTATACACAGTTAACTGCTTCACTAGTTCAAGGCCTATTGGACCACTTCTAAAAGCTGATACCTTGTTCACGTGAATCATTGACATTAATATATCTTTGCTTTTTCCAAAAGGATTTCATTATTTTGCTATTACCAGAGACTAAAAAAAAATAATTAATGTGTGCACTCCTCAAAATTTTCAAGATCTTTGAGGCCTGAAACTCAAACCTCCTGACTGGCCTCTTCACCATGGGCAAGGTGGCTTGATCACGTCCTACCAAAGCTGCTCCCAAGAGAAGCTTGGCAGCAACAAAAGACTTGTGGTTTGTCATGCCAGAGGAAATCCCTACTGCTGGCACTCTGTGTTGTGGCTGGTTTTGTAAGGTGGCTCACACCCTAAAACGGCAGCTCTTCTGCTGTGGTGAAGGAGCTACTGGGTCAGCCACACTGGGATTTTTCATCAAGTTCTGTCTGATAGACTGATTTCCTTGGGGAAAGTAGAAATCATTAAATTACCTATAATAACAGAAGCACATATTTCTGTTACATTCCAAAATTTCTGCATGCTTTCCCTCGTGATTTTTTTTTTTTTTTGGTGGTGTTAAATCTATGGAACAGACTCTTCTGCCATGTAGTTTATTCTTTAAGCTACCATTCTGCTTTTTACTAAGTAAATTAAGATCTAGGCATTTAAACTCAATAGGATTAATCCATATGAGTCCTCCTCAAGGAAATAACCATATGTTGGATGAGTGGTTGGGTGCTATTTGGTCTCTGGGCACTCAGAAGTGCTTCACTAAGATGTCACTTCAGTCGTGCTGCTTTCCAGTGAACTCCTCACCCCACAAGAGACAGGCCGGCAATAGTGGAAAAGCTTGGGAAGGTAAGCGTAACACGGACTTGCTAATTGATAGCAGTGGCACAATAAATATTTCTGTGTCATGTTTAGAATTTTTAAAATAAATATTTAAGTATAGGTTATTGTTTAATGTTCAAGAGCATTAATTTTGGAGACTTGGAAATACGAGTTATTGTTCATGAATTGTCACTGTGTAAAGTGACAGTAGACAATGTGACAGTTACTCAGTTTTTGTGAAGGTCAGTGGGAGGATGTGCCCCTTAGTGCAGACTTGTAGCTAACTTAAAATCCAAAATGTATAATGTAAAATATTATGTGCAATAAAGTGTTTATCTTAGAAGATCTCCTCCAGAGACATGGTTTGTCCTTGTAAAAGTGCTGATTTATCAACAAGTTGATTTATCTGAAAGATTATCATAGTTGATCATTTTATTATCAAAGAATCACTTTTTAGCTACCTATTTCATTTGCTGAACATGTGGAAATCTGCTCTCAAAGTCCTGAGAAGTGTTTTAACTTACGAGTGGTGTAAGAAATGTTAACATTTTCCTTTGAAAGTGTTACAGTTAGGAAAGGCTTTGGACTGTAATCTGGAAACTTTGGAACACTGTAGCTTGTACTGCAGACTGTGAGAGCAAATGATTGTCACTGTATCATGGTCCACCTTAAAATGGCTAACACAAAACAAGTGTAAATACATTAAATTTAAGAATGTTCAGAATTCATGTTTCAGCCAAGAGACTCCTTACAAAGGTAATCCAGTTTACAGTATTTTCTGTGTTGTCAGTATTGTTCCTTACAGTTAGTAGAGGGTAGATAACTGTATAATCATATCTTTCTCACTTTGTGGGACTTTAGATCATTCATTTTAAAGCAGCAAGTAATTTTTTTAAACTATCATTGTTTGGTTTGTCAGAATTGCTAACCAAACACTTTCGTAAGATTAATGTTATTGTTGTTATTATTAATGTTATTAATTATACTTGTAATTATTGTTATTATTAATGTTATTAATGATACTTGTAAAAAAGGAAATAAAAAATCTAGTTAATAAAATCATAAATACTTTTATGCAATTCTTAGCAGCAGTGAATAAAATGTTAGATTTTCATTGTTTTATTAGAAGTGTGTGGATATGTCTCATATGTAGATTTTCTTTTTTTTGAAACTCATTACTTTGTTCCATGTGCAATGTATGGTTTAAATGTTTATGGATGTCTGCCCATGCTGCTAGCTCAAACTATTTAAAAAAGTAAATGGTTTAAACCTGAGATATTTAAAGTTTTTTGATTTCTGATATTTTTAAAAAAGGTGATAATGTTTTCACTGAATCATCAGAAATAGTTTTAACTTAAGAATGTGAAGTTATCTCCCAATCATGAATCAAAGCTGAGGTTTTGAATAGGTTAGTTACAGAAAATTTGCTCAGAAATGTCATTCTTTTTCATCCTCAAAATATGATTCAAAATGACAGCTGGCAACAAGAACTGTAGATGTTTTATTCTGGCCTAATTATTAAGAACTACAGTGCCAGCAAATGAACTTCAGCATGCCCCAGATTGTCTTCTAGTTTAGAAGGTACGAACAATACTCTATTTAGCTGTAGTTCCTCAGATTTACTAATGTGGTGCTTTTATCCTCAGCCCTTGGGCAAACATAGCTCCTTAAGGCTCTGAACTGGCAAACAGGTAGCACTTATGCATCTGTGGGCTCTGCAAAGATGGGGTTTGAAATGCTGCCAGTTGCTTTTGCCACCTACTGGAGAGGACCCTCCTTTTTTCTCTAGCTTGACCAATGAGGAAAGAAACACAAAAATAACCTATGAATTTTCCATGACAGAAAATCCTGGCTTGCTTGCAGTATAGTAGCTGATCAGTCTAATCTAATAATCTTTTGAACCATGTGGAGCTGAAGGAGGCATTAGTGAGTGTCAGAAGGCCATACTGCCATTTGATAATTAATGGAAACGGGGAAAACAGGGAAAATACTCTGGCAACACACATCTATTTGGTACTATTTTGTAATTTCAATTAGCTGGAGTATGAAGAATATGTGGCTGTAAATTCAATTGCTGAGGGCAGAATGAATGCATTTCTACTGTTACTCTTAATGATCTTCACATGATTAACTTCTGGGGTGACCTTAAAACTAAGTTCATTAGTAAGAGTTAGCCTGTGTCTCTCTGCTGGAGTTTTACTATTTGTAGCAAGCTGAGGTTTTGTACTTCGGGCTACCAGAGCACAGGCACGGGAGGATCAAGGCAATAGTTTTCTGGAGTGTTGCAGCTGGGCTGTTTTAAGATCTCCCTCCCCTTCTGCATCTTAGGCTGGTTGTTCACCAATAGCTTTGTTCATAGTTTTGCTTTTTAAGTTATGCACTAACTAAATGTTATCTCTGTGCTCAGAGAACTGAAAAATGGTTCACAATGTTCCAGTTAGCTTAAGGAAAAGACACTTGTCTGAAGTTATGAATGCTATAGAGGGATAAAGCCTATTCCTTAGCAAAGCATAGAGAGTACAGTATGTCCTACCTCTCAGGTGGCACCAAATCTGGAAGAAATACAGGCTTGGGACAAATGATGACGGCTCTGCAAAAGATACTGTAAAACTGTCAGTGACGGTGTGACAGATTAAACAGGCGAAGGTGAGTACACTGTGATTGGAGCAGATGGAATGCAAAATCCAGCAAAATCTGGAAAACTGTGAAGCTCATAACAAGTGAAATTGTAGTTTGTCAGTTTGTGGAGTTGAGAAAATATGCAAGAATCTATTATTTTTAAAACAAATTTCTAGTCCTTCCAGTTAGAGGAAAGCTTGAAAAGTTAATCTGATAGTAATGGAAAGTATCTGAAAACAGGAGACAGATGTCATTCCATGGGTTTTTTAGTTGCTTAGGATATGACTTGTGATTGTTTTTGAAAAGCTGTGTTCATGACTATTGCTTCTGGTTAGCTTTTCTGTTTAGTGATTAACTAGCATTCTGTATTTTATTAGAGAAGTACAAGAATAATTAAAACAACCCCCAAGTTGTGAATCTTAACTGAGAGTACTGGGACACCCCAAAAGCCTCTCTGTCAAATGAGTCCTGTCAACACATCATGAGCTCTGAGCATGAGTTTCTTATTGATGCAGATATTTTAATAAGAATTTCAGGATTTTTTTAATTGGAATTTCTTTTAAAAAGAATGCAGTTTTTATTTGTCATTGCAGTTGCATGCTAGCAAAAGCTGCATGTTCCTAAACCTAGACAGAGAAAGATAGATTAAGTATCCTTTGCTGGTCTGTCTTTTAACTTGCTCTCTTCTGCTGTTGTAAATTTGATATGTAACATCAGCCTAGGCACAAAAGAGTGACTTGAGGATGGAGTGCCTGAATGAACTTGCTTTTATTAGTGTAGCCTTTCCATTTATATTTTAGTATGGTTTGCTGTAATGAAATGCCACAGAGACACCAAGTTTGGGCTTAAAAAAATAATTCTTTTCTTCAGAGCAACTACTGGTAATCAAATGGGATGAGAAAGTGTTTTGTAGTTTCAAATTTTTTCTATGTTAATGACAGACTCTTTCCATCTTAGATGCATTTGCATGCTAAAACTGCTATGATGCTTTGACCTTAGTAGGAATTTGTTTTGCCACAGTTTCTGGCTTTGGTGGCTCTGATGTTGGTTCAGATTGTATTTTCCCCTTGTTTTTGGTCACAGCATCTGAGGTACCAGCTTCCAGTGCTAATTGGAAAGCATGATCCTTGCCAACTTCAGCTCTCCAGAGACTGGGCATTTTCCTGGTCACTGGGTGGATGCATTCAGAAGTGATATGCAAGCAAGGTAGTCATATAGGTAAAAATGGTGGATATGGGGACAAGGTCAGGGAGGCAAAAGTAGCCTTGTGAAATAGGAAGGGCAGAAGAGGCACTTGATGGGAGTTTGTACAAGTTCTCCAGGAAGGAGGGTCTGGCACATTTGTGTACAGGGAAGCCAAATGATGAGTCAGCCTGGGACAGAGATTTCAGTATAATAAAGTGATTTTTGGAGAGTATCAAATGCTTCATCCAGAGGGCAAATGATATTGTGAGATTGGTGAGAAGAGAGAATAAAAGGTCATATATAATGAAACAATATGTTCAATTGATTAAACTTGTTGAAAGAAAGATGATTTCCGCTCAAGACTCAGTCAAGTGCTTCCTGGACCAGTGTAAACATTATAGTTACACATGTAAAGAAGTTTCTTCCACCAATTCACTTTAATCCTGTTACTTCCTTGCTAATGCATTTGACTGTAGTTCTGCAATCATGGATTACTTGAATGCGGACATTGCCATATGTGGAATGGAAAGGCAGGGTTTTTGCTTTCAGAACAGTGCCTTTAAATGTTGGATTTATATTCATAACCCCAGCTTCAGATTCTTGGATAAAAAGATGAGATGATGGGGTTGCCTCACTTCTATTAGCATTATTATTTTGGGTTATAGTGGGCAGGCTTAGTAGCCTTCTTGAGCTGTCTAAGGAAAACACGTTAATGATTAATGTGAGTCAAGTTTTTCTCTGGAAATAAATGTGACTTTAATTGTGAATAGAAGCAGAGCTATTTGTAACTATGTTATATACCAGAAGCACAGAGGTGAAAATGGGGATCTCAGTTGTAAACCACACAGTACTCAGAAATGGGCAGCAAGTTTCAGGAGTTTTATACCAGGACTTGTGGATTTCCTTTGTTAGCACTAATTTTAGCTAGTGTCAGTAAAAGGTAAAACTTATTCAAGGCTCTGGACAGTAAGGTGAAAGCTAAGCAACACTAAAATTATTTACGCTGAGAAGGTTAGTACCACACCCACGAAGGTCATGTCTATTACAATCCTAGTGGTTTCTACAAATGCACATTTTCCAATAGGCTTGAAGAGACACTTGTTCTAGGATGTCCTTAACAAATGGAAGGTCTTCTGTATGATCTTATGTCTCCCAAGGGAATTCCGTGGGCCCACTTCTCCTAATGCTGTTCTTGCCTGTTGTTCCCTGTCCTTGTGTGCCATTAACAGCATGCAGGTTCTATTGCTGAATGCCAGACTTTCTTAATGTAAAATCAACATGTTACTAAGTATGTCTATGACTTTCTGTGTGTGTAATGAGCTATGGAATTGAGACTTTGAGGAACCTTTCTGTTGACAGTTGTATTTCCACAGCAGCACCAAATGAGCTGCTTCTGTCTCTCTTATAGTTGCAATCTCATTCCAGCTACAGTTGTGTTTTACTTAGTTTCTTAAGTTTTTCATTAGCTTTTTTATGGCATGATTATAAGAGATGCTGAAAGTCACAATCCAGCATACTCCAGTTGAAGCTGTTGGAATACAACTGAAAAACTAGTTCTCAATAAGTCTGGTACCTTTGCTGTGGTAACATCTGATAAGGTGCACTGTGAGCCTCTGATAGATGTCCTGTACCTGAATAATCTCCTTTAGACCTGCTGTAAGGTTTGATTAGGGTGTTCTAGAGCTGAACTGCTACAGGCTGGTGGCACATCTTCTGAGCTGCTGATGTCATCCAGGCATTTAAACCTGTCTCCAAGCTGTTTGCCCACAAGGAGTAGGCTCAAACTTCATTAAAAGACAGAACAGGACCATCCTTTTCCACTGTAAAATGTAGCAACTCTTTTCTTGTTTATTTCATAAGCTGCTTTTATTCGCAATGAGTTTTGAAAACACTTTTTAGTAAAAACAGTCTTAGTAGTGGATAGTTGGTATGTTTATGTTAAAAATTAAGTCTTTATGCCCTTTGTGTTCTTTTTCCTGATTAAATATTTATATTGTTGAGGAATGTATTTATGTTGTTGAGGAATGAAAATCCTGAAAGATATTGATACAGCATAAAAGGTAATTAAGATTTATGGTTTGAGTGTATTCAAGGTCTTAGTATGCTTTCCTTTTCCATGTGTGTCTGTACTTCGCTTGAAAGAAGTTGAATACCATGTACATGCTGTTATTGATCTTTCACCAAGGCAAAGCTTGTTCATAATAAAACTGAGAGCAAGTGCCACTTGAGCAGATTGGCTATATTCAACACTTAGTTTGGATCAGAGCTTTTTGAATCTAACCATATTAAAAATTCTGTAGGGAAAAATTTTTGTTAATTTGTTGTGTATTATGGCACACTTGTTTATTATTTTGGATTGTATACTTTGATTCTATACTCCATAATTTATTGAAAAGATAATATATTTAAATTACATAAAGTATGCAGATCATTCAGAATACTGTCTTGACATTTTCATCATGTAAAACATAAAACTCCCTTCAAAAGTAGGGTGATTTGGCTTCGGATTTAGGGGTATATTGTTTTTGCAGATAATCTGATTTTGTGTTCTGAGAAGCAGAAGTGTTGACTCTTATCAAGACATCTGTGAAAAAAAATCATGATTTTTTTGTATTCCTAATATTGATTTGCTTGGCATTGTCAAGTCCTAAAGACTATCTGCCTGTTGTGTGGAAGCAGCTTTGTTCATGTTTCCTCTGGAATGGGTTGCTGTCTGGTAGGGAGCCCTGGACATGCTGTGCTATGGAAATACACTAATTGAACTTCCTCACTGTTCTGTTAGTCAGAGAATCACAACCAGTGTTTTGAAGGACTGTGTTTATAAACCTCAGAAATTACAGTTAGAATATAGTAACTTGTGCTCTTGGCTCTGCAGGGCCGGTGGTATTGACTTGTGCCACCTCCACCTCTCAGTTTCACAGAGAATGGCATTATTTCGGTTTTGCTCTGAATGTCACAACAGGGGGTACAACACTCCCTGCCCTGTGCTGGAGGCAGGTGAAACTTGTAGAACTCCTAGAAAAATAACTAATTAACCAAAAAAGAATGGGATTTGATATAGTCGATTTGGGCAAATTCAGCTCAAAATGTTGGTGTTGCTAGGCTGTAGAAAATTTACGTTTGCAGAACATTTCAGGAAAGGTGCTTCCAAGAACTCTGTGTGCAATAGCCTCTTTCCAGAATTGCTTGCCTAGAAGTGGTCCTTTTGGCATAGCTAAGGTTTCCATTGATATTTTTTTATTTGGAGTGCTGAATGCAAGGACACAAAGCACAGGCAGTTTGAGATCCTCTTGAATGATGCATGGAAAGGAAACAGCGTGAACCTGATACTATGGATAAATTTGCATGGCTATTTTGTATACTCAGCAGCCAGAGGAAGCTGGAAGCATTTTGTTTGGATGAAAAGGTATCTTTCTGAAGTAGGATTTTATCTGCTTTGTAGGAGAGTTACTCTTAATCCTAACATGAGCCTCATGAAATTAATCTGTTCTTATATCAGTAAGTGAATTCAGATCAGGTCCATGACCAGTCTAACATATCTGGGCTTGTTTTACTGTTTATTCATAAGTCATCGAGGTTTATCTTTAAGGCACAGTGGAAATGTTGATTTTACTATTCACCAGAGTTACTGTACTATGATGAGTAAATTCCTATGGAGTGAATAATTAATTTCAATGTAAATTTAGGTTTTTTCTATGTCATTTCATGGACATAGAATTTATCATATTGGCTTGTTTGATACCCTGCCTCAAGCAAAGATCAGTGCATACAGTTTGGGAAGAAGTTAAAAATACCATTTTTTCCATCTTAAATTTTACCTTATTCCCTCTGTAATGCTGTACATAAAGCCTATTGGTTTGTATGCTGGAGCATAACATTTCTTCATTGTTATCATCTAACTTCTAGTAATTGAGTACTTTTTATAGTTATAAATGTATCCACCCATGTTTATAAGCCCAGGCTGAGAAACACTCTGAGTCTTCCAGGTCGTAAAGCCTCAGACTAACTGATACTGAAAGAACTTTGTTCTTTATACTACTCTGCTAATAACTGTAAGTGATACCATAATTATATCTGGTCTCCTTCACAAATTAGCTATCTGCTTGCAGTATCTTCTTCTTATATATACAGGTATATGTATGTGTATAGCTACTTATATTGACCTTTCAGTGCTTTCCTCTTTTTGGGTTTACAAGCATCCTCTTTGCTGCATTAGGAATGGATTTATTTTTGTATCTTCTTTCTTTGTAAGACCCAGTGCTCATCATTCTACAGGTGTATTATACTAGTTCTTTCTGTGTTTAGAGGACTGGCCACACCTGAAATAAATACTGTGTTCAGTTTTGGTCCCTGCTACCCAAAAAAAGATGAGGACAGGCTGGAGATGGTCCAGAGAAGGGCCTCAAAGATGATCAGAGGAAGAGAAGGCTTAGGGGAGATGTTATCACCATGTTCAGGTATTTAAAGGGTGGCTACAAAGAGGATGGAGACTCCCTTTTACAAGGAATGCCATGGAAAGAGAAGGGATAAAGGGTACAAGTTGCTCCCGTGGACATTCCAATTGGTCACAAGAGGACTATTTTTCACAATGAGAACAGTCAGCCATTAGAATAACCTCCTCAGGGAAATGGTGGAGTTCCCCACATTGGGCATTTCTGAGGTTTGACTGGAAAGGCTGCTGGGCCATTTTCTCTAGACTGTGCTTTTACCAAGAAAAGTTGGACCAGGTGATCCTTGAGGTGCCTCCTGACCTGGTAGTCTGTGTTTCTGTGACTGTTCTGCCATCCAGGCTTGAGTTTGGATAACATAAAATGTATTGCTCTCATGTCAATGTCTCCTGCAGCTTTTTCACTGATATGGGAAAGATAAGCTATCTTTCCGTATCCTATGCTAGTGCAACCAGTAATAATAATAAAAAAAAATGATAGTCACTGAACTCTAATGATTATTCATTTTGTCATAAAGATTAAGAGCATTATCACAGTAAGATAAAAAGTTAATCTCCAGTAAGTTAAAAAAAAAAGTTAATCTCCACTGCTGTTTTATTCCAGACCACTAGTGAAACACAGAATCATTTGTCCTTTCACGTTGTTAAAGAACTGATTTAGCTGGCACTTAATTATCTTTGTATTTGGAGGTCAAGAATAATTTTGGCATAAGTAAAAAGATCTTTCAATGTAAGCTGAGTTGGGGAGGGGGAACAGAAAAAACAACAAATAAATTTGGGCAGTTTTGTCTTGAAGAAATATCAGAAAACTCAGTGTGTGTGTTCATATCAAGTTAACATTCTGTATGTTACCTCCATTGCTCAAATCTTTATTATACGGAAATATTTTAACCAGCTTTTAATTAGCATTTCTACTTCTATCCTTACTGACCAAAGGGAATATGTGATGTGTTCTTGTTTTAAAGTTCCTTCTGTGTGTCTCACACTTTATAATGCGGTATTTTCTTACTGAGACTAGATGGAACTCCTAGTTCAATCTGGCAGAGATTAAAAGACACCAATAGTGCTCGAAAGCTGTTTTGTTCTCATCACATGGACTTAAAGAATCCTGGATAACAACACAGGAATACTACAGGTTAAACCATGTATTTTGGGTGGATTTTTTTTTTTCTATTAAAGTCCAAAGCAGTTTGATTCAAAGCCCGACAAGAGAAGCAGAATTTTCATTTTTTGTAAATTATAGATAGTACATAGTAATAACCAGCTGGTTATTGACATAAAAGCACAACCTGTGTATGCAAATTATGCTATCTTTGCTGTCATTAGAGACAACAGCTTTAAGGATGATGCAGCAATAGATGGTATTTGCAGCAGGGACAGAGGAGGTGTGTCCATGATGCCAGACAAAAAGAACAGCAATAAAAGAAAATTAGCTCTCGAGTCAGCATTTTTGCAGTCCATTGTCATTGCAGTAGCAGCTGCTTGGAAATGAGGCAAACAGAATTTGAAATGAAGAGCTGGAAAAGAAATTGCCACTTGCTTGCAGGGATGGAGACAACTGTCGGGTCTGATTGCCAGTTAACTGTTCTGTTTTTTCTGAAAGCTTTGATAACAGGTCAAACAAGTGGTTGCTCAGCCACAGATACTCCTCTGTACACAAAGAAATACCGTGGTGGTACCAAGAGTAGTTGGTATCTGTATTGTGTTGGATGTGGATGAGTTCCAGGAACCTCCAGTGAATTGTCTTTAGATACAAAAAAGCCTTCCAGGCATAGAAGGCAGGCTAGGAATAGTTGAATATTGCCAATTCATATTAAGCACATTGTCAAGGACCAAAAAGAGGATCAAGGGCACTTTTTCAGCATTAAAACAGTGTTTGTACCTACCCTGTCCTGGGGCAGCAGGAGATAGTTTAATGTAAGCATAGACTACAGAAAATCGAAGTGTTGTGTGAATGCCACCACAGTACAGAGAAATGTTGTCTGTAAGTTAATGTACCTTTCAACAGATAGTCACAGTTCCAAGACACACGTACCTTTGGAGACTAAATCTTGCAGAATTGCATGTGCACTGAGTCATCTTGGGTGGTGATAAGCCTGGGTATGCAAGGTATTTATGAGCTTAGATAGGAGGTCGATGTTTCTGTATTGAAATTGTCTGAAATGTCTGACATTTAGTTTAGGTGTTGTCTCTGATTATTCAGACTCTCTCTCCTGAATGCCAGAACCATGATTGCAGCACTTCTGCTGTTGAATTGACCAGCTATTTCACCCTATAATGATATCATAGGCTATTTAAGGCTGTCTCTTTAGAGCAGAGTTATTAGCTTTATTTGTCTGCTTCATTCAAGAACAGATGTTTCTACTGTGTAACTGAAACGTCTTTGGAAATCAAAGATTGCTGTTTTCTGAAATAGAATATCATACAAAATCTAAATTATGAATCATAAAAGGGCAGCAGTGAAACTCATTGCATTGCAACTTTTCAGAAATTGTTTCTGATAAAATCTGACTTAACCATAATGGTAAATAGATAAAAACAATGGTACAACAGAAGTGATGTTGTCTTTTACACCTGCATGGCTAAATATGTCGCTTATGCTTTGTCATCCCGTTTCTGTATTTCAGAGAAGTGTGATGCTGTCTTTTGCAGATTTGGAATCCTTTCAATTTCCTTAGTAATTTGGATTTAAATATTTTAGTTTTTCACCATTTTTTCCACAGTTCATTTTTTCTTTAATTGCCACACCAGCTTTCCAGTGAAGGTACTTGTGCTTCCAGAAATATCAGTGTGAAGTATCATTTTTTTCCTGAATATATGTTTAAAAAATTTTTTTCTCTCGAGTATGAAGACTATACATGCTGTTGGTAAGCTTAGCAAAATGGATAAGTAGGATTTTAGTACTTAAATAGATCTAATGGCATAAAGGAAGAAGACTTAACCTGCCGCCCACACTCAAGGCCATATCCTGTGTGACCCACAGGAACAGTCCCATTGAAGACACAGAACATACTAACCCCAGTAAAGTAGACAAGAGCTATTTAGAATAACCCATTGTTGTTTAAGAAATCTTTTTATATAACATCATGGAAGAAAAGCTTTCCATAACAGGTGGGAAATAAAGGTACAGTTTTTCCCAAAGGCACCCAGCCAAGTCCATGGTAAAACCAATGGCTGAAATCAGGTTTCCCCTTCTAGAGCCTTGTCCAGTGGGCACCAGTACTGTTCTGTTGATAGGCACAATTTTTGGAGAAGCAGCTACATATAGCAAATCTGAATATAATTATTATGAGCAAATGGTAGCCTGGTCATCACAGGAATGTTTTTCTTTTTGCTCTAAAGCAAAGACACTGAACCAGAAGGGAAAACGTATGCAAGGGCAGAGTGACTGTGATGAAAATACTTGTGTACGGTGGATTTTTATCCCTCGTGGCTTACAAAGGAAAAGCGAAGATGAAACTTTGGCAGTCATGGGAGGCCCCTGTAGCACAGTGTGCTCTCTCCAGCCAGGTGCTGCTCAGAGCTTAGTGCAGGCAGGCAGTGCTGCGATGGGCTTGCCTTGTGTGTGCCATGGCACGGGCACAGTAGAAGACAGCAAAGCAAATACAGGCTTGTGTATTGAGAGAATTCCATGTGACTTCTTTACAATGCTGTGCTTACTACCAATAAGTCTGAATCATGCTGTGGCAGTAAAGCTTCAATAAGAGGAAATGGGCAAAGATCTGTCATGGGGATTTATCAACCCCTTGTAAAGGTGCCTTCAATTTTGTTTTGCTTTTTTATGGGGATGATTCACATTGAGACTCCAATCTCTGCTTCAGTAAAAGCCTTCATTCAGCTCTTTGACAGTGTCATGAGACAACAGCGTGTCGGAAGAGTGGTGAAGGTCAGCAGGTTGTATCTTCTGCAGCAGCTGTGGAAAGTCTCCTCAGTGTTCACCCAGGGAGCGTAGGCAGGTACTTGGAAGTGTCCCACTGAGGTTTACTGCTGTGTAAACCTTGGAGTGCTCAGTGCTTTGGAGGACTAGGTCCTAGCACTGACCACTCCTTGGCAATAATGATACCGCGTTGCACTTAGGAATTGATGTTTCTAGAAATTGTTTGTTGAAGTGTAAGGAGATTTTACTGTTGGAAAACCACTCAAGTGATGGAAATAGGTTGCTTAATCTATGCAAATGAAAACACCAAGTGTATGTAAACAGGTCCTGCTGTTGTGAATTCTAAGCCACCGTTATGGTGAAAAGAATTGCTGAGTATTTGATGTACTTGAAAATGTTGTTTGTAGTGTTTTAAGTGTGCCAGGCCTGGACATGTCATTGGAGTCTGGTACCTTGTGTAGACAAGATCAATAACTTATATGTATCTGGAATTAAAGGCTTACATCTTTCCTGTTTATTGTTATTAGGTATAAGCAATTGAGGACAACCCTTTTTGCTGTCCAAAGATGGAAAACAACATAACTACTATATCTCGTGAAGAGCTTGAAGAACTGAGAGAAGCATTTGGCAAAATAGGTATGTTTTAAATAAGAAAATAATAAGGATGCCATTAACATTGCAAAACTGTTCAGGATATGTGGAAGAAATCTTGATGGGTCACCTTGTTTTGATAGGGACGTGTTTTCTCTATGTTGCCAGTAATATCTATGAAAATAAGAATGTTTACATAGAGTCCCTTATTTTCCCTGAAACTGTGTGTGTTAATTTCTTTCAACTTTGGCACTGAAAACATATATTTTCTTGATGGGCAGTTGCACTATTTGTGCCATTGCATAAGCTACATAATAGGTCTCAAAATTCAGTTTTTTGAATTACAGCTGAAAAAAAAGTTTGATTAAGCTTCAGGTGTTATATTACTGACACTTGGTTTTTACTTTACTTGCATGCTTTGGTGAACTAATAATTTAATTTATTCTATTGGGTTTTACATTTTAAGTAAGCTAAACTTGGAGATTTTTAGTTTTTTGTAGCTAGCAGATGTTAATAAATAACTGTACAATTTTCTATGCTTGACAGGATGTTTATAGATTAATCAGGGTAAATAGAAAGAGTGAGAAATTAAATAGCAGCTAACTCTTATTTCCAGGTTGCACTGCTGTTGTTGATGTTAAAGTTCATGTTTGTTCTCTTATTTGCTGCAGTTCTCGGTGGTGATGTGTAACTGTGCAGCTCAGGAAATGAAACAAACATGTTTCCAGTCAGTCATAATGGGGGGAACAGGGCCATTTTAGTCTAGAAGTCTTAAATATTAGGAGTCTTTGGCTTGGTGAAGAAACTATTGAGAAGCTGTATGTTAGAGAATTGTAAGACAGTGAGTAGTATGGAGAAGGTGAAGAGGGAATTTCTCAGGTTCTGTCAGTACAGGTATCACGTGATGCCCAGTAGAGACTCAGAAAACTTAAAATTAAAAGAAGTAACTTTTCTTCATTACAAATAATGAAACCATGAGTCCATTACTCAGGATGTTATTGAGACAAAAAAAAAAAGAGTAGAAATTCTAAAGGGAGAAAAATACATCCATGGAAGCTAATTCTTGAATTCCTATTAAACACTCATCATGACATCTGTAGCTGAAGAACTTTATAGACTGCAGGTGCTGGAACAACAGGCCACAGAGAAGGGCACTGTGTATATGGATCAGTCTAATGTCAGGGAGATGTCAGGATAGCTAGATACTCACTGGAGGTGTCTGACAGCTTTTCAGTTTGGTTGATTTTTCACTATCTGCATTCCTCCTTTTTGTCCACTTCCTGTGCTGCTCCTACTCACTGAAAAGCATTTTCTTCCTTTCTGTAAAGCATAAAAATTAAGCATGATTAATTTTAGTTTAGTTTTTGGGGTTTTTTTTCACTTTTACATTTCCAATGTCTTTATGGATAATTTGTTTGCAGTTACATTGGTAAACTGAGAGAAGGCATGTATTTAACTCTCAGCTTGTCATCATGGAAACTTATCCCAAGTGAAAGATAAACCTAGAGAAATAAAAGAGCCGGTAATCTGAGTGAGCTCATGAGCATGTCCTCTGCTGTTTAGACCATCCCTGTTATTACGTGTGGTTTTACATGTCTGCAAGCCAGTGGATGAATTAATCCGTATGCAGGCTGAGAGTTTGTCTGTGTACTGACTTGTGAGTTGTTGGGAGTATCGAAAATAGAAAATTATTCTCTTTAAACCAGTTGTTTCTAGCCTTTTGTCAGCAGTGAAATGTGGCTGCCTTATGAAGCTGTATAGAAGCTACACAGTGTTAGTATGAATTACAAGAAAATTACTGTATAGCAATCAATTATGGCTAGAGATGAAAGCATGTTTCTCTGCTTGCCCTTCTGTAATGAGAGGCATGTTCACCCACTCTGGTATTAGCGGCTGAGAGTAGAGGCAATGTGGAGAGAGATTTTTATCCAATAAACAAACAAACCCAAATGTGGGAGCACCTTGACAAGTCAGAAATTGTTTACCTTAGATGGATTGTTTGTAGAGCTGGGAAAATACTATTAACTAATATTTTTCAAGAGCTTTAATATGATCTTGAAAGACACCAAAAATTGTCAAACATGGAAAATATTAGCATTAAGTGTATAAAGTGATGGGCATTATGACCAGCATTACTTAGGCTGGATTTGATTTATTGGATTTGCTGGAACTTCATCTATACTGTGTGTGTTCTATAACTCCTGCTTTTAAAAGTACTGCTATCCATTGCACAGCCAATACACTACAGGTACAGGTGAGGCTATTTTACAGTCAGTTTCAAGTTTTGCTTGTATAAATGTGTATGGATACTTATGGAAATATGCATAGGTTTAAAAAATAGGAACAGTTAATGTGGTTGATTCATTTATGTGTTACTTTGGATAAAAACATAGGTGTTGAATGATGCTTTATTATACTAAGATGAATTCAAGACAGCTTCCTGCACAGAGATTGGCCTAAGGTGAAAGTACAAAGGGAGGTCTTGATTGTTTGTCTACTGCTGCATTATTCATCATGAATAACACAAATTATACTCAATTTTTCTTTATTTTGATATGATACAGCCATTCCTTTCTTTCCACAATTGTGGAGCTATACCATACCTCTTGCTGAAAAAAAGCGTTCTGATACTTTGCTGCACATGAACATTCCTGACATGTGGTCTTGGGAGCCAAATGTAAGTGAAGGTGACAGTACAAATTGCTCCCAACAGAGCTAGTTAATAGATTAAGGAAGGTCACCTTTAACAGATACAGATCATCCTGGATTTATTCCTCACAAGTAAGCCTGATCACATCAAAAGTTTTGAAGAATAGAAAATGTCTGTCAGATACTAAGATAAGAAACAAAATGCAGTCAGGCGGAGTTCTTGTGTAAGTGTGCTTTTCTAATAACATACATCAGGTCTGAGTTTCCTGATTGCAAATGGTATAATGTTGAGAGTAAGCATATATTCATTGATCTTCCTATAAACTTGAAGGTTTATAGATTTTTTTTTTTTTTATTGGGAGCCTTAAAAAAAAGGGTCAAACTTCACTATTTGAAAATTTGCTATCTTGTTATAGCTCTGCTTTGGGATAGTAAGAGTACATGTACTGAGAAAGTACATGACAAGATGGCAGAAGTCCTAGACAGTTGTCTCTCTCATTCAAAAGTATTCTTTCTAATTTACTTATCTCTGTCAAGAACGGAAATACTTATTCCTGGAACTGCATTTCTCACACTTCGTATATTCTTAACAGTTACTGTGCTTTTTTCTTTACATAAGTATAACAACTTGTGCTTTCATTTGACAGATATTGACAACAGCGGGTATGTCAGTGATTACGAGCTTCAAGACCTGTTTAAAGAAGCAAGTGTGCCTTTGCCTGGCTACAAAGTCCGGGAGATTGTAGAAAAAATCATTTTAGTCACAGATAGCAACAAGGATGGGAGAATCAACTTTGAAGAATTTGTCTCTGTAAGGCATTGCCTTTGAATGTTTCTCTGCTGTCTGACATCTCTTGAGAATTAGGGTGGAAAACTGAATTTATATGTATAACTATTATTTTGAATTTGCTGTGACAATTTAGAATATCCTATGTAGTTATTTTCTAGTCTTTGTCTCCCACTCTCCTATTTAATTTTATAGATCTGCTTTGAGCAGCATGTGAGAGGACAGAGTTGCAATCAGTCCTACTTTCTGTTTCCTCAGAGATGAGGGGATGGACAACATGGTGTAGGAGCTGTTGGGCCAGTCCTTGCTCTGACAAAAGAGCAGACAATGAGATAGCAGCCTCTGAATGATCTTCCTAGTGCAAACATTAGTCTATCACTATTCTTAATCTCTGTAGTAAAGGCTATTTATTACTGGGAATGAGGTACAGTTGTTCCCTTTGAGTGAACAGACGTCAAAAGTTTAGCCTTCTTGAAATGGGGATCACTCACCAGTGCATTGTAAGAAAATGAAAAACTTATCAGGCTGTTGGTTCGTGTGTATTTGGGAAATTACTTTTTGCTTTGAATTTAGAGTAGTGCAGCTAATTGCAGGTTGCATGTTGAACTAGTTATTGGTCTTTCTTTCCAAGATTCTAATTTGAAGCGGTTCATAGGTGAGAGGCAAATATTTGCCTCCAGATGTTGAACTGTATCTATTACTTTATTGACAGACCTCTTAATTTGGGACCTCTACAGTCTTTCAGCAAATCTCTGACATACCGGTATATCCAATGTGGTTTACATTGCAGACAGCTGAAAAATGGTATCAGCTTGATTAAGGGCATGTGCAACCATCATGTTGTAACCTTTTCCTGTGAGGGATGTGGTGAAATAAGTGGGAGAAATATGCTATAGCCATCAAAAATGTGTGTATCTTTAGTTGCCTTCTTCAGTTTACCAAAATATTTGTGGAAATATTGTGCAGATTGTTCTATGTCTACGTTTTTAAATAGCATGGCTTAATAAAGGTATTCAGAAATAATATGTTAGATATCCACTATGCACGTTTTATGAAGGGATTTAAACTAGTTTTACTCATACAGTAAATTTACAGTCAATGTAAATTTCAAAGAAAGGCAGTCAGGTTAACTACTGACCCTAGAGTGCTTACATGAATTAACACCTAGTTATTTGAAGAACACATCTATCACAAAATGCTCTCTATTTTTTTTGATTTCAGATAATTCAGGAATTGAAAAGTAAAGATGTTAGCAAATCTTTCCGAAAATCAATAAACAAAAAGCAAGGTATTACAGCGATTGGAGGCACATCTGCAATATCTAGTGAGGGGACACAGCACTCTTATTCAGGTAAGAAATAATTAAACATGGGCAAATTTTTCATGGAGAAAACTCTACAGGTGAAGGAAAAAAAACCCAACTGGAAAATGTTGATGTTGAAAGCAAATTAATACAGAGAAAGCATGTGGCGATAGGCAAGATTAGTGTGGGCAATAGTTTATTAATTATGTTTGGTTGTTACTATTTCATGTTGCACTTAGAGGTAAGTTGGGTCTCTTTTTGAGAGCAAAAGGGGAAAACAAACGCTGACAAGCATGTAAGGGGAGAAAAATGGCCCTTTTGGCATTCCTCTAATAATGTTAGTCAAGCTTTTGCCTTCATTACATGCTGATCTACTCTTATTCCTATATTCAGATAAAAATGAATTTGCATTTTAATTTCCACAGTGTTAATTAAAATAAAATTCCACCATATATCCTTTGTGGGTGGAATGGCCTCCTCAGCTGTCTCTGCCATTACAGAATTGTTCCCTCCTAATGTTGTTTTGCATAGCCTCTCTCACACTTAGGACCTTGCTTTTAATATTTGATCTGTTTCTTTCTACCTCCCCCTGCTGCATGTAATTTAAGTTGGTAATTGTGCCTAATTGCATTGCAGCTCCTGGCCAGAGTGTGAACCCCACCTTCCAGGATCATATTGCAATCAGCAATATTTTTGATTGACTTGAGTCTGGAATTTGCTGTGGTTCTATATTGTGTTAAGATTCTACATATGAGGAAGATTCACTTGGGTTGGCCAAAGGTGGCAATACCCTCTCTTTCAGAATGATTGTTGTACCACCACTTGGTACATCTCCAAAGCAGGGAATATGTTCCATCTCAAAGGATGCCTGTAGGGCATCAGAGGTAATTGTTTGAACTCCCTTTGATTCTTAGTGGAGAGAAAGTGACCCCACTAAAGTGTAATTCCTGTGGCCTGGCCTCACTGGCCATCTCATTTATGATGAGATGAGGTGTGCACTAGGATTTCACCTTGTTTCCCACTGACGAAGAGGTGTAAGGAGTCAGGTGTAGCTCCTTGTCTTGTTTGCTTCTTGAGGTAAGTGAGGGGAATACAATCTGCTCTTCGGAAATTTGGGTACTGGTGCTGTATTGACTGTTATCCCAAGAAGCTTTATTAGACACATAGTAATAAATTCTGCACTAAGAATGAAATTTAAAACTGAGATATTAAACTTCCTAATCTTCTCAAAGCTAAATACAGCTTGGCAATCCAGATGACAGTCTCAAAAAGGCTGCCAGTCTCTCAGAATGAAAACCTGGTTTCCAAACCAGGGTGTGCAGATTGCGATGTTGAATCTTTCAGATCAGAAATCTACCTCTTTACTTTGTAATTGCTGAGAAACTGAATTTGAAGTCAGCCATGAGGATACCTTCCATATGATATGCCTATGATTTTTATGTTCTCCTTTAGGAAATCACCAGATATTTAGAGGGTGTAGTGGGAGAAAGATCAATCTATACTTGCCATTTTTGTGTTCTTTCCCACTGGTCTGATTCTTTTAATAACTGGCCCCTGTGGAACTAAGGGGTTTTACTGCTGATGAACCTTTTTGACCCAAGTATGATGTTTAGTAGTATGTGTTCATAGAAATGATAATCTATTATGTTCATGCTGTCTTTCTTTTCAGAGGAAGAAAAAGTTGCTTTTGTTAATTGGATAAATAAAGCTCTACAGGATGACCCAGACTGTAAGCACCTCCTACCCATGAACCCATCAGATGCCAGTCTGTTTAAATCCCTTGCAGATGGCATCCTTCTTTGGTGAGTCAAAGGCTGTGAGAAAAAAAGAAATTAATGTAAAAGGTTAAATGCTGATCACAGTGACATGAATTGAAAAATGTCTGACAGGCTTTAACATCAAGACTCCATTCTTAGATATATCAACCAGTGTGTAGAATGGGGAAAATCTTTCTCCTCATAGAAATTGATTTTTATCAAATTTTTGTGACTCTGTGCATATGTTATAGAAGTAGTGTTCCAATTCATAATTGACCCATAATTATGCACATCACATATGTGCAGGCTGTTTATAAAGGAGATGGTAATTACACAGTTCATATATTCATTAGCTGAAATAATTAGAAAAGTTGACTATTTAAAATATTTTTAAAAATTACTAATTGTAGTCACTGAATCATGGGATGGGAGGAACAGAAATCTGAATTAAATCCATGGCAAAACAGAGAGCAAATAGTAGGTCCCTTAACTTCAGTCTGCTGTAACCTTCTAGTTAGTTAAAGTAGATTAATAGTACTTGCTCATACACCATGGTAAAAAAAGTTTAAGCATGTTAGTATTGATGTGAATTAGTCTTTGAGATCCACGTAGATACAAGGCACTGCAGAAATGCAGTGCGGAAATATACTGATTATAGTAAAAAATTTTCTGTAGAGACCATTTAACTGACTTTAGTTTACAGTTTTGATCTTCTCAGGACCTTTTTTTGACAATACAAACATGCTCTATTAATTATAAAAGCCAAACGCTCAAGTTTGTTACAGCAACATATTATCTGGGGTGTTCTAAATGAATGGGCAAATATTTAACAGGGAGAGGAGATTTAGAGGATAATTGTTGGGTTTTTTTAAGTTTTGTCAGAAGTGTTTTCAGCTAGTTAAAAGTGTTAGGAGTTTATAATCAAATAGTATATTTTTCTGAGAAATGAAAGTTTGAATAAACTATTGACTTTTCTTCCTTAGCAAAATGATCAACTTTTCACAACCAGATACAATTGATGAAAGGGCTATTAATAAGAAAAAACTCACTCCTTTCACTATTTCTGTAAGTACTGCATGAATAGGAACTTAACACAAATGAAAAAGTCAAGTATTTTTCTGGTTTAATGACAGTTCTCCTGAAGGAGAAAAAAATTTAAAGAAATCTTCAATCATTAAATTGTATTTTCTAATAAACTCTGCTGATTTCTCCTGTTTCTTACATGATTTACAGGAAAACATGTATTTTTCATGCTTTCTGTAGTTCTTTCCCTATTCACTGTTTTTGTTCTGCTTTACTAAGTACCTGAAGAAAATTATTTTAGACTTCTGAGTAGATGGTCAGGTTGTATTTTAGCAAAGCAGAAAGTATCTGCATGGCTGTATGGCAGGATGATTTATTTTCATGGAAGAGAGCAGCTTATACAGAAGATGAGAAGCTCAATTTTTAATTCTGTATGAAGTCGTGAAAAAATTTGAGAGAAACAGTTTTTACAACTTTAGATAGGGTTTAAGAAAATAGGTCTGGAAAAGGAAGTAAATCCATAAGTTACCAGTCCAAGGAGAAAAAAATGCTGATTAAAAACCTTGGTTAATTGGCAAACTTTTCATTTCAGGCTGTTATGTTAAAATATGAAAAGTTAAACCATTCTCTGTTCTAAATCCTCCAAGTGCATTTTGTAATCTCTACTTATTTAAAGATGCTTTGTCAGAAAAGATGATGCTACATGTGTTTATGTTGTCTCTGTAGGTAGTTAAAATATGACACGAGAAAATAGCAATATTGATGAGAGCTTCCAGCTATTTTTTCTTGGAATGTTTCATCTATGACAGTCATTAGCTTTACTTTCAGTGTCAGGGTATTGCATTGCCATGATTTTCTTATGCTCTCCATTCAACTACAGTTTAACACTTGCTTGCGTAAGTCTTTCAGCCTGTATAAGATTCCAGATGGGATGACAGGGGTGTCAGTTTCCTCCTGCACAGCATGGAATTCCATAGGAACACCACTTCATCAGGCCACTGATATTCTGAGCAGTATTGCTTAATTTGTGCAGCTGATACTTATGAATTACAAAAAGTATTTTGATTAGAGTATTCCTCAGTGATCCAAGCTGCAGAAGGTGATCCACAACTTTTTTTTTTTTTGCTGGGTCTGTATTAAACACTGTCAATAATGTTTTCTGCTAAATTTTGGTGAGGTACGAGGTAGTTCACAAAAAATCTCTGGAGTGCAGTTTTCCACTGGGAACTGTTGAACTAATGCATTATTTCTTCCAAAGTTTAATTTGAACTTATTTACTAAGAATTACAGCCTCATAAGTTTGTTAAACAATGATATTCCAAATAGGAAAACCTAAACCTGGCTCTGAACTCGGCATCTGCCATTGGCTGTACGGTTGTCAATATTGGATCACAAGATTTGCAAGAAGGAAAGCCACATTTGGTGTTAGGACTCTTGTGGCAGATCATTAAAGTTGGTCTTTTTGCTGATATTGAGATCTCCAGAAACGAAGGTAAGAGCAATGCCAGGTATAGCAGTGCTAGCCATTTGGGATTAGCTGAGACCACAGTAGCAATGATTTCAGCTTTCTTTCAAACTTGCTTTTAGCTCTTATTGCCTTGCTAAATGATGGGGAAGAACTAGATCAGTTGATGAAGCTTTCCCCAGAAGACCTCTTGCTACGCTGGGTGAACTACCATCTGGCCAATGCAGGGTGGCAGAAAATCAGTAACTTCAGCCAAGACATTAAGGTATGTAGTTATTTGCTCTGATAATTGAACACAGTGCTATCAAAAAACACACTATGCATAGAAACAAATTAATCAGATGAGAAGAATTTAGATAAAATAGTAATCTTCTAGAGTTATGTTTGTCCTGCATTTTTCAGCACTGAAAGATTATTATTTTTGATCTCCCACATCCTATTCAGTTACTCATGCTATCACATCACAATAAACATTTCCAACAAGCTCGTATTCAGGGAAGTTCTAATGTTCTAAGATGCTGATTAGTTATGTAGGACAATTTGCACCACCTTATTTGCTAACTAATAACTCCCAGCCAGTGCTTTGCTGGTGTGCCAAGTGACTGACACAGGGAACTGCTGCTTCCTTGGGGCAGCTGGCAGAGCTGCATAATTCTCTCTTCAGTCACTCTGCATGAGGTATGCAGAGCAATGCAGGAGCCCAGTTGAAGAGAGAACAGCAACTTGTTAAAACTGAAAGCAAAGGAGGACAATTCCCCAAGGTGATAAAACCTCCTTTCATTGAAGAAAACCATGTAATTAATTGCTAGTTACATCTTTTCAAATGCCACCTGTTATTTAAAACAAACCTTTAACTTGGGTTTTATATGAAAACTGCTACTATGGTAAAAATACTATATGCTGTTTAAGAGAAGTAACTAGTAGGGTTTTATTTTTTATCCTTGTTTCTTATTGGGGTGAGGGTGATCCCAGAAGCACACTGAAAACTGCATCAAATTCATGTAGTTTCTTTTGTCACTTTAGATTCATCCTAAAAGAGCCACTTTGTTCTCTTTTTTTAATTTCCATTACCTCATTGATTAAGGAAGAGAAATTTTTATAAAACAGTCCATTTGAGAAGGACAGTAAAGGAGTAAAATACCAACACTGAACAGAAGATGCAAATTGTTGTGTTTTTTTTTTTTTCTGGGTAACCTATATAAATTTGCCCTGAATGTCTGAATTACAGCAATGTAGTTAATATTCAGCAGAATAAATTTAACTAGCATTGTCCAGGATAATTATCAGACATTCCTTTTCTCTGTCATCTGGCTAAGTCAGTTCTGTGTGAAATAATATAGTATGACCTCATCCATATTAACTGAAATTCAGGTGCTGTATTTTTGACTTAGGTGGCTTTTGGATTGGACTATTAGAGCAACAAATGGATAGGAAAGGCTACGCGCTCGCTGCTTTTTATTTTTTTTTAAATATTACACTGATTGTTTTAGGATTCAAGAGCATACTACCATCTGTTAAATCAGATTGCACCTAAAGGAGATGACCCTGATCAACTGCCCATTAAAATTGACTTTTCAGGATTTCATGTAAGTATCCAGAAGTGAAAAAATAGAGTGGAATTATCTGAGACCTCTGTGTATGTATACAATATCCTGTTTACTGGGCTGCCCCCAAGTCCTCTTTTGCTGTCTAGTGCGTGCAAACAGTCAGATTGCTCAGTGTTACAAAAGCTGAAATGGACAAAAACTTGAAAAAGTTGCAGAGCGCTGCTGAAACAGGATAGTGCATCCTGCAGTCTAAACCGTGGAGCTGTGTTTTACTTGGAGTTTCTTTCCAGCTGGGTCATCCAACACAAATAGTACAACATCCTGCTCAGTTCTCCTCTTCTGGAATTCAGACAAGGAAAAAGAGTAGACTTCACAAACCTTGTGATCCTTCCTCAAACCAAAAAGCATTCAGAAACAACATGTGAGCCCTTCCAATAACCAGCAGGAAAATGTGACATCCATCAGGACTGAAGTTGCAAAGGGACAGAGGGTCTAAAACCAGCCTATGTGGATGTGAAAACCCTTTTGTCTAAACTGCAATATTTATATTGGAAGGATTATTCTGAGAATGCATTTGACACAAAGCTGCACTGCATGCCTCATATCTATATATGAATCAGAATCTAAAGGAGAATCTTGTTATTCATTATAATAATGAACCCCACATGCAAAATTGTTTGCCTACAGGCAAACAATTCTCTCAGACTACTTCATAAAAGGACAGCTCTATTTTCTTTGCTCTTCTTTTGGAAATTTTTGGGGAGTGAGAAAGAATAGTCGGTTTTTAATATAATTTCCTACAGTTCATATGATCATGTTCTGTAATGAGTTATAAACCAGTATACTAATAATAAAGACCAATGGAGAAAACACGTAGGTTGCCAACTTACAATGATTCAGAGGCAAAAATATTAAAAGGAAAGCAGTTTGAGGCATTCAAACTCTTACTGAGGATTTTGGGCATCATGTGTAATCACTATCCTTGAGAGTATCAGTTTAAAGCAGTGATGGTGAACCTTTGGCACATGTAGCAGAATATACAATGTGGGAATCAACAGTCTGGAAATGGAAATATAATCACTACGCTTCTGGCTGTAGTTTCTGGGGTCCATGAGGAATGCTGTGTTGGCAGCTACAGAAGTGAAGGACAGAAAGAAGGTGGAAGGAAGATAGGAATTGGCATGGGCTGTAAGAAGTAGTAGCTCAGGCACTGAGGAATGAGGGAGGAACTGACATGGGCCATTGAAAGATTTTCCTACCTGAAGATTCAGTGGAAAATGAAAATGTGCTGGTACTTACTGCAAATTAATTTTTTTTTGTTTTTCTTTTAGGATAAAAATGACTTGAGGAGGGCTGAATATATGCTCCAACAGGCAGATAAATTGGGCTGCAGACAGTTTGTAACTCCAGCTGATGTGGTTGCAGGCAACCCTAAACTCAATTTGGCTTTTGTTGCAAATCTCTTTAACACATACCCAGCCCTACACAAGCCTGACAATTCATCTTACGATCTCAATTTATTAGAAGGTATTCAACTTACTAAGCATACAGAAGATAATATTAGTGATTTTTGTTTAAGTATTCCTTGTAGGTTGTGATATAGGATTCCTGTGTGATGGTGCCTGTGTTTTCTCACTAGCAATCAATATAAACCTTAGTAGAAGTGCCTGTTGCTGTGTACATTGTTCACTCATGCTAGCCTGACCAAATGGTTATTCCTGAATAACCTTCTGTCGTTCATTTGCAGGAGGAAAAGCTATCCTCCTACCTTCCTTCCAGTTCCCTGTGCTTGTTCCCATACATTATATATTTTAGCTACTGTACAAATTCTAGTTTTTCCTAATTTGCAGTGCCATACTGTGCAACTGGAATAGTCTTTAAAAGTATTTTTTTACATGCTGCATTTATATATGTGTGTGTATATATTAGGTCGTTGCCTTTCAAGGCAGGAAACTTTTTTTTTAAAAAAAAAAGGCTTCTGTATCAGCAATCTATATTAATCTATTGCATCAACAGCCTATCTAGTTCCCATTGTATCAGGGAGTTTGGCCTTTAACTGTACAGTTCAGATCTCTGATGCTAGAGATGAAGGGATAATTGGTAAGAGCCTTTGACTGTTGCCCTTGCTGTGGACCAGCTAATTTAGGGTAATGAAATGGCTCCTGCCAGTGTATTTCAGTTGTTCACTGATCTCAAAGGAGTGTGAGAATCAGGGGTGCCGCACTCGGGAGAATCATCAGCAATGTTCACATATTCCTCTGCACTGCCTTCTCCTGCCTTCCTCTTACTGTTCCTATCAGGTTTCCTTTCCATCTAGGTGAGTTCATCTTCCTTTGCCCCTGTTTTTTCATAATTTGTCTGTGCTGCTGCATCCCTATATCACAAGTCTTGTATCCCTCAGACCACTCCTGTTTCAGGCTTCCCGCTCTTCTCGCTTCCGCTGGGTGCCAGCTGTGGTAGAGGTATCAGAGCACAGTCTTCCCTTTCCAGCTGTGATATCCCCAGTCACTGCAGTCCCTGCTGGCCAGGACAAATGATTGAAGGAAAGGTCTGCTCTTCCTCTGCCGCAATGTTATTAGAAATGTGTGCTCTTGGAAATTTATACAGGAGCTTTTTGGAGCTGGAATATGCTCAGTTCAGCCTCTCTGATCTAAAATTGCTGGTGTGATTTGAAATACCGAAAACTTGGTCAAATTTGGAAGTTTTCATTGGCATGGTAAAAAATAGCTGAACTAGTTTCCGGACTTTCCTGAAATATTTAGATGAAATCAAAGCCTCAGCTAAAACAGTTGTATAAAGTTACAATCACCTGAATGCTAGACTACAATTTCCTAATGATAAATACTGGCCAAAATTAACTTACTATTTGTAGTATATATTTTAGAGATGGGTAATCATGCGAATGTTATCTGATCAAAGGCTAGTAGATGACACTTCTTTGCCACCAAATAATAACTCCCATGGTGTCATGTAGATATAAACCATTAAAATAGTTATTTCAGCCAGAAGACAATATTGTTAATGTTTTGGGGTTTTTTCTGTTAATGTTTTATTTTTTTCCATAAAGTCCTGTGTTTTTACTGTTGTGTTCTCAAGGTAGTGATATAAAATATGCCATTAATTTCTTTATAGTTTCATCATAGATTGTCTGTTGAAATCTGACTCATAATTTATAATGCTTTCCTGTTTTGCTTCATGAAATGCAGATTTGACCCCTCCTAATGTAGGTACTGTATTTAGTACTTTTCTGTACTCCATAAAAGTGTTTATTCTGCAATTTTTCTTCTTTTTTTTCCTCTAGTGATTAATCATCTCTGTCCTTTTCTGCTTGATTTTTTTGCATCATTCTTGTATGTTTCTATTGTTTTAATATGCCGTCATAAGTAAAAGAGAAGGAAAAAACCCGAGGTCTGATGCATGTAGAATGGGGGCAAGAGTTGCAGTAAGTCAAATGCCGTACAGTTATTTCAGTGAGTTTAGCCAGTAAGGGCTTTCCATGAACTGAAATGTCAAGCTGTAGGCATGTGTTGGTGAGTAGAGCTTTCTGAAAGTCTTCATTTTCCTGCATAAATTTCATTTTCTCAGTGACTGTTCCACCCAAAGAGTATGATGTGGCAGTTCTCTTCAGTTTCAGACAATGAATGCTGGGCATAAACTGACATCTGCCCTGATGATACTGAACAAGTCTGGTGATGTGCACTTGCCTATGGAGAGCGTGTCCTCAGGAATACTGACACAGCCAAATGAACACTTGAGCTTGTGTGGGGGTGGAGGAGACAGTCCTGATCTCAGTTAATGCATGACCTTTGCGTGTTGCTGCTGTGCTGAGGAACCTCTTGCTTGGGGGGAAAGCAGGACCTTGGAGTTGTAGTCATACAGAAAGCTGAGCTCTTGGGGGGGGAGGAAGAGGAGGGACTTGTGTCCACCCACTATTCCTCCAGTGTAGATGTCCTCTGCTGTTGCTTAGATTACTGCAGCCTTCAAGGCTGTTACCACGGGCTAATTACTCCCACTCAGGCTGGCTGAATTTAGGGTGCAATTGCATCTTGAACTCAGTTGTCTTCCAGAGAGAATCTTAGGTATTTGGAGCTCTTTATATTCTTGACCCCCTCCCTGTCGCTACTCCCCACTCAGTTTCACAGTGTAATGATCTCAAAGAAAGAGATGGCAATAAATATAAAGGATACTACCAAATTTGCTCCTCTCTCTTTTATGTAGCTCTGCCCCCTTTCTGCAGTTTTCCAATGATTTTGGCTATCTGCTGCACCACTCAGCAGAAGATATGCTCCTGATAGGATCACCAGGTATATTTTGAATAAAAGAATAGAGAGAAAAAGTTGGTCAGTTCTCAGCCATCTGGAAAACTTACGAACGCTTATGTGTTGCATGATAAAGGGATTTGTTTAGAGTGGCATATTAAATGTAGTATGCTGGGTTTAGTTCCTGGATTCCTGCTATCCAAAAGGGTCCAGCCCAACCTGCATGCTCTCACTCCTGCTTGGCTACTTTGGATTCTGTCACCAACATTAAGCATGTGTCTTCAAATTCTCAGTCTGAGTGCGGTGGCTGAGTATCAGCTTTTGTAGCTATGCTGTTTAGTAAGAGTTCATTAAATAACCTTGTTACTGTCCTTGCAATGGACAAGTGTTCCTAAAAGCACTTTGCAGTCAGTACTGTAGGTACTGTGAATCAACTCAAAGCTCAGTAACCTTAAAAACTTTAAAAAAAACCAAAAAACCAAACCACCAAAAACCCAAACAAAACCCAAAAGGTACTTGCTTCAAAATGCTATCATCTCTAAAGATCCTCTTTATAGACTTAAATTATATATAATTTTTGAGTTGTGAATGTGTTTAATGGGAAAACTGATACTTTTAAAAGCTTTGTCACAAAATGTCATTCTTCTTTTAAATTTTCATGTGGGAAGAAATCTGTGAAACAAAGCTGACTGTCTGATGACCTTGCAGAACAGTATTTTTCCTAGTGTCAGCATATATTTATCAGTAACTCTTTAGTTATTTTTACAAGTAAATATTTGAAATAAACACTAGTTCAAATTGCATATGAAAAAACTAATAATTTAGAAAATGTGTCAGTAGGATGAATATAATCTATTTTATAATTACAGGAGAGTAACTGGTAAGCTGGCTGAAACTTTTTAAATAATATTTGTTGTGTTAGAAATTGTAAACTACAGCTGAATTTTCTGAAGTCCAGAGCTTTTTGTATAAAAGGGTAAGAGACCTAGATTAAAATGGTAACCTCTGTCTAAAAATCAATGTTATGAAATAGGTGTATGCATGGAAAAATAATATTAAAGAGGTTTTCTTTCTAAATGTTTATACAGGAGCTTCATTTTGCAAAAACATTCATTATTCTCTAGTCAGCCTGGAAGTGCAGTACTAAATGAGAGAGTTTCCATGCTATATAAACCTCAGCAGGCAGAGTTGGTATTGATACCCTCCAAGGAGCAAATGAGAACAGCAAAGAAAAATCTTACTTAGGTATTTGTGCTTCAGTCCAGAGAAATCTGTTCTTTTGTTGTTTGGGGAGGTTTTCTCCCTCCTCGATGTCCTCTCTGTTTGCTTAACTGTGGGAACAAAGTGATGAGGTTATTCCAAGCTCACATATCCAGGCAAAATATTTTCTTAAATGCACTTCTTTGATGTAAGGGAAAACAGCTGGTGCAGCACTGATTCACAGGCAGTTGGCCTCAAATACATTGTTAAAATTTAGGTAGCGTTGTATGCAGAAAATTAATGTATTATTGCAAGCTGTAACTTTACAGAGAAAGAGAGTTGGTCTAGGATTCATGGTGGCAATGAATAAAAGCAGTTTAGGTCAGGATAGTGAACATTGGGTTTTACTTCCTAATTAACATTCTGCAGATCTCATAAGCAGAATTGCTTGTTAAAACTGTGAGGATAACTTGGCAGCTTCACAGATTTAACCAATACAACACTGCCTTACTAAGCCTCCAGTGCTAAAAACTTAAAAAGTGAAGTCTGTTGCTTTTGGGAGACCCTTCACAAATTAACACTGGTAACTTCTGTGTGGAGAGAGTCGAGCTGCACTGTCTGGAGCTTGAAGCAATTGCAATAAGTGTGTTAGTACTGACTTTTAATAAAAAGATGCCATTTCAAATAGATTTAACCATATTGTTGAATGCAATTTCCTTTCAGTTTTAGGAAGTTATTATTAATCATCACTATTTTCTTCATTATATTTTAATTAAGTAAAATACAACAAAATAAATTATCAAATTGTATTTACTCAGAAAAATGTAGTCTAATGGTACTCCCTTGTAGTGCCTCTGTCCCTGTGCCCAGAGCTGAGCGAGTCTGAATTGGACAGGATTGCCTTGAGTATTGCCCAGTAGAGACACTTAGGGAAATTATGAACTCATTTTGGGGAGGGAGAGGGGTGTGAGGAGTATGAGGGCCTTTTAAATAGCACTTATTAAAGTGTTTTCTCCAATAATTTATATAGAATTATATTTGTCACCATAGGAGAAAGTAAGGAAGAAAGGACTTTCAGAAACTGGATGAATTCACTGGGTGTAAGCCCGTATGTGAATCATTTATACAGGTAAGGGTTTTTTAAAACTATGATCTGACTTCCCTTGCATGACAGGGCAAGAAGGAAAGAAAGGAAAAAGAGAGGGAAGCTGTATTTCGACCACAACAGTGACTTCCAAGTTTTCAGACAGTGTGATAGGAACTTCAAAATTGGTCTGTAGAATCATGTCAAGTGGTATCATACTCAAATATTCTAGTCGTGATCTAGAAATACTAGAAAACCTAAGAAGGTTTTTTTGTTGTCCCCTCACTCACTTGTACTTTGAATTACAATTTTTTTAAAAGTTGAGATAATTGTGTTTTATGATGCACGATTTTTTTTTCCTCAGTATACTGTAAGAAGCTATGCAGTGTGCTATTCCCTCAAATGAAGGGCTTTATAAGGTGCTTTTAGATGGTTGTGGGCACTTTCAAATTGTGCCAGCAGTTGATTCAAATCCTGTCAATAAAAGATGAGATAGAGAAGAACTGGGAGCATCTGCTTGCATGTATATTTGCTGTTAGGTTTCATTGTTTCTGTTTTCTGACCTCTGTAAAGTGATCTGTAGGTAGCTTAACGTGGAGAATTTAATTTATTAAGTAGCTCAAAGGGATTATCAGGAGTGCAATATATAATGGGAAAATGATATTTTCCTACTATTCTTTTTTCACAAAATAAGTACGTTGCTTTTGATTATTCTTTAGCAAAATACATCTGTATGTGCAGATAAATCATCCATATTGAACACTTGGAAAAGTCCTGAGGAAACTAAAAGTAGATCAATACATTAGAACTCTGTAGTAGCTATTTTGTCTATGCCCATCCTATGAAAGCAATTATTTAACTGAAGTTGGTAAAGCCAGTGGCTGAGCTGAGCTTACTTCGCTAAGACCTGTGCAGATAATGAAATTAAGTGCAGAATTTGATATATATATATATATAATTGCAGAAATCAAGCAATAGAATATAGGCCAGCTTCTCTACAGAATGACACAATTTTTTATTTAAGTCTCTGGAATTTTTCAGCAACTGAATTACACTTTGAGGAGTCTCTATCTTATTTTCATTGTTAATATGAGCTTTTGTGCTTAAAAGCATTGTTTTACTCTGGTTTAGTGACCTTTGTGATGCTTTAATCATCTTCCAACTGTATGATATGACCCGTGTGCCGGTTGACTGGAACCATGTCAACAAACCTCCTTATTCCTTACTCGGTGGGAATATGAAAAAGGTGGGTAGACACTGCAGAACACAGCCCAGCTTCACTGTCTCCATGGTGCTGACTGCAGTCTGTGTTGTCTCTATTTGTGTGTCACTGGGCAAATGTATCTTCCAGGTATCCCAAGGAATACATAGTTATATCACTTTATGAATATGGACACCTTTTGGCAATATTTAATTTATGGTCTAATTTGGTTGTATAAGTGACACAGCTATTATTGCCTGCTGCTCTTACACCATGAGGTGTTTCCTCACAGCTGCCCAGGGGATTTGTGCAAGACTTGCAGAATCCAAGTTTTCAGTTGGTTTTGTGACTGTAGAGGATAAAAATTACTCTCTGTTTAATAAGAACATATTTCAATATTTTTTCAAGCAAAGTTTTGATAAAAGTATATTTTAATTCACTGCCTTATTGAAAGTGAACTTGGTTCTTTCAAATATGGAAAAAATATCATTTGAGCATTGCGCACTTGTTTTTATATTAAAAAAAACTGTGTTATTTTAATCCCAGTGTAGATAGACTAGAAAGCTTTCTCTAGCTTCAAATCTCACCACAGGTAACAGTAAGCCAAAGTAATTAAAAATACATATAGATTATAAGTCCGTATTGCAAAAATATTAAGGTGTTTTCATTTTTTGCACACAAAATTTATTTTTAGATTGAGAATTGCAATTATGCAGTAGAACTTGGGAAGACAAAAGCCAAATTCTCACTGGTTGGTATTGCTGGACATGATCTAAATGAGGGTAATCCAACTCTGACTTTGGCTTTGGTATGGCAGCTGATGAGAAGGTAAGTCAGGCACAGTATATGATAGATGTGTATATGTGTCTGTGCGTGTGTGTGTGTGTGTCTGTATATCAAGGCAATTTAAGGCCAGTGGTCAGTTCACCCAACAGGTATTTTAGAGCAATCTCTAAATATCCCTCTTCTCAAAGATAAACTTTTTTATGTGTTTTGTAATATTACATACTGTGTAGTGATTGAAATAACAAGTTAAAGCAACAATTAAAACATTAATAAACTAGAAACTGGGATTAAAATTATAAATCCTATAGTGAATAAAAAGAGCTCAGTTTATTTCATGTGAATTCCATGTATCTTTCTGTAAGTAGAGAGTAATTTAAATATTTGTAAAACCCAAGGAGGAGGCAATATATGATAGAGAAGCTAAAAGTATAACAAAATTGTAGGCCATCACAGCTATGGTAACACATAACTGTCATAAAATGAAATCCTGCTAGTATACTGAACAAGAAAAAAAAATTATAAACTGATTTCAATAAAGAGCTTTTTATTGCAAATGTTTTCCACAAAGTAACTTTCTTAGACCTATCACAAAGCACTTAATGCTTTTTTTTTCTCAGACTCTTGTGATTGGTTTTCAAGGTGACTAGGATGGTAGGGAGCCATTTAAACTTATAAAGTAAAATTAATTATGATGTGCTGAGTTAAAGACATAAAGACGTTACAGTCAATATTATGAGGTTTGGGATACTATTTTTTCCTTGCAACCACTGAAAAAGTGATTTAAAGTACTAGTTTATAAGGTCAGTACCTTATAAGAGAGGTACTTGGCATTGTTACTGTGACGAAGTAGTATTTTCCTTGTAGCTTTGTACTGTTGGAAGGGTTGAGTTCTACCATCCTGGCTCTTGTTTTCTTTATTGAAGGTATACTTTGAATGTACTGTCAGACCTTGGAGAGGGGGAAAAAGTAAATGATGAAATTATTATTAAGTGGGTGAATCAGACACTTGCAAAAGCAGAGAAGAAAACTTCAATTACAAGTTTCAAGGTAATCAAATTTATTTACTTTTCTTCCCATATACAATCAGGCCTGGGATTTTTAACATGATACATTAACAATTCGGCTTTAACAGTGGCTCTCCCATCAGCTGGCATAAGTATTTACAGAAATACTTCTGACTATTTTTGAATCTTCAAAAGTATTTTGTAAATCTATTAATAAGAAAAAGAAATTTGAATAGCTGCTGTAAGATACAGAGCAAAAACTCCAACAACAAAAAAAAAGGAAAAGAAAAAGGAGTTTGAACTTTCAGAAGGGCTTCTGTCTGAAGTTACCAATGTTTGTGCCTGGCATGTGGTATAACTTCCAGATTTTTAGATATAGGCGCACTCATGTTTGTACAAGCATGAAGAACAATTTTGGAAATCCTGGGGACGGATCGGCACTTTACTGACCGCCGGTTAGAAAGATGTTCTCGGTATGGCAGAGCCAGGAGAGGGAGCCCCACGTCACCAGCGACATCTTGTGTCTTCCTTGCAGCTGTCCCGACTCAGGCGGGAGCTGTCCCTTTCAGCAAATGGGAACAAATCGATAAAGGAAGCTTTCCTTCCACATCAGTGCAGTGTTAAACACTAAAGAAGCCGTGGGTGTGCCAGGCGTGTTGTGCTGTGTCAATCTCTTTAGAAATAGCACATTATATTTGCATGCGGGTGCAATTATTAACATTCTTATATGGGTTCCTTGCATAATCTGCAGCAGTTATGTATGTGATTCACAACAGCAAGGTACATATTGGAGAGCTCACTTTAATTAGGTAAGCATTATTAGGCAAAAGGTAATAAAATTTTGTAGAACAAAATGTTGCATTTTCATTCTAGGAGGTAACGTAGGTCTTTATTTTCTTAAGAGCGATTGCTGCTTCTCTTATTTCTACATAAATTGTAATAATGTTGGTATTAAATCAAAAACGTCTGAAGAGAATCTGTCCCACATCTTGCTTTTTGGTATGCCTGTGTTTTTTGGGGGCTATTGCTTGTGTTTTTAAGGTCATTCAACTGGGGTTTTACAGACAGTTCTGGTCCTTGAATGTCTATCAAAATTCTCTTCCTTCTTTAGGGAAGGGGGGACGTTTCATCAAATAAATTTAAACCATTGGTGTAATAATCATATCAGCACAATGAACCTTATAATTCTGATTGCAGAAAAGAACACTAGATCTCATAAAGGGTGAGGAAAACCAGATTATGAAGTAACAAAACAGGCTTTTGTCTTTCAGTATGTATGCAAGATGTGCTGTAGGGTTTTTGGCCTTGTGAAGATGGAATAATTAAAGCAAATTCCTTAAACTAATCTTGTGCATGTTTTTCTTTTAGGACAAATCAATTAGCACTAGTTTACCTGTCCTAGATTTAATAGATGCCATTGCACCAAAAGCAGTTCGTCCAGAAATGGTCAAGAGAGAAGACCTTTCTTACCAAGACAAATTGAATAATGCCAAGTAAGTTTTAAATGAATGCTTTGTATTTTTCTGAAGTGCAGGAAATAAATGAATTCATAGTGTAATTAATGATTTAATGATTTGTTAACAAGGAAAGATTACACTAATATTAATTGATTTGTTTCAAATAGAATATATAGTAAATTTAATATTACTGAGTTATTTTTCAAGTGTATCTAAAATATGAACTCACCTTCACAGCTGATATGACCTTCCACCACTGCACTGCAACTGGTTTCTGAATAGCCTGCCATAATCCATAATGGTTTTGACAAAAATAAATGCTTTGTTAACCAGTAGTAAAACATTTGTCAGCAGAATGGCTAATTGATGTTTCCTTCACAATAATGTCCATTTTCTAGTAGAGCCTAAGTAATGACTGAACAAGTGTATCCTGCTATTAAAATCTAGGTTTGTTGTTGTGAACCATGACACGTAAGTAGATGCCAGAAAAATGACAATATCGGTTTTCTCTTGTTTTCAAGGTATGCCATTTCAGTTGCTCGAAAAATCGGTGCTCGAATTTATGCTCTCCCAGATGATCTGGTTGAAGTGAAGCCAAAAATGGTGATGACAGTGTTTGCATGTTTGATGGGAAGAGGACTGAACAAAATAAAATAAGAGGACGTGATATAAATTTCTGCCACGTTAAACACGATGAATGCCTCACAGTTTACAGAGTTCTGAAGCTTAGTATGAGAAAAAATTGTATGCACAAATATACTCAGCAATTACCTTTTAATAATGTGTTTATATTAATTAATTTTATTCCATTTCATAACACATGGATTATTTATGGCTAAGACTGTTTTCAGAACGTGTTCATGACCAAATTAACATCCTAGATTTGTATTGCTTGGAAAACACCCACCATATTAATCAAGCTTCATTTGTATTAGTTTCCATAGCATTGTGAGAATCTGCATCATTTTGCATACATTATTTCAGGACAAATTGCAAAACATTGTTTGATTTTTGTGGGTGTTACTTACATGTAGTCATACAAGTTTCAAGGTGCATTCCAATCCTGTTGTATTACTCCAAACTGCACAGAAGTTATCATCCTTGCCTTATTCTTGGAGAGCTTAACTCCTGGAGAGTGTTGTCACTGACTTCAGTGAGAGCAAGTGAAGGCCTGTGATAATGTCTGGAAACTAATGAATACTGATTAAGCTGATGAAACTTTTTTTGTTGGAATAATCTTTGTATGTAGTAGTTTTGTTCTGTTATTGAGCAGGAACTCTTACAGTCTGTGTCCTATGAAAAAACAGCAATAGAAGGCAGAAATGTTATGTCATCATTAGGTCTGCATATGCATTAAGTTTTGCAGTTGGATAAAACATTTCTTGGTTGGGTTTTTTTAATTTTTCATAAAATATTGTATCAACAATAAAGAGCTGGCTAGTCCAGTTTGGGGTTTCACTTTACTGTATTGCTTTTCCTTATGGATCACTCCTTTGATTTTTCCTAAATTTTGTATTATGGGTGCAGAGGTTTTGTGTAGAGTGGTGTATTGTCTGGAGGAGATGAAGTCCGTAATTATTTTCTTAGTAATTGTAAACTAAATGTTTGTACTCCTTCCTCTGCAGCTGTAAATTTTCACTTGCTGGAGCTGGACAGTTTATAAAGTTGTTACCAGAAGCCAGACAATAAGAAAACTAAATTAAAATAACAGATTTTTTTTTTTAAAGTATGAAGCTGCTACTTTCAGCTCCTGAAATTAGTCCTAAGTGTGGCAAACCTGAAGGATCATGATGAGTGAAGTTATACTGTTTTACATCTTCAGTATCTTGCACACAAAGTATCAATAGTAAAAGGTGTGTCCATTCAGTTTCTGTTATATAAGGGGATAAGCAGTAATTGAGAGAATTAAGTGCTTGGATTTGGATCCATTTGTCTTTGTTTATTGGTTTGTATTGTTTGGACAAATTTGATAGTTAATGGTTTCTATTCCCAGATCCAGATGATGACAGAATTTTGTACAGAGTTTGAGTTCTTTGCCCTGCTCCTGGGGCCAAATTAGTCCAAGTCCTCATTCAAGATAGGCTAAAGGGAGACTTACTTAGTCTCTATACTGCAAGAATAAATGATTTTTTCTTAAGATATATAATCCTGAAGTCCTGTATTTACCTGTCCAGGCACTTGGTAACTTACTCTGTTAAGGGTCAGTATTTCCTGTTGGGGAAAAAAATTGCTACAATTACATGGCTCATTATTTTATGTCCAAAATTATTTGAAACTTGCTTTGATCAAATTGAAATGGACTTTCATGGGCAACCATAAGATGCCAGGGTGAGCAGGGCTGCAGTCGCTGTAGAAGCTGGAATAAAAGATTCAGGAAGGACCCTGAGGAGCTGGGGTGAGTCCAGAGAAGGGCACTGAAGTTGGTGAAGGGTCTGGAGCACAAGCTGTAGGAGATGCTGAGGGAGCCGGGGGTGTTTGGCCTGGAGGGATTCTGGGGTGACCACCTCGCTCTCTACAGCTCCCTGAAAGGAGAAAAGTGGTGTCGGCCTCTTCTGCCAGCGAACAGGACCGAGGCCCTGGCCTCAAGCTGCCCCAGGGGAGGTTTAGGTTGGACTTGACAGATTTCTTGACAGAAAGAAGGGGTGATCAGACCTTGGGGCGGTGGAGTCGCCGGCCCTGGGGGCGTTTGGGAGGCGCCCAGTGCCGCGACCCGGTTCACAGGGTGTGGTGTTGGGTCCCAAGTTGGACCCGCTGATCTCAGAGGTCTTTTCCAACCTGACTCAGTCTGTGATTTTCTACGGGAAAAGGCAGACCCGAGATCCATCACCAGGAGGCTGCGGCGTGTGTGCCTCAGGGTGCCGTCCTTCGCAGGCGGGCCCCGCTCCCCTGAGGGTGGGAGGGCACGGGGGAGGGCCGAGGGGCAGCGGGGAGGGCACGGGGGAGGGCCGAGGGGCAGCGGGGAGGACCGAAAGGCAGCGGCCGCTCCCGCAGCCCCCGCGCTCGGCCCGCCCTTGGGCAGCGCCCCTCACGGCCGGGCGCGGAGCCTGCGCAGTGCGGCGGGGAGCGGCGGCCCTGCCCAGCCCTGCCCCTCCAGCCCTGCCCTGCCGTGCCCCGAGCCCGCCCGCCGGGTGACCGGGCCGGGGTGACCCCGCTGTGGGCAGCGGGGGCCGCGCCGCGACACCGGCCCTCCCGCATGGGCCTGGCGGAGCCATGGCCGCGCTATACCAGAGCGCCGACCCGTCCGCCTCGGCCTCGCCCAACAAGCTGCTGGCGCTGAAGGACGTGCGGCAGGTGAAGGAGGAGACCACGCTGGACGAGAAGCTTTTCCTGCTGGCCTGCGACAAAGGTACGGCCCGGCCCCGCGGGCCCGGCGCTGCCGGCCGGGACAGCCCTGGGGGAGCTCGGGCTGTGCCGCAGCAGTGCCGGAGGGGTGGGCTGCCCCCGCCGCCGGCCGAGCCTGGGGGCGCGGGGCTGCTGCAAAACCGGGGCGTATCTAGGCATCCCCAGGGTAAGCGGGACTGCCATGCTGCGGTTTGCAACCGTGGCTGCGGAGGGGAACAGGTTTTCCTCTTTTAAAATACGCTTCCTACTTTATGGCTGTATTTAGTTACCCTTGACTAGGGGTGTGATCCTAAATCTAGCCGACCGTAACCCGCGGTGTTCCCATGCCCAGCCATGACAAGCCACAGCTTTCTCCCCTAAGCTACAAGCAGGGGTTGAGGGAGCTCAAATGCTGCATGACAAAAAATGTAGGAAACCCGACTGTCTATGTAACAACTGGTTCAGTAGTCTTGCAGGCTCTGTAGGTATTTTACTGCACATAGAAGTGTTCTGCGTGCACTTCTGTAAGTATTTTACACCAAGGTCTGTCTTGGTCATGGTCTTCTATGTTGCAAAATGATTTGTTACCCTAGAGACAGTTTTGAAAACTACTCATACTTTTGTATGTGTGGGGTTTTTAGGACTGGAACTAAAGGGGTGGATAAAGTACACGTCTATTGATTTTCTGAAAAGACACATATCTTTAGTTTTCTACCTGACAAGAGACTGCTTGGTTACCTTGATTTCTCACTTTTCTGGTACACTCCATGTCTTGTTGTCAGCTGTGTGTTGTCTTGTTTGATGGTAGCTGGTGCTTAAAATATTCACATGCTTTATAATAATATGAAGTGATGTCTGCGTGTTCCTTGTGCAGGTGACTATTATATGGTTAAGAAACTCTTAGAGGAAAACAGCTCAGGGGAAATGAACATTAATTGTGTGGATGTGCTTGGACGAAATGCTGTTACCATAACCATTGAAAATGAAAACCTGGACATACTACAGCTCCTTTTGGATTATGGCTGCCAGGTATGCAACACATGTTATTGTAAATTTTCAGTGTAGTGATATATCTGGTTAGAATTTGGAAGGGAATACAGTTTGCCTTTATAGGCAGTTCAGTTCTTTTCTCATTTAATAATGGTGAAAGTGATTTTTTTCCCAAAATTTATTTTTCTGTAAGTATATATAAATGTGTAAATAATATTTTCAATTATATAAACAAGTCTGAATTTTATGGTATTCCTGCTGCAGATAAAATGCACAGATTATCTTTAAGCAAAATAAATAGTATATTGGCAGAGTGCATCATATTAAAAAGTGGAAAATGCAGAGGTCCCTTTGGCTGTGGAGTATAATAAGTTTTTAAATGGTAACACAGAAAAATGCACTTTATTTTAGCTGATTTTAAGTTAAGACAAACATGTGTTTTTGCACTGTTTCTTGTTAAACTTGATCTGTGCTTGGTGGTAGGGCAATTTCCTGCCAACAGTACTTCCTTAACTGTATGCAGATCTCTGCTGCTGCTGGCAGAGTGGGAGCTATGATTGTTTAAGTATGTAACACAGGGAGAAGTAGCATCTTTTGTTACATTGCCTGATACTGGGCATGAATAAGACAACAAGTTTTCCCCTCCCTGGATCAGTGGCAATAGTAAAAGCTGTGTCTTTTATTTTTTAAAGTAAAAAATTGAAGTTTTGGAAGTGAATTAAAAGGAATAATATCATCTGTAGGGAAAATAAAAAGTTGCTTAGCTCAGCGTAGGAGAAGTTGCACAAGTAGTTACCAGTCAAGAAGAAAAAGCTTATTTTCTTAGCTGTACCAAGAACTACAAATGCAGACTAAAGTAGCCCATATGCCTGAGCTGTGCTACACAGACACTTGCTTTTAACATTTTTCATAACATGGTAAACTGTCCCTTAGAATGTGATTTTAGCAAGTACTCTGCATCATGTCTGCTGGAAAGCAATTTCTGCAATTGGTTCTTTTGCTGTTTGTGCAATGAAACAAATTGTTAGCGATGCTCTGTGAACTCCTGAAATGAGAGCTTGCATTTGTATCCTGATCATATGCATAGTGATAATACAGAATATTGTCTTAGTACTTGAAATAAAAATTTAAAATAATATATTAAAAATGCGGTTTTGCTTGAGTTTGATTCTTAATGCTGTTTAAGGTACTGCTGTTTTCACATATGATTTGTTTTCTTTCCTTAGTCATCAGATGCACTTTTGGTGGCTATTGACTCGGAAGTGGTGGGAGCTGTTGACATTCTACTTAATCACCGACCAAAAAGATCCTCCAGACCAACCATTGTGGTTGAGTGTTGTTATCCCTTGATTTTTAGTTGGGGAATGGGCATTCTGGGTAGCTGTAGTATTTAAAACAATGTTCTTAAGTTCTGTATCTCTAAGGTGATAGAATCTGGACACTAAGGATTATTTTTGTAGCCTGTTTTGCCTTGAAAGATGGAATACATTATTTTGCTCTATTGCTGAAGGAATGCAGCGGCTTCATACCTGCCAAATGCTGACAGATGCCTAGTTGCAAGAGAATGAAAATAGTGATTATAAATCTTTTCTTGTAGCCTGTTTTCAGAGTGGTTAGCAGCCTTGGCCCAGAAAGGGTTTAGTCATGTATTAAAGCTTCATAGATTTTTCAAGCAAATCTTCACCTTGAAATTAATCAGTGGAAATTTATCTTGGCAATGCTCAACTGTCAAAGAACTTTTAAAAGTACACAGCTAGAGGGGGAGGAAGGGAAGGAACAAGGTGTTATGTAACGGAGTATGGCATATTCAAGGTATTTTTTTTCTGCACTTAGTATATACAAAAATTTTTCTCAAACTACAGCAAAATAACTGGTTTTAATATCACACATGTATATTGGGAAAGATAGGCACTGAACATCAGATTTTCAGTTTAAATAAATCAAAAACATTTCTGTGTCTGTTTTTCATTATTTGACAGGTGTTTCAATGTTTGTGTAAATTTTTCCTTCTTTTTGTGTTACGAAACATTGGAAAGTATTTTGAAGAACAGATTCATTGTTAAGCAGTCAAAAAAACCATACATGTAAATACTGTGGTAGAACTGTAGGTAATAAATGTAGATGCTTCCTATGTTTTATTGCAGAAATTAATGGAACGCATTCAGAACCCAGAGTACTCAACGACCATGGATGTGGCACCTGTCATTTTAGCTGCTCATCGTAACAACTATGAAATTCTCACCATGCTGCTGAAGCAGGATATATCCTTACCCAAACCCCACGCTGTGGGCTGTGAGTGCACACTGTGTACTGCAAAGAACAAAAAGGACAGTTTGCGACATTCCAGGTAAGACTTAGCAGTCAGAGACCATAATATAGAGATTCTTAATTCTCTGATATTACTTGGGGTCAGATTCAGCATTTCCGTTTTGTTTTTAAGGTGAAGTTTATGAGTGGATTCCTTTAATACATTGTAAACTGTATGTGAGCCATGGTAGTTCTCAGGGATGGGAAAAGGCTGATGGGAGGCTGTGGCTTTTTTTCCATTTTGGTTTTATACTCTTAGTCACTGTGCATATTAAGCTACATGCCTTTCCTTGCTACCAACTGTCTCAAACATTCTAGCTACCTTTGGCTTGGAAGCATAGGGATTATGCAAATAAAGTTTTTCTCAGTTAATTCTTGGGGGTTTTGAACCGGAATGAAGAGGCGGATAATTCTGTATCTAAAAGTTTCTAAATTCTGTTTCTGAAAGTGCTTATGTAGCATGGATTGATGTATGCAGACTAAAGACAAGGGTTTTAATAAAGGTTCAGATGAGGAGAAGGATTTACCAATCTGGTAAATATTTCGCCTGGTTTACTTGACAGCATGTTTGAGGGTTAAATAAAATTTAGTATGTGAGAGTTGGGATGAAAAATCACAGAGCTCAAAGATCCTAAGTGTACTGCAATTACAATACACAATTATTGCATAATTACTCCAGTATGTATCCAAAATACTAAAAAATAAGAGAAGTGAAAGAAGAATTTTTACTGGTATTTGGCTACTACAGGCCACATTCTGGTATCCATCCTATACCCTATGCCATTATCTTCAGTATGAGAAAAGATGTCAGGGTATCCCAAGCAGACAAGCAATAGAAACATTTGAGATAGCCGCTCTTAGTTTAAACTAGAGCTACATCCTTTGTTTCAGTGTTCATGAGTCGCTCAGTTTGCAAGAGGAGAACATCCCTTCAAATGCATTCCCTGATTTTTTTCCTGTATTACACATTAAATCTCCTTACTGATTTTAATTTAGTTGGTTAAAATAGAAGATTGCCCAAAATGCTTTAGTTCCTTCTCTTATTTTCACTTAAGAACCATAAGACCTACTGTGTAAATGTCAGAATTTTACAACTGCTCTTACCTTGACTGATGGCCTTCTGCTGATCATAGTGGAAGTAGTGAGGAAAAGAAGAGGGAACCAGTTCGGCCAATTTTTGATACTTAGGGATTCTAAATATGTCATGAAATTGTATCTTCCACCACATATCATATTAAATACTTGTAGTGTCTGATTTTAAAAGACCAAACTCTTGTTTTTCAGCTACTTGTGTAAACCTTTGGAATAGGTTATGATTTGAAGCAGCTGATGAAGTGAAACATCTTCATTTTGCTTGCTGTTCTTTTGTCACAGATTTCGTCTTGACATTTATCGGTGTTTGGCCAGTCCTGCTTTAATCATGTTGACAGAGGAGGATCCAATCCTACGAGCTTTTGAACTTAGTGCAGACTTGAAAGAATTAAGTCTTGTTGAGGTTGAATTCAGGTAGGAATTGAAAATACAAACCAATTTTAATACTTTTATAAAATTACCTGTACAAAAATGTGTATGTATTAGAAAAAGTTTATTCTAATTTTTTGTAATTGGAATGTTTAAACTGATAATTAGACAAATAAGTTATGTAATGTAATTTATGCCTCATTAGTAGTCATTTTGAGAGTTTAATTATTTTAAATTCCTTAGGTGTAGACAGTTCAATGAGTATAGTTGCACCAACCAAATTTCAGCTCTGCTCTGAAAAAATAAACAGAAATTATCTTAAATGCTGACTTATTTGAAAATCACACGCCTATTAATCATATCGATATCTCATCAGTACTCTGCATTTTTTTTTTCCTGTATCAGGGTAGAAATATGCTACAGTTTGTTTATATTGACCTGACTCATGTTGAGAGTTGTTTTGGGTATTGTTTCTTAATTTTGCCCCTTATAAGAATTTGAACAGTGCATGTGTGTGTGTATGTATATATATGTGTGTGTGTATATGAAATGTGTGTAGGTGTCATGTTGAAAATGCCCTGTTTAATGAACAAAATGCTCAGTATAATTTCATGTTTGAACCATGCAGATTTTTACCATTTTGTAATTTACCAGTACAGAAACTTTCCAAGAATGTAAAAGCAAATGTCTATATGAGATAAAATTCTACTTTCCTAAACAACGTGAATTTTCTGTATTTTAGCTGCTTGTCTTTCTTAGTAAGAGCTCAATTGTTGCATTTTTGTGATACAACTTGACACTAAAACGGCTTGTGTGCAAGGTGAGACAAGGAAATCATGTGGTTTATTTTCTTGTGTTTATTGTATTAATACATAGTGTTCAGTGAATAGACCTTAATTTTTAGATGACAGGAATAAAGCAAAACCCAAAACAATTTCCTGTCAAGTGATTGCTTCCCAGTACCATGTTTTGTGACTGCCACACTTTGTATCTCCTGGAAATAATTCTAAGCCTTCACTCTGTATATGGAACTCCTCAGATAAGAATTTGTATACTGTTAAGTCTGTTTGTCACGTTTTCTCTCGTGGTCTTGCAAACTAAACTGAAGTGTAATTGTCACGTTACATGGTGTTGTAGGAATGCTTAGACCTTGACATATGACTTTTGGGGTGATTTCTTTAAATTTGTCTTAATGTAGAATCCCAACCAAAAATGGGTAGTTAATGATTTAATGGAAAATACAAGAACAATGTAATAGTAAGTTCAGCTTCTGTGTCTTTCAGAAACGATTACGAGGAGCTGGCTCAGCAGTGCAAAACCTTTGCTAAAGATTTGCTTGCACAAGCACGGAACTCCCGGGAGCTGGAAGTGATTCTGAACCACACATCCAGTGATGAACATGTAGACAAGCGAGGCTTGTTGGAGGAGAGGATGAATTTAAGCCGCTTAAAACTTGCAATCAAGTATAATCAAAAAGAGGTTTGTCTTTACAGTAATTTGATAGTCTGTCCATATCGTATTTTGAGAGTAGTTAATTTATTTTGTTGTTGGGCCTCTAGACATAGAAGTGGAAATAAATTTACTGGGATTATAGAAGAGATGAACAGTACACAGAGCAGCAGCATGGGAAACAGGGAAGTGATGCTGCAACATACTTTCTTCAGTATTTACTGTGGAGAAGAATTCAGTATTTTCTTTATTGGAGTATAGACTACTGCTTTTTTATGAACAGCTCTGGTAGTGGTAATTATTTGCTCAGATCCTCATTAAATCCTTGCCTAGGAAGGCATGGATTTTTAGGTGCCAAACATGATTTATCATCTTCTGACTAGTCATTGACTGTTCATCTTTGTCTCAGTCCTTGCCTGTGCTGTTCAGTAATTAGGTTGGACCTGTGCTGGTATAACTGAATAGTGCCTCTGTTCCAGAATAGCAGTGCTTTTTATGCCATCAGTGTGCAACTGATTTCATGCAGTGGATTATTGTCATCTTTGTCCCTTGACAAATTATAATTCTGGTTTTCTGTGCTAGAAGGCAAGTGGGTATTTGTGGGATTCTAGAGACAATTTTTGTGATGTTTTATAAGATGTGATGATAACAGCAAGGTTCTATTTGTTGATATTTTTTCAGTTAAATGACAACTCATTCTCTAGTGAAATAAATTCTTTTGTAACTTCATGTAGATAAGCACCTGAAACTGGAAACTGCATTTGCATAATATACATAACCTTCAGGACAAAATTGCCTTCTTTTGAGGGCTTGATACATATAACTGACTTTAATGTAAAATTAACCCTGTTGAATAGAGCTATAATGATGTTAAAACTCATATATATAAAACTGCTTGGCCACTTTAGTCCTCATCTTACAATGTGTTGTGTTTTACATTGTGGATAGTATTTAACAAAGTAGTATCTTATTCTTCAGATAATTTATTCTTCAGTTTTATAATAACAGACAGTGAAGCTGTCTGAGATGTGATGTTATTTATCTGCTATATTTCTAAATAATTAGAAATCAAAACTAATTCTTAACCTAAAAATTGTTAAAGTCTGGTGTGTAAAATTTATGTTTAGTTGCTGACTCTGGAAGGAAAATAATGGATTTTTTTATTTATAGTGGTTCCATAGTGCCTTTGTTCTATGAGATCATTACTTCAAGTTGACATTCTTGCCTTTTTCTGTTAATTGGTAACTACATGTAGTTTGAAAATTAATTTTAATAATGTAAGTTAGTAATGTTTATTAAGAACCCTGAGACTGATTTCTTGTTTCTTCCCCCTGCCCTCCAGTTTGTTGCCCAGTCAAACTGCCAGCAGTTCCTGAACACGGTGTGGTTCGGGCAGATGGCCGGCTATCGGCGCAAGCACACCTGCAAGAAGATCCTCACTGTTCTGATGGTTGGCATTTTCTGGCCAGTTCTCTCCCTGTGTTACTTGTTGGCTCCTAAATCTCGAGTTGGCCGAATGATTCACACTCCTTTTATGAAGTTTATTATTCATGGGGCTTCATACTTCACATTTCTGTTACTGCTTAATTTGTACTCCCTTGTCTACAATGAGAATAAGAAGAATACAATGGGACCAGCCCTTGAGAGAATAGACTATCTTCTGATAATATGGCTAATTGGTGGGTATGATTTGAGTGCATTGGATGCCAGTTGCTGATGTTGATTGCACAGTAATGATTTGTGCTACCTTCTCAGGAAATCAGCTTGTTGTGTGTGTTTATGTGTATGCATGCTCACTCCATCTTAATCTCATAAATTCAAGGTGTGCATTTACCTAATGCTCGTTTTAAAACAAGTATTTCCCCACGGTATGGTTTTCTATTTCTCTGCATCATTGCCACTGATTACCGTAACTATACTGGAAAAGGCTGCATGTCAGTTCTGGTTGATGCAGCAGAGGGAGCACAGGTATAAGTTTTGTTGAGTTCTCAAGAGTTTTTGATTGAAAATTCATAAAACCTTTTACTGTGTTTTTGGTTGGATGGCATGTGTTTGTTTTTACATTAAAATTTACCTTACTTAAGGTTATTAGATATGTATCACTTATTTGACTCATAACAAGCAATGATGTAGTAAAAAACAACAGTTTTTATCTAAGTGGTTCTGGGTAATATATTTGATGTTTTAGTGTGGTTTTTTCTGTATAATGATGGTTTCTTCACCTCCTTCATATTAAAAATTTTGAGTAGTTCATGCAGATTTTGAAAATACTTAGTACCCCACACACAAACACAGGCAGGTCTTAAAAGAAAACTTGAAAAACTTCAAATTTTGAGTATAAATCAGATTCCTCCTTTGCTTTGAGATTAAAATACCTCATTTTAGAAATTCTTTTGTTCCATCAAATCTGCTGTAGATGCAGTGTGTCATTAGGTGATCTTGACCATTTTAATTAAAGGCTATAAACATTTTATTTTCTTCATGTAGTATTCTAATGTGGATTTCAGGTAGGATTGACAAATGACCTCTAAGTAACGTGATCATTAAAATCAGGTTATTTTTTCCATTATTGAATCTTAACAGATTTTTTTAAATAGGAATTGCATTTATAGCTTAAATGCTTATTTTGTAATGACATACTGATTCCTGACAAATATTCAATAAGTTGAAAAACAGCATATTTAGAAAATGTGTTAAAAAATCAACTGGAGCTAAAAGTACCAAGTAACAAGGATTTGCATATATCATATTAGATAGTTCCATTAAAATGCTTTCTAAAAATCAATGCAAAAAGGCCACAGCAGAATTTCTAATATGTAGTTAGTAGCCACTTTTTTATTCTTCTAGGTTAACTTTCAGAATCAGGAATGCATTGTTTTTGGGTTTTTTTAATAAGTTATTGAGCCTAAATCATAGAAGTGTCTTTCACAGGAAAATAAAGGAACAGAACTCCAGTTCTTGTGTATGTAAATGACATCAACTATAGCATCTTTTGCTCCATCTCCTTTTACCAATTCTGTAACAAATTTACTGTAAAATACATGGTGATCATATGTAAAACAGTATTTGTTCAGTACAATGGCTTCACTTTTCTGGGATTTCTATTTCTCCTGCAGGAATGGTGTGGTCAGATGTTAAGAGACTCTGGTATGATGGTTTAGAGGATTTTTTAGAAGAATCCCGTAATCAGCTTAGTTTTGTCATGAATTCCCTGTATTTGGCAACTTTTGCCCTCAAAGTTGTTGCCCATAACAAGGTGAGCACTTGTCTTCATAGATCCATTCGAATGGGCAAATATTAATTGTACATTACTGCAAAAGACATTGAGATGTTGCATGTCGTATGTTAGTAGTATGTTGTGGCTAAGTGTATGACATTAGTAATAGCCTGCTATGTGGATACAGTTCAGGCTTTGGAGTTAAATGGGGTATATGCCGTGTAGTTGTCAAGACCTCAGGTCTTGTTACATCTTGGTCTTGGAAGAGAAGTTGATGAGGCAGATAGGAGTTAGAAAACACATCAGGACATGTCCAAGTACTTGAAGACCCAAACTGGAGCTACTGTCTTCCTTGTAAGAACTGGTTGGTCTTCAAATAGCTTGATTTTTGTTTAGAGAAATGCATCTCATCTCATGTGGCATTTGAGCTTGCCTGGTTCCATAGTAACATGCAGAAAGCTAACAGTCATCTCTGTGTTTGGATTGCCTAACGCTGTTTTGTTACTGAAAGTTTTATTTGGCTTTTGATTACATACAATCAAATGTCTTAAGTGGTCATGGGGGAATTTTTAATTGGTTTTTGGCTTGGTGGGGTTTTTTTGGTTGGGGTTTTCTTTGGTAGTCAGGATAAAAGACCTGACACCATAAAGGAGCCTTGTCTTTTCTCCATGGAAAGCTATCTGGACCTGATTGAAGATGTGAGTTTTGCAAATGATCATTGCCATTCTGTTGCATGTGTTGTTAGCCACACTGCATATGGCAGGCTGCCAGACCAATTGAATGTGAATGTTTTAGCAAAATTCAAGGCAGTGCAGTAGCACCATTATTTTGTCTTGCAAACTGTAAGTTGACAGCTGTCTGGCTGTTGGGAGGGAAATAAACTGGTTCAGTTCTTCCCAACTTGGTGTTTGGCTCATTTCCCTATCCTTGCATTGATTCAGAGGCTGGTAATCATTTGGAAAGGAAGGCTCCATTTCTTGGAAAAAAACAAGAGGGAGAATGCCATGTTGGGCTGCCTTCCCAGCCGTTTGCTTTGCAACCACGTCTAGTAGCAGTTCCTTTGCTGAGATAAGAGTCCTTTGTTGCTAAATGAAGTTGTAACTTTTTTGAAGATGCAGGACTCCTGTCCTGTGTAATAGGCACATAATGGTTTTTCTGACATTTTTATATGGCAAAATTTATAGTTTATAAATCATTTAGAAAACTAAAGGAAAATGTTTGTTTCCATCTTATGGCTATGTTATAGGCACTGAAGCTATAAGAAATAAAGTCTCTGCAGCAGGAGGATTTGTACACATGCAATTACAATGCATGAAAACATATTTATCCCTGTTTCTTGCCATCTTTGGGCAGTAGACTTTTGGGCAAGTTATTTTAAAGTAGCTTTGAATTCCTTAGTTTTTGAATGTTGATTTTGAGACAGCAGAAGCTGGTAATATAAATGCAGAATGTTTTCAGCCAAGCCAAAAGCTGGGACTTGTGGATATTCCGTGAATAAGTTAAATGGTAGTACGTAGTGGACAATGCTTCAAGGATGTGTTTGCACCGACAGTTTACATGTGACTTCCATTCTCTGTAGTCATTCAGAAAACATGTTGAGGGAACCCCAAGTCATAAGTCTTTCTCAAACCGGTTAGGGTCAGCTGTCACCACATTGCAGTTGCATCGGTGTGCGTTAGTTTTCTTTGCACACACATTATTTTTGACTGAGGCCTATTATACACATATGCACATGTATAAAATATGAGTCCTTGTTACAACAAACTGTGCAGAACAGAGTAGGCACAACAGAGGAATAATTGGTTTGAACAAGTGAGTGGCAGAGTTAGATGTTGAATTTAAATTGTCTGATTTCTAGCTCCCTCTGGAATGCCTTTTAAGCTGCCTTTGTGTAAAATGAGTGAAATTTCTGAAATAGATAGGACATCTGTGAATGATCCGTGTTAATTTCTTTTATGCTATTGCCTGTTTTTGGAGGTAGAAGTAGTGAGTGGTGCATGGCTGCATTTCTGTGTTTATATTGTCAGTGATCTCACTTTGTCCTTTTTATGTTTCAGTTCCACGATTATGCTGAAAGGAAGGACTGGGATGCATTCCATCCTACCCTAGTAGCAGAAGGTCTTTTTGCTTTTGCTAATGTTCTTAGTTATCTGCGTCTCTTCTTTATGTACACAACCAGCTCTATTCTGGGACCTCTCCAGGTGAGGATCATTACTGCTTGAGAAAATATTAAAATAATTTGCTTTCAAGAGTCTTACTGAGAACAGGAAAAAAAGTAAGAAAGAAGTAGAAAGAAGTGTTACTGCACTGAAGTTTGATTTTTTTTTTTTTTAATCTCTCATGTAGAACATACTGATTTAGAGAGGAAAATGTAAGAAAAAGAAGGGAAGACCTTGTGTAGCTCACTTTCTTAGGGTATTTTTCCATGATAACTGTGCCTGTACTTTCTTTCTGTTTTCATTTGTTATAAGCTTAGCATACTGCATAAGTGTTCTCAGTTTGAAAAGTGTAAGGATCAGGTGGTTCTTGTAAAGTTTTGTGTGAATAATTGTCTTAACTTATCTCTGAAGAGATGGATGAATGAGGTGTGTAGCAAGGAAGAGTAACCAAAGGCCTTTCTGTTTATGTCTGAGATCTCACTGAAGCTTCATGTTGAGTTGTGCAAATTGCTTTTGTTTGAAAAATATAAATCGCTCAAGAGTGTTGAAATAGTCATTTAATTATTGGTAGTTATAAGAAGGGAGAACAGGTTTCTCCTTACTTAGAATTTTTTGGAGCCTTCCAGTAGGTAATGATGATAGTAAAACCTCCCACATTTTAATTACATCATTTTCTGGTATACATTTTAGATGGAAATGTACTTCCATGCTTTGAAAAAAATACTAAAGTCTGGATGTTGCATTAAGCATTAGGCTTGTTGTACAAATTGATCGAACACTGAAGTCTCTCCACATTTTAAAGAGATTGACTGTTTGATGTGTGTATTTATTTATGTACTAGAACTTGCACAAGTTTTTTATTAGGAGGCTGTGTTATGAAATTCTCCAGGTAAATAAAAACAGTCAACAGTGCCCCATTCAGAGGCACACAGGAGCTTATGTTATTACTGCTGGCCAGTCCCGCTGGTGCAACAACTCTTACAGTATTTTCTGAAAGTAGGTCACAAAGTTCAAATGGTGGTAATCAAGTATGGCATGGAAACCCCTCAGTGGGGGTGGGAGAAGGCAACTATGATGTTCTCTTGGCTGTTAGAGTTATTTTTAAGAGTTCAGTTACTTGACTCACCAGTTAGTAAAAGCTATTATAGTTCAGATTTGTAAGTTGGCTGTGTGGAGTTTTTTAATTATTAGCAGAAAGTAGAATAGTATTCCCCTAGATTAGATAATTAAATTTCAGATGCTTAGTAACTGTAAATTCTTAGAGAGGGAAAACATGAATATATGAAGAAAGAAACTGGCATTTGGGATGGGTTATTACACTCTGTTCCAAACAAAATAGTTTTGGGTGGTTTGCACTTTGTTTCATCTTGGCTGGGACCATGTGTCAGTTAAAGGGTAAATGTTTGGTTGGGATTTGGTTTAGATGATTTTGCCATTAAAGGGTTAGATGTGACAGAACAGTGTGATGGGAATTACAGTCCTCCTGACCAATGTGCATGTAATTGGGACACAGCTCTGCCTACAGTTGCAGAATCTCCCTGACTGTGACGAACTGCTCACACTCGGGATGTGCAGCGGGGAGTCGCCAGCAGGAGGGAGGGAGCAGGAACAGCCATTCATCTCCCAGTAAAGCTCTACTTGCAAACCTGGCCACTGTTACTATTCTGGACTATGATTTAGTATGGGTTTTGATTCATATGCTGATTTGTATAGAAGATGAGATTGACCCAATCCCATTTTATATATTTGCATTCTTTATAGTGGTATATTGTTCTGAAGAAGTTCGTAGGAACAGCAGTTAAATGATATAAACAGTTTATATTGTGTCTGTTTAAAAATTTATGTCAGAAGCAAGTCAAGGTCTTTTCTGTGTTGGAAAATGACACAGGCATATATTTTAGGTTTTTTTGAAGATTCTGTATTATTAAGGTTGCAAAGTTCTGTATAGGATATTTTGACTTGGAAAATTAATTTACTGTCATACTTTTTATACTTCATCAGTTTTTATGTGCTTACACACGTGTTTATTTAAAATCTTACAATGTACAGTGAATTAATTTTTTATTCTGCAGATGGGCTGTGGTATGCTACTTTTAAAAAAAAAATTTATTAGTGCTGAATTATGATTCCAAGTGTTTTTATTAATTCAGTGTCCTTATCATTGTTTTCTTAACTTTCTGTGGTGGCATTTATGTTCACATGCTTTTCATTTACTGCTTTTGTGTATTGGCTTGTGAGTTCCTTATTACCATTGCTATTGCCAATAAAAAACAAGGTCTAAACACTATTAGTTATTTGTAGGATATTAACTTATCAGGTGATGTTAAAACTACTTACACTATCTTCTCAATATCTAGAATTTTTCCGTGAAAAACAGTACAAGGATATCTGCTGATTTTGAGATCTGCTTAGCATATTAAAATTTAACTGAAATATTTAAAATGCAAATAAATACTTTTTTGTTGATGAGTGGCTGAAGGAGAGAATGCAAATAAAAATAACTACATGTTTTACTAAAATTAGAAATCAATCTGTTTCACAGATCTCAATGGGGCAGATGCTGCAAGATTTTGGAAAATTTCTGGGCATGTTTCTTCTTGTGTTGTTTTCATTCACAATTGGATTGACACAACTTTATGATAAAGGATTTACTGTGAATGAAGAAAAGGACTGTGCGGGTATTTTCTGTGAACAGCAGAGCAATGACACGTTTCATTCGTGAGTCTGATATCTCTAAAATACTGGTCATTTTAGCCCTCAGTAGTTAAACAAAACTGGAATTTTTCAATGAACTTGAATTTACATTAAACACGTTTGGTGGTTGCTTTACCTAACCACATCTTTTTTCCTTGTTTTTGTAGGTTCATTGGCACATGTTTTGCCCTGTTCTGGTACATATTTTCCCTGGCACATGTAGCAATCTTTGTCACACGTTTCAGCTATGGTGAAGAATTACAGTCTTTTGTGGGTGCTGTTATTGTTGGTACCTACAATGTGGTGGTTGTGATAGTACTAACTAAACTCCTTGTGGCAATGCTTCATAAAAGTTTTCAGCTGATAGCAGTAAGTGGTTTCTGATTAATTACCAATAACTCTTAGCTGTATGTTTGGATTTTGTACAAATCTCTTCCTATGATGTGTAGACTAATCTACAGACCTTCGTGCCTAAGCTCTGCATGTGAGCTCAAAAGCAAGGCTCATCTTTCCTTCAGATAAGAACTTTTTATTTATTTTGATCCAAAAAAAAGGGTACTTTGCATGTTGAACATGTGCAAGGCTTTGGCCTGTTGGGAGTTGATGACTTTTTTGATACAGTGGCTGTTCAAGATGCTGTTCTGATATGCCTGGTGCTTTGGCATTTGATCAGTGTGTTATACCTTCATGGCTGAATTTTGTACTTACACTACAGTATATAATGAATTGAAGGGAGATGAACTTATTTTAAGTATTTAATATTAGAATATTAAAACAAGCTTATTAAAATACTGTGTAAATCTATATCTTAAAATGCTATATAACCAAAGTTACATTATGGTCACATTTTCAGGTATGGGAAAATAAAACTTACAAAATAGCCTGTTAATATTTTTGCTTCTTTTCTCTGTTAATGTTTCTGATGCTTTAGAATCATGAAGACAAGGAGTGGAAGTTTGCTCGTGCCAAGCTTTGGCTGAGCTACTTCGATGACAAATGCACACTCCCTCCACCTTTCAATGTGATCCCCTCTCCCAAGACGATCTGTTATCTCTTCAACAGCCTCAGTAAATGGATCTGCTCTCACACCTCAAGTGGAAGAGTGAAACGTCAGAACAGCCTAAAGGTAAGGAGTGACTGGGTGAGCTCTGGGCTCTGAAGCTGGAAAGGTGCTGCTTGCTAAAATGAATTAGCAAACTGCTGCAGGAAGCTGCTGTCACAAGGTGAATGCTGCTAAGATTAGTAGGAGCTACAGAATAATGTGTGTTGCATCCAAAATATGAATAAGTGGCACCTATTTCTGCTTAAGTAAGCTTCTATTAACTTTCTGGTTTGGGAATTTCAACCCCCTTCCCTCCAACTCCCAATTCCCCTAGAAACAGTCTGGAAAAAATGCTTTCATTGAATGAAAACACACAGAAACCTCAAGGAAGTATGTGCTAATCTCAAAAATGGTGAGCTTAGAGTATTCTTTGGGGGAAGGTAATTGGTTTTAAACACATTACAGAAGTGTCAAAATAAATAACTGAAAAAGATCACTGAAGCCTTTCATTGTGGGGGGGTGGGGATATTTTTGTTGTTGTTGTTAAACATTTTTTTGTACCCTGTAATTTTGAATACTAATTTTGCATCTTCTTGCTGACAAAAATAGCATTAAATAAACAAATTAAAACACTTCATGGAATTTGCACTGAGAGACATTCAGGACTATGGAACTCTTAATTGCTTCTAGGACAATTACCAAGCCAGGTAGATACAAATTTTCAGTTTTGCTGGTACAGTCGATTATAATTTAATTTAAATTTTGCAGACAGTTGAGATGCATTGTGTATTTGTGCACATCAGCATGTGCTTCTAAAATAGCTTTGTTATTTTGTTCATATTTATTCTCTGTATAATTGTATATAGGCTCTAGGGCTCAAAAATCACTTTTCCATAGTAAATGTGTGATGTTTGTTTAAAGGAATGGAGAAACCTGAAGCAAAAGAGAGATGAAAATTACCAAAAGGTGATGTGTTGCTTAGTCCACCGTTACTTGACTTCCATGAGACAGAAGATGCAAAGTACGGACCAGGCAACTGTGGAAAACCTCAACGAGCTGCGGCAGGACTTGTCAAAATTCCGCAATGAAATGAGAGACCTGCTTGGCTTTCGAACTTCTAAATATGCTATGTTTTATCCAAGAAACTAAGGCCTAACTTTTAAACAAAAGTGTGTGCTTGCAGATACCTGTAAGTGAAAGTGTTGACCTAATTCTGTTGCCAGATCATGTTGACAAGATATTGCACAAAAAATACATTTCCCAATGCGTTTGCATGAGTTGCAGCTACAGCAGAAGTGGTTGAAATAAATACAAAACCAGATATAGTGTTTTTCCTAAGCTTTTAATCTCAGTGTGTATATAAAATCTGTATATAGGAGTTTTTTAAATGTTCCTCAGAGCGTGGCTGTCGTAAGTAGCACAATGTGTTTCTTCTATTTTTTCTGTTTGCTCTTTTTTGATACTTGTTTTTCAAGTTGTGGGAGAAGATAGGCTTTTTAAAACAAAAATCCAGCCTATGTTTATTTTTAATAGAAAAGTCAGATATAGAATAATACAAAATTTCCAGCCCAGTTGGAAATTATGTTTGACTGTAGGTTACAGTGCATGGGACGACTCTGTGGCTCTGAAAGAGGTAATTCTAGTTTTGTATGGTAACACTGACTGTAAACTGACATTTATAGAATACAGCACATCAAATCATCGAGACTCTTCCCTTTTGTGGGAACATTGACATTGTGAACATGAAGTAGACCAACCATTTCTTGAATGTTTATGGTTATATGTAAGACAATCAATCCCTGCTTGGATTTTTCAGCAGTGCCTCAGTAGTACATTTTAATATATGTTATGATTAGGAACAGAATTTTAAAATTAAGCTGTGAACATTTAATGTTTGATATCCTGCAGTTTTTAAATCTGGATGATAAATTATTTGAATTATTAAAACCTGTGGTTTAATGAAAATGAGATGAAGCACATGAGGGCTATTGTTTGCAGTGCTGAACAATTCCCGTGAAACATTCTGCACTTGTTTCTGTGAGGTCATTGAGTCTGGTCATTGGAGAATACTTTAGAATGGTCTGCTTGACACAGGTTTTACATATCCTACTTTTCAACTTTTTTTCTTTTTTCCTGTTTTTTACCACATTTGTTGCCAAGCTAGAATTTAGTTTGTGCCAGGAATACTATGTTTTGTGAAAACATGTGATTTGACTTTGCTTATAATGGACAGTAAGGGCTTTGTGGATTTTCTGTGCTAGAGGGTCCTTTATATGCTTATATATATTATTCAAGCTGACAAGTTGTAATTGAGAAATGTGAGATTCTTGTATTTTTAATTACAAAATAAGTATATTTATGACAGCTAGAGGGTTGATTGACAGTTCTCCTGTTATCATGGTGCTCTTCCACAATGGTCACGTGTCTGGAAGGCGCAGGTAGCCAGAGTGGTCTTTGACTGCAGTTGTTTGGGGGAGATTGGTAGAGCAGAGGCTTACATGAATGTTTACTTTTTTGAAGGAATTCTTCTAAAACTCTTTCTTGTAAAAGTAATATATTTTCTGTACTATGAAATTACATATTTCTGAACAAGGTTTTAATACTCTGCTTCCAGAAGTGTTATATTATAGAGGGATTCTGATATGTGTTGGCTTTTCATGTGAATTGGAAGTTAACTTCTTGGTTCAAAGCAAAGAGGATCACTGAATTTTGTATTTGGACTCAGATCTCATGTTTGAATAATGCACCAACATAAACTCTAAGCGCTGTGTGTGTTACATATATCCAAAAAAGGAAGCAGACAAATAAAAGCTCTTTGAAAAATATGGTTGTGTAAAATATTAGTCATATGGCAAACACATTATATCAGGCACCACACTGAAAGTAATTTCTTTGTCTTGGTAAGGTAGTAAGTTTAAGAAAGGTAGCTGGTGTTGATGTGTTTCTCCCTTTTTTTCCTTCTGGTCTCATCCTGTTAATTTCATTGAAACGGCATCATGAATCGATGGTTGAGCTGGCTCCAGAGTAGCTAGGCTGGATCCTGGGAGGGCTGTTAGCTGTTTGGCACTAGGCTCACGCTGTGTGCTTCTGAGAAGCTTGGTGTGTGGAGAGTACCAGTGAAGGAGCTGATGGACTGAGTGCTTTTCAGGTGTCCAGCCATCACTCACAGCCAGCTTGCTTATTGTCTCCTGGCACAGTGGTCTACGAAGTGTGAATGCCCTTAGGAAGAACTGTTGTACTTCAAGGCTCTTTTGGGGGGCTTGGGTTGGAACTAGGGGTTCTGGAGTTTTTATTTGTCACTGAAATACATACCTGCAAAGTGATAGAGACCAGAGAGAGAGAGAAGTGTGTTCTCTGTCATACCTTAGGACGTTTTGCATCTCTGTTTTGTTTGAAAACTGTTGTAGTCTTCCTGTCTGTTTGGCTACTAATCAGTACAGAGTGCTTTGTACTATTTACCCAATCTTGTCTCATTTACATTTTCCTTGTTCATGTGTGTTAAACATTCTATTCCTTTCTCATTTGGCAGTTTTATACTGGCTGTTCCAGTATTGTTGGGCATCCAAGATCTCCTTTATGCCCACTCACAGAATAATTCTGGATGTGCACAGAAACAAAATTTTAGATGTCACAAGAAAAGTTTTGGAGAAGCTGGATTTGGCTGTAGGATTCAGAATGTCCTTGTACAAATGTTAGTGCAAGTCATAAAAGTACTAAGAGGGGTTTTTGAGACCACTGGAAAAGGTTGATTTTTCTTCCCTTTCATGTTAATGTGTGTTTTGTCGTAGAGCTAACTTTGCCTTGATGACTGAAAAATGGTCAAAACCGCTCATTACTGAAAGCTTATTTTATGCTTTTGCTAGTACATGGGTTTGAGTGTAATTTCTGCAGAAACTATTTCAGAAATTGTATTGTGATTAGATAATTTGGTACTGTTTGGTTGCAGGTTGGATTTTAAATGAAGTTTACAGTCACTACAACCTGCTTCTAAAAACTTGTAATAGTTGTTACCTGTGTTTTGTAACAAACCCTTACCTGATAAAACTTGCAGTGCTCCATGTTTCCTTGTTCCCTGTTTCAGGCCTACTGCTTCCAGTGCTTTGATTTGGAAAAGGAACTGCTGTAAAGGGAGCTTTCCCTACCAACCATTTGGTAGACAAGGAATAGGCTGCCAAACCTTTCTTGCCTCACTGAAAAAAGCTGCATGACAGATGGGTAATGTCATCTTAAATAAAAGTAGATTATTGTAGTTTCGGGACAGTTCCGAGCATGGTTTCCACATTGCTTCTCCCCAGGCAGCTGCCAAGCAATGCAGAGAGCACTGTGCATAAAACCCCTTAATCTCCATCGGTATCAATGCTGGAAAATTAAAATTTCAACTTAAAAGTTACAAAACGACATCTGCTTTGCAAACAAATGCTGCTGTCTGTTCCACAGAGAGATGTTTGGTGTGGTCAGTCTGGCAAAGGCCAAGCAATCTGTTAAGTGTGTTGCAGCACTGAGCTGTTGGATGTGAGCTGCCAGCACAGCCTCTTTGTACCTCTGTGCCTGCCTCTGATCCTTTTGTCCCCTGCCCAGCTACCCATGAAGTCCTTGGAACACACGCTGCTGCACTACTGAGCTGCACCGTGGCCGTGTCTCTTGGCAGTACATGTGAGAATCCATAATGGAAGAGAATGGTGATCTGCATTCCACTACTGAAATAAGCAACGGGTACTTCCAGCAGGGCCTGTGTATTCCATTAGTTCCCTGCCCATGGTTGCAACTTATCCAAAGAACTCTGGTCTGGTATTTATATACAAGGAAAACAAGAACTTGAAGGGATCTTGGATTCTATTCCGTGAATGTTCTTAGGAGTATTCAAGTTTTCCTAGTTTGAACAGCATGTATTTCATACCTGCCTTTGACAAAAATGTTCTTCAACTTCTCAATATTAACCTTTACTTATAATGTTCCTCTTCCTCCATAGAAGGCCACAGATTTGATTATAACCTTTCAGAGTAACAAATTACTGCATAAAACAGACAGACCAACAAAGACCACCTAACACTGTAACACTGTCTAACTGCTTCCAGTCAGCTCACTGTTTAGTCTCAAAATAGCTATTTGTTCAACCTTTTGCATATAGGAATGAAAGAAATGAGACAGATGTGCTCCTATTTACACTACTGGTGCCAGACTGAGCATTGCTGTATTGTCTGTCCTTTCACATGAGAGATGAAAACTTGAACTATTTGCATGTGTACTTTATCACCACTAAATTAATTCATACCTTCCTCCTCCGTAATTACCTTACGGAACTTAATAGTGACATTTACTAACTAGACAGTCATCAGTGGAGAAAAGTTTGGTGCTGCTTTAGAGTTCTCTAAGTCTTTGAAGAATAAATGCAGTTCCTGTTCAAATCAATGACTCACTGACGTCCATGTAAGGAAAATCAGGCCCTTAATCAGCAAGGAAGTGTCAGTCATACTGTGCACAACTCTAACCATCAAAAGCATGTAAAAAAAGAGTTTCTATGTTTAGCCTGTCCCACTTTATAAATAATTAATAACTAGCTGGTGTATGATTTAATCTTAAAATATTTTATTAAGCACAGGTAATAATGCAGAAATCCATGTAATAAAACAACTTTAGAGAAAAAGCTAAGTTAAAATGAGTTACTATAAATATTGCACTTAGAATTCTTATTTTGCGTATACATACGCAACTCCTTAAAAAACTGGACAATTATAAATTAACATCTTCCAAGTAATTGGAATTTGCATGGTTGAGATCAGATGGCTGTGCTGCAAATCTTCGGCTTTAAGACTCAGGAGGATCTGGTTTTGTCCTGTACGTGTAATGGATTTCACTTTGTGCCAGCTGTGCTTAGGTGGATGGGAGGGGAGAAAGGTCTTACTCTTGACAATCCATTGCATTTTTGTGACTTATACTAAGTGAGAATTATTTTTCAAGACAGATGACAGAATGCAGCTGCAGAGTTCCATTTTAACATGTTTTGTTTTTCAAGGCATTTAGGATCTTTGAATTCTTAGTCTTAAAACTCATGACAAAGCTGTTGGGAAAGACTTTGCCTCTACCATCTTCTTCTACCTGGCCCATGATGATGTAGTTTAAACCTAAAAATGAGAGAATGAGATTACAAGACAGAAATCTGGGATGTCATTTGGTAAGTACAGTTCTTTACCTGTCGTCTTTGTTCGTTTGCACTGTTTGTTATCAATGCCTTCTAAGATTTTTTCCTTCCTGCCTAAAGCATGTACTTCCTTACCCACCTCTGCCATGCTTGTTATGCCATAAAGTACAGTCAGGCAAAAATCCAGTTGATACACATCTAAGTATCTACTAAGTGATAAGTAGACTGTCAAATGAGTCTGAAAGGCATTAGAACTGCAGTACAAACAGTGGATAATTTAAGTACCAACACCCAGAGTGGAATGTGTCTCATTCATTTGAATATTTGCACACTTGCTCAGCTTGTATGTTAATACCTATAAAAAATAGTGCACTTAAATATTTTCATTCCCTTTTCCTCCCCCAAGACATGAACACCTAGATACATAGAGAGGCAGTCAGGCAAGCAAGGTGGACTTAATGGATGACAGGACCTGGCTTTGGGGAAATCAAGTGGTTTTCTGTATTTTTATGGCTCAGAAATATAAGGGGTTTGTAAGGCCTTAGGCTGGAAGGATCGGTATAATAGGGATATAAATAGAAAAATTTAGATACTAAGTAATGGCTATTAAATAATTCATAGATATTTAAGATGAGAAACAGGTGTGTGGTTTGGAGCCAGCAGTCTCCATAGAAGATGACAGTTTGTTCCACCAAGGACTTTATTATGTCTCCCAATGTCTAGTTTCCAGGTAACTATAGGCAAAAGCCAGTTTCTGATCATGATTTTTCACTTTGCTACTGTCCACCTTGAATTACACGCTTAAACACCAGTACTACAACAGTATCAGGGTTTTTTTTGATGCTTATTAAATTATTTTGAATGTTTCCTGCTATGGTTCCATTTCTGTGGAAACAAAATCTATTTGAGCTTTACTTGAGAGAACCAAATTAGATTTTACCTCGTATCATGTGGCTTTTAAAGAAAAAAAAAGTTTTTCAAACTTCTTTAAGTAAGGCTAAACTGAAAAATGCAATATAAACCTGGATTACTGGTTATTTTTAGCTTCAATTGATTATAATATTAATTACTGATTACAGGGACAATTACTGTCATTTTACTGATTTTTGTGGCCATATTTCAAAAAGTAGTTTTCCAAACTGTTGTCTCATAAATACGCAAAGCAGTTGTTGTGTACTTACCTCTCCTGATGAGAGGACACTGCTTACATACAACAAGAATCTTGGCACTCATATTCTTGCCAGCTTGTTGAATTGCTAAATTTCCCTCCTTATACACATTAATGATGGCTATTGTTGCATGCAGACTGCCAGCCCGTGTGGTTGCTGTGATTACAGTTCCAGTTATTACTAGAAGAAAAGATATTTGATACATCATACATTTTTATTATTTTAGACATATGTTTTGGGGCATCATAAAATTTAATAAACATATTAGTACCTAATAGGGAAACAATACTGGGAACAGTTACTAAAAATATTCATATCACCTGTAATAAATAACCCACTGCTGTCAAGTTTTGGTTGCACCAAATATGAAATTGTTCTAAAATGTGTCAGTCTCTTGCAAGCCCAGTTCTTGGGATTGATAATTTCAGTTAAACAGTACATTTTTATCCTACTTTTAATGACTAATTTTAAATGAGTGGAGAAGTCAAATTGAAAGTCTTCTAGCCAAAAGCTGAATTTCCAGGTTTCTGGAGTAGCAGGGAATAGTTAATGCCCTAGGAACTAGAGTTGGTCTGTCTGAGGTCTGATACTAATAAAAATTTGCTGATTTGAGCTAAATGTAGATTACAGATTAGACCATCATATCTCCTAAGGATCTCTCATTATGAAAATCAAGATACTTTCTTTTCCCTAGGATCACTGGATTAACTTGTAAACCATCCTTATTTATCAAAAGGAAATGGTAATTGGTATTAACAATTTGTTTTCTTCTCAGGTCACCTTTAGTAAATCAAATATTCTATCCTGGGATCAATTAAATCTTCAGTTATCAAGTATGTACATCCAGATTTATTTACAAAACTGCATAGTCCACATTTTGGGCTATGTGTTTGTAAATTTGCACATCATCTTTCTTTAATGCAGACCTGTTAATTAAATAGGAATGTTCAAGTTCAGTCAAAAGAGAACTGTGGGTGCTAAAATGCTGCGTATCGCAGCTATATTTCTAGAAACCAAGTGAATGCATAATGAAAGATAAATAGCTCTTCTAAATTCATAAAGTCAGCAAATAAATTTAGAATAAATTATAATCTACAAACAGCAAACTTCCTATTCCTGCCTTAGGATACACTTACATTCACAGTAGCATGTAAAATATTTTAACTCTCAATCCTGCCATGGAAAAGACTGAAAAATGTCAAGTATTTGACAGAAGGTGAGAGAATGTGATTTATTACCCTGATGCCAGAGGTAAAAAACAAGTTTTATATGGTGTCATTTACCATCAGCCACAAGTGAGGCATGGTCAGTAAGAGGAGACCATTTATGGTTTGGGGTTTCTTTTCCTACTTGCTTCTTTCCATCTTGGACCAGCCCGTGCTGGTTGCAAATGAAAACAGGCTGGTGGTCAGAGGTGGTCAGGGGTCCCTGACTCCATCCTGCCTCAGGAACAGCCACAGCCCTTCATCAGGCAAAGCTGCCCTCACATTCCTCAACCAGAAGATTTCCTCAAATCTCCTGGGATTAGCAATGAAGTCATAGAGAGTTAGGTTAAAACAAACAAAAGAGGGAGGGGAGTTGTCCCATCAAATTATTAGGGATGTTATAGGGGATTAAAAAAAGCTTCCGGGATTCATATGGGAAACTACTCTGACACATAACTGAATGGAGCAGCAGTGACAATGCTGCCCAAATACCCAGCAGACACCACTTTTCTGAGTGATTTGTGCCTGTGTACAGAAAGCAGTGCTTGTGAACTTCCATGCCTTCTTTTAAAAATACTTCGGAAGCTGCTGCAGTGACTGTGGAACAGTCAGCAGGTGCAGCATAATGTGCTCTGGCTGGTTATAGGCGCAAGATGACAATGCAGGAACTGAAAATCCATACTTTCCTGTGCTTGTCTTATGTTGTTGCTTGCTTTTCAGATTGAGAAAGTATGTTTGTCTCAGACACCGGGGCAGTGTGTGTTTCAGAATATCTCCAAGAAGGTACTGAGTGAAACACAGATACTAATGTCACATACACACATAAGGTGGTGTAAAAATATAGCCCATTATATTAATGATAACTCAGAACTACATCTGGTAAAATCCTCTTGAGTCCAAAAACACAGTGCCAAGTAGATAATTAAAAAGAAACTTTTCCTCCTTACCAAAGTTGCTTGAACAATAATTGCTTTCCAGAGTCCCACTCCTTTTGCACTTTTGCTGGCACAGGGCAATTGTAGGTTTCACAACTTTTTGAAGAGAAAAAGTAAATTGAAATTGAAATTAAGTATTTGGAACAAATGCAAAGCAGTATGTTTAAAAGAAAAAAAAAAGAAAAAAGATAAATGATCCTGATGTATGCATCAACTAGATGCAGGGGATGAGCACCACACTAACAATAGTCCTTCTCTCACCCATCACCTCCAATCATGATCTTTTCAGATGTCTCAGCTGTGTGCCTGTTCTAGTGACCTGACAGAATGGAATGTTACAGAAAACTTACATGTGATCACAGTGGGACCTTGAATATGTAGCCAAGTGCTGCTGCCACACAGCCCTAGTGGGACACTTGAAATATTATGACATGGTATTACAGTAATGCTTCTGAGGGAGGGGCTGGCCTTTTACTGGAAATTACTGTCCTGTGATGGAAGGGATCAGAGTTCAAATTCCTGACTTTTTTTTACGAATTTTTGACATAGCTTCTTGACATGTACTACTGCATACTTTTTATTCATGACATTTTGAAACACAGGGTTTGAAGTAGGTATTTAACATTACTGATTGACATTCCGTTTCTGAAATGGAATGCTTTGTTTATAAACAACTGAATACACTTTGTATCTTTTCCCTTCTTGGGTGGTTGTTAATAGTCTCTGTACTTTACTCAGCTGACCCTTTCTACATAACATGTCAGGATGCAGTACTGTAAGACTTTTATGTCCTTTTCAAATTTGTTTGAAATAGGTCATTGATACCATAATTATTGGAAACATGGAGGTGAGACAGATTTAAAAAATGAATTTATAACATTTATTTCTTCAAGTACTAGTATTTCATGTAAAACAGAGACAGATAATTCTTGAAAGTGCCTCCTAAAGTTTAATATTCATGCCTGGAGTTTGGTGCAAGTTTGAACAGATCTGATTTGCAAGTCTATTTGAACTGAACACTTCTGAATGCAAATGATTGCTCAGAAATTCAACTGAACTGTAGAGGTTTGGTTTGCTTTGGTTTATTTTTAAGATCAGAAATACCTACACCATGCATAGCTGATCAGACATTGGAATGACTTCTTACTACTTCTATCTGCCTGGCAAGTCCTTCTGAACACCTTCCCTCTCTTGTCCTCTCTCAGATGCATCTGCATGTTTGTATTTCCTAACACTGATGTCATAAAAATTGATTTGGAGTTAATGGGTAAATTTCACCTCTCTTGCCTGTGTGCCCACGAAAAGCTCACAGGCGGAAATGATGGGAAACCCTGAGCACGGTGTGGGGGGAGAACTGACAGCCTGGGCTCCTTGAAACTGGGTATTTGAACTAGCAACTGCCTTAGCAAGTGTTTTATAGTGAGGAAAAGCTGAATTATTTATTATCAGAGCAGCAGTCACATCAGAAGGATTTACAGGTCATTATGATTTCATTTTCATAATGTTTATTTTCATCTATTTTAAATACCTTTCGTTAGCAGTATTTAAACACCACAGTTTCTTGGTTTACTGCTGACAGGCCACTGCTGTCCTGACTTTTGATGCATTTTAAGTACAAATCAGGTTATGTCTTGCAAAAACATCATAAATAATTTGGTTTTCTCCTATAACTGCATCTTAAATCTCTCACATTCAGGTTATAGAAATTCTAAGAATTCATCCCTTCAATATCTCAGTAATGAGCTAGTTTTGGCAATACCTTCAGAAAAATCCCCTTCTGATCTTTCATATATGCTGTCTAATCTAAAATATAAAAGGAAACTTATTTTTAGTGTGACATACTTCTTTATAAGTTCTAATCCCTGATTTTTTTAAAAATATAAATAATTCTAGGACAGTGTCACATTGTCAGGGTGTTGGCAGAATCCGAAGAGGGCTCAGGTGGCTTCCGTACCAATTTTGCTTGATCACAATAACTACATGAAGAAAAATACAGTAAGGTTTTTACATATCAACTTCTAGAGAAGAAAGAGTTCCTTTAAATAAAAGTATTTCCTGAAATATTTAGACCTTCTTAAACCGAAGAAATTTGCTCATCCATTCTTCTATGGCATTTGCTGGTTAATTGTCCGAAACTGTGAAGGGACAGGAAGATTCTCTCAGGTGGAGTGAATCACTGTTACACTGAACTGTAGCTGGATAGATTTCCTTTTAATAATGTTAAGTAGATACTCCCTTGAGTATATTAATTTTAATTAATTCCCCTGACAGTTGAAATACTAACAAACCATAAAACTTTAATTTTTAATATACATTCTATTACATATTTCTGTAGCCCTCTCCTTGTCCTGGAGTAATTAATTTTTCTAAGAAATTAAATAAAGCCAGTAACACTTACTGGAGGTAGCAGGGACTGTTGTGGTCGTAGGTGGAACTGTAGTTGTGGGTAACTTTTTTGGTCTAAATTTATAATGGCCAATAAAACCATCAGCTGTTAAGCTTAAATCAGACAAAAACTGAATGAGCAACTCATTTCTCTCAGACAGAATAGGCCTGAAATAGAAAAACAAAATATTGAATGTGAAAGCCAAAGAGCATTAATAGCATTCTTAAAAAAAAAAAAAAAAAAAAAAAAAAAAGAGTGCCTCTCTTTAATTCCTGGTCTGAATGCAGTAGCTGCCTCCAGACTAATACTGAAAAATATGTGGTTCTTTGTTGCTGTGTCACACTCTAATATTTTGAGGATGAAACTCATTTTGATGAATCACTTAGAATTCTGATTCCTGAAGGTTATGGCAATATGAGCGTCCTTAAATTCTTCTCTGTGAATTCACTGCAGACCTCACTTCCATGGAATGGAAGGGGCCACCTCAACACAGTGAGAAAACACATTGAAGAAGTCTTCAGTATGTAGGGGACGTAAGTAAATCAAGGGTTTTTAAAATTTGTTGTTGCTTAATGAAAAACATTATACATTTGGCAAGGCTTAAGAAAATTATTTCAATTTTGGATTCTGTAACTCTTCAATAAAACCACCAAAAATAAAATGTTTTGGGTTATTATTTCTGTGGGCTTTTTGTCAATGATTGGATATTCATTATCAAGGCCTTGAAGAGGCAATAGGATTACTTTCTTAGGATTTGAAATATCATGGACAAGTCTTGCTCGGTGTATTCCCTTTTAATTCACAACTGCACAGTACCTTCTGTGACACTGTGGATGTGGAGGTAGTTCAATAAGACTTTACTCAAGACTACTGTTTGGGAAAATCACATGGAATCCAAGTCTAGCCAAAGCAGCACTTATTCTTTTGAGCTTTCCACAAACCTTGTGTTAATATTAATTAATAATTAGTACACAAATTTTTCAAGCAAAACCAGTTTTAGGAAAGAGGAGGAAAAATAAATATAGGGGCAAAAGAATCTTAGTGAGAAGAAAATAGCGAGTGATTTTAAGTTTTTAGTAGTTTTACTAAAATGACTGTGTTGTTTCTTCCCAGCAAGTCTGACAGAGCTCGTGAGCAGGACTTCTTCAAAACACTTAATCAGACCTTTGAAGTAAAAACTTATCATCTCCCGGTTTTTTGGCAGATTTTCCCAAATCAGTTTACTCTGATGGCCGAGTCTGACACAAACAGTAAGTGCCTGGTTATCTGCAATGCTCTCTGCCATGGAAGTTGCACAGATCACACTTCTCTTGCTGCAGCACTGGCACAGGCTGTGGGTGTAGGAGGGCACTGATTATCAGCTGCCTGAGAGCCTTGTTCTGCTTCCTGAACACCAGGACTACAAGGCCAAATCTGAAAAATCTGACCCAGTCTGTGCATCCTGTTTTTTTAAAAAGTGGCTGAGAGGGAAAGAAGTCAGATAAAGTAAGGAGCCAAAGAGCTAGAAAGCTCGGCTGGATCCTTTTAGTATCTATAATCAAAACATACATATAAAGTTATGTTGATGTTCAGCTACCATTAGTATTGGTATTATACCAATATCAACAGCATTAGGATTAGCCTTGGTGTTATTAGACAGTGGTCTAATGAGGCTTGTGGGACAGGAGAGAACATGGGTTGGAGCCAGGGCTAGTCATGGAGAGAGAAAAATGAGAAAACCTAGAGAGAGACAAGATACTAAGCAACTTCTAGAAGTTCAACTGGAGAGAGAAAATGTTGTATTTAATTTAAAAAAGAATCTTTCAGAAGCCAAGGACAAAACTGTAACTATGTTATGACACATGCTGTAGTGGAGTTCATATTCCAAGGATGTTACTCACGCTGGTGGGCTGTCTCCGCAGTACTTCCCAATTCTTTTGGCATCGTTGATTTCCCCACCATTAAACACTGCCACATAGTCATATCTGCAGTAGTTGTCTCTCTCCACATCAAACTTCTCGAACTTCAACTCTATTAGCTACAGGGAAAATGTGAAGAACTCATTTACTGGTGCTTCTTGTAGTGACATCTTCATGTGGAGACAATTTTTCTTTCCATAAAGTCCTTAATGGACTTAATTGTAAAGTATTTTCATCCGCATGACCTCTCCACAAATAGTTCAACATATGACTGCAATTTTCTGTAAAACATTTTCTTCTCAAATACATGCAAGTAACTTCTGATAAAGTTATTTTTATGAGTGAATGAAAACAGGGTAGGTGTTAGGTGTTACGCTGCTTTTAAAATAACTGTAACAAGTAAAAAAAGAAAAGGAGCTTTTAGTGTTACTTCATCATTCAAGACACGCTAAAGAAAAAGCAAAAGCAAAGCTGGTAAGAGCCATTTCACTTCACTAACAGCAGGGTTTGAATCATTGTGGTTGCCAATGTTGTGTGCATTTGATGCAGAATTAAAAAAATTAGAAATTAAAATACTGATAGAAATAAAATTAGCAGAGAGTAAGACTAAAACCATAAAAAAGTAAGTAGTTAAAAGATTTTTGTCTCCATGTTGGATTTCTATAAATGTTGAGGCTCTACAAGTCATAAATGAGAGCTAGTGTAGCTCTGGTATTTCCAGTACTGATGCTATTATCTCCAATTACTTGTTTTTATGGAATTTTCTATGTAAGGAAGAAAAACAATGGACAAGAAAGCAGAAATATAATCTACTACTCTGAAATGAAGTCCTGCACAATGACTCTGTCAATCATGTGTAGCAAGGAAGGGAAACACAACCTAACTGCTCCATGGAAACAGAGGTAATATATGCATTTAGGTTGCTTCTTTCTATGAAGCACAACAGTATTTAAATCATCTTCCCATAAATAGCACAAACGAGGCTTGAATGACAACACTGAATTGTGTTGATTGTAGATATGCAGGATTTCTTTTTAAAGGTCTGTCTCAAACAGAGATGGTATTTCTAAGACTGTACAAAGAAAAAGGAGTAATTTGTACATGTCATACACTTTATTTGATTTACTGACATAGTAAAAATTATCTTGTTCTATATTCATTGCAATGATAGCCTGTTATCATGTCTTAGTTTTGCCTGAATATGCTTTTGCACGATTCAGATGTTTAAGGTATAACTTTGTTTCCCATAAAGTATGAGTAGCCTTGGGGGACTTGGTTTCAGAGATGACTAACAGGCTTGTTTTGAAACGCTCAGCATCATGATGAAAAAATGCCCTTTAAATGGAAGGACCCATCTGAATAATATGCTTGTGATCAAAAAACTGGGCATAGACCTGCAGTTGGGAATAGAAATGCTAAATTTTTCCATAGGAGGCAAAACAGCAGGCCATAATATCCACTTCACTACTGTTCATAAGTGCACCTTGCACTAAATTAGTATTTCATGATAGAACAGAAACTCTTCACGATCAGGAGAAACTCCTTGATCTTCTGTAATACACAAAGTAATTATTGGTTTGTATTTGCAGCAATAAGAGTGCCTTTTTTTATTGCTCATGTGCTTATGAAAATGAAATAGAGAAAATGGCACCTAAACTTTGGCAAATGGAAGACAAGAGGAGCTTTTTATGTGCACTTGAAGAGAGATGCTTATTCACTTCCTCAAAAACTGCTTTTGTCCCTGTCAAAATTGTGCCTTATTTGCATGCAACCAACCACTGCTGCAGTACATGACTAATATATATTTGGAAACAGGTAGATTTATGGAACAGGATCATCAAAAGGCACAGGATATAATGCCCTTATTTTTATGCTTATATAGCCTTTCTTAAATCTTCTCTATGAGCTTAGGAGAAGTTCTTAGGCTTATCTAGAGACATTTGGAAAGAACCACAGTAATCTGCAGTTTACAGATAAGGTTTTAAAAATAACGGCCTATCTATAGGATTGTTACATGACCTGTGTTTAGCAAACAAGGAACGTGGATTAAAGAGGAGTACAGGAAAGACTAAGCTGGCATACTGCTTCAGTTCAAGGGAGAAACTATCTTGGTAAATGGAAAAGTATGAAAGATCAGAAGAATATGTTTATCTGGGGCAGCTTTTTTATTTTGAGGATTACAGTCATGAGCAGAATATGAAGGAGAAAGTCATCTTTATATGTAAATAATTTAAAAAGCTGGATGGGGCAAAAAAAGTACTCTACCAAACATGCTTGGCAACCAAAACATTCAGTCATTGTAGGCCTCCAGCCAAGGTACAGCACAGATGGCTCAGCAGCAACCAGAAAATGTGGGGCTAGAACTGAGATCAGCCCTACAGTGTAGGGAACACACTTGTGTTTGCCATGTGTGGCATGTGAGCCCTTCTTGGTCTGCTCTCACATCTCTTCAGGTCTTAATGAAGTGGTAACATATCCTCTCATGGCATCTGGCTAACCAAGCATGCCATGAGACAGAGCCTTCAACATAGGAAATAAAACAAACTTTATGAACGTACAGGACACAGCCAAATATATTCCCTGTGGTGTTTTTAGTAAATTCAATCAGCTCTGCCTGGGTACCTCACTAACAAACTGTAGCAACACCAAAAACGTTCAAATGTTGTTAGACCTAAGCATAGCATTGGTCATCACATTTGGTGCTGAGATGGTCACCTGCCCTAACTTAATTTTCACAATGCTTTGTGACTTAACAAAATAATCTTAAAAGCCCCCTGGTTTAAAAGCCTCACCAGAGAGAGATGCTTTAACAGGCTCTGTTTAGGGGAGCACCCCAGCACAGGGCAGAGGCTGTGCAGTGCTGGGGGAGCACAGGAGTTACCACGGTGAGACCGGTGACACGAGTGGAAGGTGAGTATTGCTGGAGCACAGCTGTGCCTGCACTCGCTGCACAGACCTGGCCCGAGGTCTGAGCCACGTGGCACCTCATGGCTCCGTGCCGTGTGCCAGCAGGCCCTGGACGCTGAGCTGTGGGGATGGCAGCGCCTTACCTGGTTCTTGGGGGCGACGATGTGCCAGGAGCAGGTCACTCCCGCTGGGTAGTCTCGCTCCGGCCAGTTGGGTGTGTGGAAGGACCCCGAGGGCTTCTCCAGTCGTCCCCCACAGTACTGGTCCCCTGCAATACACACACCAAGCTGACCAGAGCATGGCAGGGCAGCCACAGCCTGGGGAACACTCTTGGGATGCTGCAGGGCCTTGGGGAGGGAGAGCAGATGGTTTTGGCTGCCTCTGACATGGTCCCACCACAGAACATGGCTGACCCCTTCAGCTCAGCTGGTGGCACCTCTAGGAAAACATATTTAATAAAGGGCAGCAAGAAAAAAAAAAGCATTCCTGCAAACACTGGGGCTGGAGGAGGAGGAGAAGCCAGAGGTACTGGAGCAGCCAGCCCACAGCCATGGGGTAGCTGTGCTGGGGCTGACAGTATTCCTAAAGGAACTGCAGACTGTGGAGTGTTCATGATGGAGAGGGATCTTTTTCTTCTGTGTCTCCTCCCCCCAGTCCCAAATTACAAAGCTACCTCAGGTGTATAATCTTTATTTACATTATTGTTACAAACCTCCTTTATTAAATTAACTATATCAGGGCATAGTTGTTTAATGTATCTTTCAAGAAGTTAGCAATACAGGGCTTCAGCTGGAAGACCTGATAAATTACTCATTGCCTGCAGTGTCTGCCCAACAACCTGCCTGATCTGGTATTATGCCAATAGCAAAAACCTTGAAAAGCAGTCACGCAGTGGGGTGGTGCCACCTGCCTGGGACCCGCCAGCCTCTCACAGGTCATACTCTTCCCAAGCATGAGGTAATGCCTTTATGTTTAACAATACCTGACAAATCTTTCTTCAGTATGTTTTTCTAAGTGTTTTTAAACCAGTGCAGAAATGTCCCCTGGCACAGCACTCCACCACTTCAAAGCTCAATGGGAAAAATCATTCTGTCCTTTCCTCTGTAGCCACTTGCTCATCTGGTTTTAATATTGGAAGAGACAGGGACTGTGGTCCCATTCAGTTTCTCCGTACTGTTTACGACTTTAGAGCCCTCTTCCTTATTCCCCCTTTGACCTTCCTTTTTCCAGCATGAAAAAGTTCATGTTGTGCAGTTGATCTTTGTGTAGATGAGGTTCTTTAACTCTATCATGTTTGCTGTCTCTGATTGCTTCTGATAGTTTTACTAGATTCTGTTCTGAGATGGGAACATCAGAATGGCACACATTATTCAAGATGTAGATGCATTATGGATTTATACTGGCATAATGTTTTGTTATTGTTTGGTCTTTATTCTCTTTTCTAAAGATTTTGAAAGTTTCTGTTGGTTTTTTTATACCTACTAAGTACTGGATTGATGCTCAACTATTGTTTTTGTAAGTTATCTATTTTAAACCTGACATCTTATTCCTAAGCAGAAATAGTCAATTCAGAACCTGCTGTACTGTACACAAAGTTAGGATGTTTTCCCCTTATTTGCAACATTTAATGATATTGAATTTCATCTGACATTTTATCACAGAATATGCTGAGTTGGAAGGCACGCACAAGGATCATCGAGTCCAGCTCTTAATCCTGCCCAGGACCATCCCCAAGAGTCACACCATGTGCCTGAGAGTATCATCCAAATGTTTCTTAACTCTGTCAGGGTTGGTGCTGTGACCACTTCCCTGGGAGCCTGTTCCAGTGCCCAACCACCCTCTGGGGGAAGAACCTCTTTCTAATATTCAACCTAAACCTCCCCTGACACAACTTCAAGCCACTCCCCTGGGTCCTGTCACAGGTCACCACAGAGCAGAGATCAGTGCCTGCCCCTCCTCTTCCCCTCATGAGGAAGTTGTAACTGCAATGAGGTCTCCCCTCAGTTATTGACCAGCTATTACCATTTTACTACCAGTTTACTACAGTTCTTCCACTGCTCTTACAATAGTCAGCCCTTCTTTCTACTACTTTGATTAACTAAGATGGGTAAACAGTTATACTTTGCTATTTGCTAAGCAAGATAATTAATGAATATATTGAACAGCACAATCCCTAATATCTCTGCCATCACATCTTTTTATGCATGAACGTGGCTCTCCATAGAGTTGTACCATTATACTTGTCTTCAGCATGTATATAACAAATTACCTCTTTCATGTGGTTCTGCAGCAGAAAACTTGGCAATGAATCCACTTCCAGCCGTATTAGCATCTGAAGTCATCTGCACCAACATTTTATTGCTGCTGGACACAAGGGCACCCGGTTTCACAGTACCACAGAACCTGCCGATGCGCTGCCCATTGGCATGGCCATTGTATATATCCACAAAATCATAGCGGCACAAGTTGTCGCTTTCCAGGTCTAAGTATCGAAAAGAAAGAACCACCACTTTTCCCTCTGGGACCTGCAGAGAGAGAGAGAGAAAGAGAGGGAGGGGAAGGGAACAAGGGAGAGGTGCATCTTTAAACATGACTGACACCACATTCCACTATCACATCCCACTGCCTGTGTGGCTGCTTTCATACCCTCCACTTCTCACCAGGTAAGCTCTTTTTGTCACTTATACTTCCAGGCAAAGCAGTTTTTACAGTAATTTGGACAAATCCTAAACACAAAGCTCTGGCCATCTCTTGCCATTATCTTAATTCTGATCCATAGTATCCTCTAGTCAGGCTCATGCAGTTAATTATAAACCATCACTGCCCAGTTCAGCTTGGTGTGTTTCTCTTGTTTTCTGCTAAAAGTATGGAATCAGCCATGCAGCTCCCTCTCACCAAGTAAGGTGAGGATGTCACTAACATGAAAAAAAAAAAAGGGAACAAGCAATTTAGCATTTTGAAATGGCTTCTCTTTCTAATTTGGGTTATCCAGTTTCATAGTTTGAAGGATTTTTTTTTTTTAATTTACTGACATTTATATCTAAAATTGGACACTTTATGGCTAACACTGTACAACACTAATATTTATTGAAGTGGCTGCAGTGAAAGAATTATATTTTGAAAAATTATATAAAACTATAAACAAAGGATTCAAAAGAACCAGTAGTGGGCGTCCTCAATACAGAAGAGAGTTTTGTTTTCTGAGACATCTGAGGAAACACAAGGCAGGGCAAATCTTACATGTCTGCATCTGTGGACATTACAAAAGTGACAAGAGTACTGAGAAGGATGTAAATTAAGACAGCATAATAGTTTACAAGGACGGGAACATTTCCTGGGATAGAGTTGCAAGCTTTTAAGAGAAAAAGCAGCATACTGAGAAGTGAAAATTATTCTAACAAAGCACTTAATGCTGTTTAACAGGACAGGAAGAAGAGAAACAGTATTTTAAAGTACAGAGGGACCCTAGACAGGCAAGTGTAATTATCTGCATTCAACCCATAGCCTGGTAGAGTGGCTAGCTATTAAAATAATTGCAGCTGTTCTGCTTTACTGAGACACTACTATAATTTTCTGCTTTAAACACACACTTAATATATCTGCAGTTAGTTCATATTTAAGCCACGTTATTTAAGAGTTCATGAATTTTTTTCATTCCTTAACAGTGACTCATTTTAAAACACCAGTTTGAGATAAACTACAGCTAAACTGTTCCTTCATTAAATTGTCAAACAGTGTTTTAATATTGTGAGTCTCAATGGATAAAAATTACTTGTCAGGTCAGGTCCAGATAGAAGTGCTACAGATGGGAGTGACTACTTAACCCACAGAAGATACCAGCAGCTCTAGATGCAGTGACAATTGTGCTGTAAGTGTGTTAAGGTGACTCATTCATGCAGCTGCTTTGACGTCCAGTACTGATGCTGAGCCTGCAGCAGGACAGACTTTTGCTTGAGCTGTTCTCAGCTGCCCAGGGCCCACATGCTCACAGGCTGACCAGGCCCACTGCAGTTCCTGTATCTGGTTTCAGAGTATTTTCCTTTAAGCTCAAAGTTCTCTCAAAAATGCATTCAGTTCCCCTGTGCTGACGTACATCACTACTTCTCCATCAAAACCACAAAACTCACCTCATCTTGAATCTATTCCTTGACTCCCTGCTCTCATAACTAAGCCTCTTATTGCATTCACTTGTCTTCTGGTCTGAATCACTAAGGGGCATTAAGACATGGTCATTTTAACAGAAAATGAGCTAAAATGAATTTGGTACTCCTGTCAGAAGACCTGAGTATTATTTATGGTTATACTACAAACTGTGTGACTGGACAAATCAGTTCAGAAATAGTCAGATTTAAGCAATTAAACTACAACAGCCTTTTTTTCAGCATTATGTATGTAAAATAATATATGCTCATCTGGGGTGGAACACTCATTATTAATAAGTTTGTACAAATGGTACAACTGGATGCAAAAGAGGTGACCTTTAAAGGTTATCATGTTTTAAAGCAGACTGAGGTGTTATGCCTACAATATTAAGACTGTCCAACATTTTCCATTACAGTGTCTTGCAGCTTTGGCTACAAGTTACCCGTCTGTAAGAAGTTTCCCGTTTTCCTTCCTGTTCTGAAAGTTGAGTAGAAGTTGCTCTAGCATATTAGATTAAACAGTTTTATCAACGTTTATGGGATTTTTTTCCTTATTTCTCAGCTTGAATTGCTTCTTTGAATATACCTGCTCCCTCCTAGTGTTTGAAGAAGGAAGTGGAAATGTGAGAGGTGGCTGGTTCTGGGGTAAGAAAAAGTCTTTTTGCTGTCCTTATGGAAATGTATTCAGCTTTAGCCAAGTGGTTACCCCTCAGCAATGCTGGTAGTGCTCACTGACAGCTTTGTTCCAGGACTGACCCAGGGCTGCTCTGCTCACAGCAGCCTCAGGGCACTCAGTCCTGCCCCTGGGTATTCCACTTTCACATGCTGCCCCAAGGGGACAGAGGGAACCAGGACATGAGATTGAACCTACACAGGAGCGAGAGGGTGCTGGCAAAGCTGCCCAACTCCAAACTGCCAGCCAACCGTTCACTCAAGTCTTCTGTTTTCTGTTTCATGGTACAAGTAATTTTGTGCAGTGTTGTGTGCTTCCTTCTCCTCTCTCCACTACTGGCTATGTTACACTATACAGCATTACACTATCCAATTATATTTCATTATAGTTTTAGCTTCTATTAGTTCAGCCTATTTGAACTTGGTCAAGACTGTTTCCCACATATGTACTGACTTTCTAAGTTTTGTTTCATGGCAGTTTGTAAAAGAATGTGTAACTCAGACACATGATCATGAATATTTAACAAGTAGCCTGCTCCAGGTTATTGTTAGAATAATCCTTGTCACGTTTAGCTGAATTCAGGGAGGTAAATAATTTAGAGAAATGTGTGGGGCCCTTAATCACAGTCACTACTTACAGCCATTACTTTATAAAACAATGTACTTGCTTATTAAAATAATATTTGTCATTCACAAAAATAAGTTTTTTTCCAGTATGGTAAACGAATTAAAATTTTGTGATCTGACTGGATGACAACCCAGTGCAGAGGATGGTGGTTCCCATATGCTGTCAGCAGCCACTCCAGCTACCATTTTGCTTTTTTAAATGTTGAAAACTAATGTGCTAAAATCTGCCAATGTTTATCCTCAGACATTTAAAATATTGTTCCACGAGAAACACAGGGGAGAAAGCAAAGGCCAGCGTGACTCAGTATTGTTTACTCTGAGCCACATCCGAGCCTGATGCAGTAAGATGATGGGATACCTCAGAGGAAGAACTGGAAGGAATTCCAACTCTTAGAGGAAAGGAGGGGGCGGGGGGAAAGAGGGAGGAGTCAAAGGAAAAATGATGCGATGTTTCCTCTGCAGGGTGTGCCTTATTTTTGTTTTATCCATCCAGCTGGTATCTTTCAACAACAGAGGCACTTCAGCTTCTGCCTCTCCTTGTCACAAAGAGGGGGACTGACACTCAGCCTTTGCTTCCCTTCTGATTTTAATTCTGTGAACTTCTTCAGCATCAAAAATTACAATGCTAAACTCATGTGAAGAATACTTTACTCCTGTTGAAGTCTAAATGAATTTTAGTTTTTCTGGAGCATAATTCCCTAAAATCATCTGTGTAGATTACTAATTTGTTCAAAAGGGCATGATTATTTCATATATAAAACTCACCTCAAAATAAGATCCCTAGATTGTCTTTGGTTATCATTCATTGCAGATATTTCATATAATGTTAATCAAAGCTCAGGTAAAGCACTGAAGCTGTTTTTATGATGCTGTTCTGACTGAAGACAAAGCCCTCTTAATCAAAATTATTGGTTTAGATTATTGACTTTGAAAACAGTTTTTCAGTGGGGAAAAACCCTTAAAATGACAACTTTTGTAAATATAGTTTGCCTAATTTTTAAGCCTGTGTTGTATATGGGTTTAATATACTTTCATATATGTTCAATACCAAATGTTTTGCCATAACAATCCAGGTAGAGTTGAAAAATACATCAGCTACCTGCATGCCAAATGTATTATTTCTCTCTACTGAGAATAAATGTAGAATTTATTTGGATTTACATCCCAGGAAGAACCACAATTCCTGCCTAGTGGCTTATACTCTAGCTGCAATTTTAACAAATTTCTATTAGCTTGCTCTTCCTGACAAAGGCACTAGATTCTGTTCACCGCTTTCTTTTCTGGCCATACAACTGTGTGTTCTCTACTGGAAGGGAGGTTTTACAATGATATGGGAAAATGAATGCTTAAAACATAGAAAAAATGATTTAAAATATTTCGCTCCCTCAGGGCAGATTCCCAACTTCCCTGATAAGTAAATTTTTCAAACCTTGCTTATTGCCAGCAAACCTGCTGTAACATAGCTCCTGAACCTATGAAAACATAACCTTACATAACTCTGACAGTTTTCACTATTATTGTTGCACATACAGTTGTTGGAGTTTTATGGGAACCAAGCAGACTGCCAGAAAACCACAGGACAGCAGTCCAGATTCTCGGACTATGTGACACATTTATGTGAGGTGATGGCCAAGAAGGATTACAGAGCATTAAAAGTAAATGTATATGACACATTTGAGATAAAGCTATATACATTGCTATAGGAAAGGAAATAGCTGTACAAATTACTTCTTAGCAAAGCCAGCTAAAAGCTGCTGGGTAGTCTGCCAAGGCTGTAATATAACCACAAGCATGTGCTGAACACTTCTTAGAGCTCTTAGAATAGAGAAGCTGTTTTCTTTAGCCATCTGAAAAAGTCCCAGTCTCTTGAAATAACAGAACCATAATTGAGCAAGAGAGACTCTTCCAGCTTTAGCAAACCAGTTGGAAAGATTTCAGATGATACCTGAATGCTACATTGCTTTATCTATATTACCCATAACGTTTTCTAAACCTATTTTCTTCTGAAGAATGAATTAGCTGTCATTCTGCCTCCCTGTGCATTTCTTCTGAGACAATGAGATCCTGTAGCTGAGAAAACAGCTTAATGCTTCTCGTGACCCAGACACAAAGTGAATCAACGTCTCTTTCAGTCCTGCAGACTTGTCAGATCCTGCATTAGCAGAGTGTTTTCAGGAAGGTGTTCACAGCCTTTGGCTAAAACGGACAGGCAAAAAGTCTTAGTCACTTTCTAAGGCGATGCTAAATGAGGAAGCCTAGCAGCAACTCGAGAGTATTTCTTCATGGCAATGTAACTGGCTTTCTTATTTGGGTGCTACTGTAAGCTATTCTGAGCCTCAACAGTATTTGGTGAAAGGATTTTGCTGTTTAAATTCAGGCTAACCAGATCCTTGACTGTAACACTTTCCCTCAGTTTGGTAAACCATCCTCTTTTTAAAGAGGGTAGTCTTAGTCTTGCAACTTTTGTACTCCTTGACTTCCCTACATCCTTCCTGCACACCGAAAAGACAGGGTGATGGGGGAAACACCGTTGATGGGGGGGAAAAAAATCAGCTTGGCTTAGTGCACAGTATTGTCTAACAGGGGTTAAATGAGGTGAGGGCACAAGCAAGCCTGGACTACCACAGTAGTGCAACCCTTCTCTGGCTTTGGGCAAGTTACAGGGGACAAGTGAGCAGCAGTCAAAGAGTGGGAGTAAAGGGCAGCACAGGAGAAAACTGGGAACAGGGTGATCATGAAATGCCAGATGCCATGGAGCTCTTCCCATCATCAGGAAAACCCAAGTGCAGACACAGCTTTGCTACAGCTTTGCAGTAATGTTCCTCACCATGGCCAGGCTAACCTGGGTGCCAGCACCTTTTTAGCAACAGCCATGTTAAGTCTGCAATGAAACTACTCTGCATTGACTTTTTAAGCACAATAATTTGTTCTCTTCTCCCTCTACCCCCAGTATATGAAGGGCAGATCCATGGCATGCTTCAGAAATTGCTTCTTCAGTGCTGCCTCCATTTGTAATCTACGTTTTTTAATGATAAAAACTTTATGCAAATATGGAAAATTATTATTTCCTTCCAGATTTGATTTTGAACTTTTGAAGATCTAATACAGAGTTGTATTGGTAAACTAACTTTGGACATTTTTTCCCTTTCATTTAAGGCATGTGTGTATGATCCAAAATGCAATTTGCATTTGCTCTTCAGACTGTAAGATGGGCCACACTAATTGCTGTCACCTCAGCCCTCAACAGCAAGGAAGCAAGTTTATGAGCATACCCTGTGTTTCACATCATGCTCTTCTGGATGAAGTCAGTCACAGATCAAAGGTAACCTCTAACTCGGCCCTAATAATAATGCAACAGAAAGGTGCAGAAATCAACTGTGCAACTTCACTGGGATCCTTCAGATAAAATGATTAAATTTACATCACTCATTTGGTACAAGAGTCATTTTAAACTGAACACTGTAAACAGATCAATGTCTCCTGCTTTGCGTCAGCATCTCTATAGTAGCAGGAAACAATTATCCTGTGACATCCTATTCTCCTGCCAGCACTTAGGCTGTGAGGCAGTCTTTGAACTGAAGTTGTCTTTATTGAGCCTGTCAACACAAAGAGTAACTTATTTTTTTATGCTTTCTTATACTTATTTTTTTCTGTAGGCCTGAATGTCAGAAGAATTCTTAGTGAACTGTGCCTAAAAACCAGAGAGGAAATTTGGTGGGCAGGTTCAGAGGGTTTAATCCGTGCAGATGTGAGGAAGGTAATCATTCACTCACATCCCTTTCTCTGAGTCTGTGGATAAGGACATCCAGCACTGAATGTTTAGTCCTAGTTGTTTCACAGCATCTGTTGTCCATGAACATGATGTCTCTGCCCTGCAGTCTTGTTTCAGCATCAAAGTATCAATCACACCACATGCCTTCATTTCACCCAGTCATTTATAAACGTAACAACACTTCCCTATTGCTGTCAGGTTGCTGGATGACAGATTCCAGATGTCCTGCTGGCTGAACACTGCTAGTAGCACACTATGAGCAAACCTGCCTGAATTTTTTGGATTTGATTGTATTTTTTTCTATATCTTCTTTCCAAGAGAATTTTTCTTTTCATTATCTCCACCTCAAACCTTCACTTTGACAGAACTCACTATTGCTTTCTGCACTGACAGGAAGGGGAGATGTTTGCTTGCAAGTGTGTTAATTTTGAACAATTAAAGGTGTATCTATGGAAGTCAATGAAAATTTGCTTCTGATAGGAGGCAAGGCCAGTTCTATTTCAGCCACTATTATCATATTACATCAACCCTAAAAAGCTCCAGATAGCTGAGCTGCTTTGCATTACTGAGTTCATTTTTGCACATATGTTACCCCATATAAAACACTGCCATTAACAACAAATAGTTCTTCATTGTCTTCAGCACTGATTTTGTGATATTAGAAATTCTTACTGTGATTTTCCAAGTACATTTGCTGTTTGGAGGGTAGACTCCAGGAAATCCTTCACTGCCAATAAACCCTGACTCTCCAGATACGACTCCTCCACATGTAAATGCAGGCCTGAGAATAATAGGAAAAATAGGCTTAATTTTAAAATGTATTTCATTTATTCTTTGTATAATAGTCAAGAGGCACGAACCACCACAAAACCACTTAAATACTTTAAAATATTGCTACCATTAAATGTATGTTTCATTATTTACATAATTTGACTATTGACACAGAATGTGCAATTTAACATGCAAATGTGTAGAAAAAAATAACTACTTGGGCCTTAACTCTGGGTTTGCACAGACTGCTATCCCTCCCTCCTTCTTCACTTCATAGGAGTGAAGGTGTGATACATCATTGCAAACTACTATTGTAATGAAAAAATAGTTATTGAAAAGTCATTAGTGATGGCTTTTTATAGTACATATAATAGTAGTTAAAATAGCGCATTAATAAGAATAACGTTTCATGCCTTTTCGTGCTTTGAATTTGGGTATTTTAATCAAGTAAGTCTCCATCAGTTTTCTGTACCCCACTAGCACAACCCACCCTGTGCACGATCCCTGCAGCCCACCCGTGCTCAGGGCTCAGCTCGGGCGAGGTCAGGTGTCTGAGCCCCGGAAAACCCCCGTGTGGAACCACAGCGGTCCTGCTGAGGACACGAGGGCGAGCGAGTGCCGTGCCGAGCGTCACACACGGGGATGCCACGCCGTGTGGTACCGCTGTGTTACACACCCCACACACCGCACACCCGCGTCCCGGGGAAAAGCCCCTGCCTGGACGGGCTCAGGGGCAGGGAACACCCGCGCCCCGCACGGAGCCCGGCGGGAGGGATGGAGGGAGCGGTACCTGTACCCTGTGTGGGGAGAGGTACCTGTGCGGGGAGCGCTACCTGTACCCTGTGCGGGGAGCTGTACCCTGTGCGGGAAGCGGTACCTGTGCGGGGGCGCTGCGGGACGCGCTGTCGGCAGCAGCAGCAGCAGCAGCA
>JAWWEW010000012.1:14590055-14604953 GCA_035583185.1 Anabacerthia variegaticeps | reverse complement strand
GCAGCAGCAGCAGCAGCAGCAGCAGCAGCGCTGGCGGTGGCCGCGGGGCGGCGGGCGGCATCGGGGCGGCGGCGCTGGGGCCGCAGAGCCGCTGCTCCGCTGGCCGCCTGCTCCTGTGTGAGTGCGGGGCCGGGGGAGGAGGCACGGGCTGCGGCAGCCCTCCGCCCCCGGGCAGGGCAGGGGCCCGGGCAGGGGCGCGGGCGCTGCCCCGGGTGTGCCCGCCCCGCCCCGAGCCCGCAGCACCCCCAGAACGCCCCGCTCTGTCCTCAGGTGGCACAGGGCGAGGGCTCCGCCCGGCCGTGAATGCACTCAGTGTTGCCGCTCCGTGCAGCCGCGCCAGCGCTTGAAAAATAGTAATGCTGCTTTGAAATTTCTTCTTTATTTAAATTCTAAAGTAAACTTGAAATGCTTCGTTTTGTTTACCAGTGGGTAATCTTGACCCATTTAGTAGCCTTTTCGCTCTGGCTGTGAAAGATACTCTTTAAAGGGCTGTGGCAGAGCCTACAGTAATGAACTCAATACTCGGGTGTTTGTAGGATTTGGGCCAAAGTTGTTTGACTGAGAAAAGAAATGAAAGATTAAGTCAGTGTTCTTATTGAACACAGTATTCTAATTGAACCTGGCATTTAAAAACCTCGCATTGTTAGTGCTGTTGAATGATGACATACAGATTATCATGTCAATAAATAATCTGTCTTCTGAGGATTGCTTTAAGAAGAGCCTGTCCCTCTTACTGTTTTAAGTACTTCTCATATGCACCTCTTTGCAGGAGGAAGTAAGTCTGTAGTAAAGTGTTCAGGCACAGCCAACTGAAGCAAAGACTGGAGGAACTAAAGAGAAATTCTGCTGCATACAAGGCAGAATATAAACCTATTACCTTATTTTTAGCCCATTTATTCGGCACTTAACAGTCCTATTCTTGCAAAATACAAAGAAGAGTGGTCCTACTACTGTGACTTTAAAGAAGTGCTGTGGATTAGAGAGGATGCTCTGAGGATTAAACAGAAAGTGTGTGCTGCAGTTTAGCAGACATAATACCTGCACTCTTCTTTCTGCAGTGCTGGCTGAAGAAAGCTGTAGACTAACCTGGATCCATGCTTGCTAAGTTTCCAAGAGGATTTTTGTGGGAGAGGCGCAGCTGCTATTGGAACGTGCCACATCTTTGGAGGCAGCCTGCAAGACTGCTGGTAAGAGGTGCTAACAGCGTTCCTGTGTGCACAGAGGCGATGGAAGACAACAGAAGGGCAGAGGCTGAGATGTGTGTGCGTTTGGGGAGTCCCAGGGTTTGTAGGAGTGAATGTGTGGTGGTACAGAGTGGGAGTGCCTGGCCTGCAGCCCTGAGGAGGGGCAGCCCCACATCCCTCAGTGGGACTGGTGGAAGGAGCAGGACATATCTAGGAAAGGCTTGGTGGGGGACTGGGGCAGGGAGTCCGGTTCACAAAAAGAGGGCTGGGGAAACAGAAGATCATAACACGGTCTGAGCAGAGATTATGTTTGCTGCTTTGTTTGGAACTGATTTTAAGTCACAGAAATGGGAAATAAGAAAGCCAAAAAGGAGACATTTACTTACTCCATGACCAACACAATGCTGATTAGCAGCTAAAAGTTTAAGTGCTACCAGTGCGTGTCCTGGTTTTACCTATTAAGCTAATACAATGTTAATAAAAATGGTTAGATCCAAAGTCAATGTATACAAAAGAGAGTTGTGTAATCCTCACACCACAAACACACCTACCGCTCCTCTCTGTCAATATGTTTTAGTCTAGAGAAGACCCACTATTTAATAAGGAGAAAGTATTTCAGGCCTTATATCCACTGAAGAGCTGGCCTCTGTGCAAAACCAACAACAAAGGCTGTTAGTTCCATGGATTATATGTTCAAGGAATCTTTTACATGTGGTTGCTGCAGACTTTTAACCTCATCCAAAGGTAGTTTTAAACTTCTGAACAGTTAAGGCATTAACAGGTTCTGCGTTGCCACCCAAGCACATCTACAGATCCGTGCAGCAACAGGACAGTTCAGGCCTGTTGAGCAAACCCAGGCAATGAACAGGCTCCTGGGAAAGCCCTCCACACCTTTACACAGCCCATGCAGGAGGCTCCTGCATCTTCACTGCCCTGGGAAAGCAGCAGCATCACTCCCTGGCACTGCCTACCTGGGAACACACCTGAAATGTGTATTCCCTCAGCACCCTAAATCTAATGTGCTCAAGTACTTCTTTGGTGTCCCACTATTAAATGGGTTATGAATACCACAAGTAGTAAATTCTAAACAAGGCACTCATTTGAATTAAACTGTATTTACCAAATATAAATGCTGTTGCTGGAGAGAATTCACCCATGAGCTAACCCAGAGACATCTGGCTGGTTTCCATTGATGGCTGCAGAAGGAACAGAAAGTGAAAGGCCGGTAAGTAGTTACCCATAAATAAATGTGTTAGCATTGACATTAATCTTCAGCTAAATTATGATCTGTTAGGAACACAGAAACAGGAGTGACCTTTCTTCTTCACCAAGCCCAGTCGTCTACTCTTGCAGGGAACCAAATCAAATAAACCCTTTCATATGCAGATACTTCATTTTTGCAGCCAGAGAGCTTCTCAATCAGCATCTGTTAGAGTCGCTGTCTTTTTGGGATAAAACCATGGAATGCACAGTTAGGAATTGTTTGTAGGTAGAGGATATAAATTCAGCTAGAAAGGTCTTAAGCTCAAAACCAAAAGATGGCAGATTTACAGTTTCATGCAATCTTAATTATGCTACCTTGTGTATGTATTCTTTGCATAAATGATGCATAGGTTATGTGACAAAAATAGTATGGAGTTGCATAAGCAAAGTGTCTGCATTAACGTGGATGAAAAATGTCTAACTTTTGACAGTTGGCTTTGCAACACAAGTTTTCTACAGCAGTTTCTTTTTGAACATAGAACAAAAACTGGTTTCTGTTACGTGTCCCTGAGGTGAGGCATCTTCAGGCTTGGAATGATGAATCTTTAGTGACAGGCATTTAACATATGAAATACAGAGCTATTGCCATAATAATTGTGACAAATGCCCACTGTCCTGGGGTGACACTGCCTCCTGCAGCCTGAGGGACCCCTCCTCTCTTCAGCTGCTGCCAGCTGTCGGGGCTCAGCCAGGGATGCTGGTGAGCCAGGGGTGAGTGCTTCTCCCTATCAGTCACTGAAGAAAGATACTTGGTACACAAAGCTAACAAGGGATGAATTTCCTAATGAATGTCTGGCAAGTGTGACCTTGTTTGCTGAAAAACGAGACAACTGCTGAAGTGGAAAGGGGAAACCTCTTCCTGAAATATAGCCCTGTTGACAGATTGGCTGGGAGATGTTCTTTGAAAAGATGGTGTAAATATTGGTGCAAACCACATGTCCCCCCATGCATCCCTGCCATCTTTCCTGTGATAAATTTAATAATGATGTTGCTGTGCAGCAGCCAAGTGGCATGATGATCTGACTGAAAATAAACCGCCTCCCTAAAAGCTTAGTTTATGCTACAGCCTTCAGGCTTCTCACCAAATCTTTTTCTCCATGGATAGTCATCTGTACAAAATATTTTGTACCATGGCAAGAGACCTCTTAGTGCTCTCTTAGTGAGTCTGCACAAGTCCTGTTCTGCTTATGCTGTGAAAATATTTGAATTTAAATTGCTTTAAGTGCTATCAACAACACGTCTTTATTTCATTTGAATCATAGAATCATAGAGCTGTTTGATTTGGTAGGAACCTTTAAAGGTCATCTAGTTCAACCACCCTGCAATGCCCCATCCAACCTAACCTTGAATGTTTCCAGAGATGGGGTATCCACCACCTCTCTGGACAATCTGTTCCAGTGTGTTGCCACCCTCATAATAAAAAAATTCTTTCTTATGTCTTATCCAAGTTTACACTCTTTCATTTTAAAACCTTTGCCCCTTGTCCTATTGCTACAGGCAGTTTTAAAAATTTTTCCTCATCTTTCTTCTGAGTCCTCTTCAATTATTGAAAGGCCACAATAAGGTTGCTCTGGAGCCTTCTCTTCCCCAACTCTCTCAATGCAGTCTGAAGTGCCAAAATCTTGGTATTTTCACTTCCAAAAGAACTTTGGTATTTCCTGGAATTGCAAGTTGTCCATTTTCAGAACAGCACTGGACAACATGCAATAAAGAGGATGTATCCCTATTTTCTTGATAATCCTAACACCTAAAATGACTCTTACAAACTGATGTACCCACCCAGTTCCTAGGATTCCCAAATTTGCTTTGATCTGTAAGCCAAGGATTTAACCATGTCATGCCTTTAATTGAATCTGCTACTTTATGGTTAAAAACCCACACAAGAGTTGTCCCTGGAAAACTTTCAGAGCCTCCACCCTTCCCCAGGCTGGAATTCCCACTCTTCTCTCTTTTTGTGTGTCAAGCTTCACTCTTGGCTCATTTTTCAAATGACAATGTGGTTTCTGGCTTTATATAAAAAATGGCTGTGATGAATCATAGACCTCCCCTCCCCTGTTTTATTTTGATGCTGAGGTACCAAGTGCAAATGGAGTATTTGCAGTATTCCCACACCTCAGGAATTTAGGTCCTTATTAGGAACTAAGCTTACATTCTTTAACATTTTTTGTCTCTTTTCTGGTTTTACCTCAAGTAATAACATATTTAATACAGTTGCAATACTTAATGTTATCATTTAACAGAGAGACTAGATGTGATGCATCCATTATAAAAGCAGTTCAGTTTTTCAGTATGGCTTTTCTAAATTACCTTCTGGTCCTTCCATTTGTCAGTTTGGGCAATCCTAACATCAGTTTATACTTGCCTCTTCTATTTATACAAATACAGGCTGGTATCCAAAAATTTATTTTTTTTTAAATGTTCTAACCCCCGTTGTTCAGGGTCAGTTGCTTATTTGCCAGCAAAAGAAAATATTAGGGACAATGGTGCTGAGTTATAATTAGTTGGATTGTTTTTCTTCATAATATAAAAATTATAAATTGGACAACTACTACTAAATTGCAGATATTCCTGTAACCAAAGAGATCTAATAATTATTAACTAGAGCACCTGCTATCAAGCAGGATGCTTGAAACATTCATAATGTTGTGAGCAGATACTCCATCATAGCACAAGTCTAAAGGATTGTTTCAACACCTCCAGTGAAGCATCCCAGGGTCCATTGACCAAGCACAGGCACTGACAATGACTATCACACAGCATGTGTAGAAATGGGTGACGTGGCAATCAAATAAATGGATTCTAAGAATAATATTTTTAAGCAAGAGCTCTGTCCTGAATAGTGCATCTTAAACACATCGGTCCGAGGAAAATATTTAATATGCAAAAGGAACAGGAGGATAAACCATGGAGTGGAAGGCCATGAAATTAAAGAGGCAGAAGGCCTGAACTGCCTGCAGGTACCTGTGACTCAGGCAGTCCCATGGCCGAATCTTCCAGCAGCAGACAGGGAGAGGAGCAAAGCACCTCAGGATCTGCAGGACAACATCCAAGCCCTGGCATGGGGCAGAGCAGCATCAAAGATCAGGAAATGTTGCTCAATACCTAGAGAGCTGTGAAAGCAAAGACAGGTCAACTAGCCAGTCAGTCATTATCCCAGCCTCCATGTAATCTAAATCAGCAAGTATTCAAGTAGATAATATTATGAAAGAAAATGACAAAGCAGATCCCATTTACTTTGGTGGATGAGGGAAAGAAACATGAGACCTTTAATTGTGCTTGTTCTTGGGGAAAGAAATAGGAGAGGAGCTAGAAAATTGTGTCACTAAAATGGAAAAAAATAGACTTTCTGTTTCTATGTACAAAATAGAATTATTTTTATGAGCGATATATATATAAAAATCATCCTTGGATCCATTGTCCTTATTTAATGACAAGACTTACTCATGTCTGCATATGAATAGATTTCTGGAGACTTAGATCAGAGTGTTTATAGCTTGAGAAATTAAAAGAGCTGATATTTTGAACAACCCACTGCACAATAGCATCCTCCCTCCTACAAAAGCACCACCTCCACCAGAGACAAGCTCAGCTCCGACCTGAATGGAGAAAGTGAGTGAGAGTGTGGAGCCCTCGCTGTGTTCCATGGCACACTGGGTGGTGCCAGCAGCCTGGGGATGGTCACAGCCACCTTCCCTTCAAGCTGGCTGCAATAACACTGGAGGCGTAAGGCGAAGGCACATGTGATTGCATGCAGGAGTGTGTGCAGTGAGAGCCTGTAAGGTGCTACTCGAGCAGAAGCAGAGCAAGAAAAGCTGCAAAAGGTACCAAGGGTGCTCCAGAGAAGTCTCTTTCAGGTTTAGAGGGTGCTTTTGGCAAGAATGCTGTCGAAAATTAAACTGGAACCTTGAGCAGAGAAGGTGTCTATTTAGTGTCTGTGTGTGCGCTTTAATTCTCTGGTGTTCAAGAAAGAGTTCTAAATTGTCTGTGAATAAGTAGGTTTGTATTAAGGTATCTACCTCGTTTCTCCCCCCACTCCCTTTTTACCTGTCTACTGAATGCTGTAGTTGCAATAGAGGTATTTCTGAAGAGCAGCAAGTGTGTTATGCTGTCATACTGCTATTGCACAGGTGATACCTGGGACCCAAGTCTCAAGGTGCAGTTTCACATGTAATTAATTTGCTTTTACTGGCAACACAGATTTGAAATCAGAATTAAGCCTTGTAAGAAACTGTTTCCTGCCAATGCTCTCATTGTTTTTCCTGGATTTCTCTCTACTATTATTTATAAGGCTATACATAAAAAGGAGAATAGTTTGGTCTAATTTATTTACTGCAAATGCTCTTAGGAAGAGAAGTGTTGTGAGCTATTTTAGTTCAGCCAACTAAAATACTGCTTTTCTACTTTTACTGACGAGAAAATTCTTATCAGTATCAGTTATCTGCTTCCAAATTACCACAAAGAGGACCATGAAGAAAAGTCTCTTTACGAAATGTGCAAGTGACATGACAGCCTGTGCAGCAAGAGACGGGAGAATACAAGGAAATTTCCATAAACCATGATCATTCTTGCACTTGTTTTCCTGACTTGAAAAGGAGTCCCTTGCTTAACTGAGCAGCTCAACAGCTACATCTGAAAGATGGACTTGGGGAGCCTACACCTGGAGGACTTCCTTCCTCAAAGATGGAAATTCAGAACAGGCAGATTAGGCCAAGTCAAGAGAGCTGAAGTAATTGCGAGGGAATATCTTGATACAGTCATTCTCTGCCAGGCACAGCACCATATTGGTGGTACAGAAGGACTTACTGGATTCCTCAGGTTGTTTATGCTGTGCCCTCAGCTGTCCCTATTCAGCCTAGCTGTCCTTACTCAGTGTAGGGTCCCTGGCAAGAAGGTGGGTGTTGCATCACTGATGTTCCTGTGCAACAATAAATTGTACGAGGGTGGGTAGTTCCAACTACAGGAATTACAGTCAGTCCCTGTAGCCTCCTTCCCATCAGAACACAGTGGTCATGGAATGCAAAAGTGGGGCCAGATTATTTCACTGGTGGCTGGAACTCAGCTATCTGCCACGTGCATTACGATGGCACGTTTACTTTTTCTAAGTGCTGAATTACTGCCCTGGGAGATGCACACATGCATTCCAGGCCAGAATTCAAAGTTTAGCCTAATACTATGTTTTTAAAACACATCTGTGATCTATTATGTTGCTGGGGAATGATTTTCACAGAATCATCGTTATTTAATATGTAAAGAAATGTCATTGTCAGTATCAGTCTCAGCATGGTATTGCAAAGCAACACATCTGAACGCTAGATAAGTGATTCTTGCTGTGGACAAAACAAAAAAAATTATAGGTCATTAAAATGCTACAGAATTAAGGAGAAAATTGTAAAAAACCAGTGGAACATACATGGAAATTTAAGGAGCCAAGACCAGAGCCTTCAAGATAGTAGAATGTTTGGTTACAAAAGTAACTTAAGCACTGAAAAAGCATTAGAGAAAAAGCATTATAAATTTAATTTAGATATATACTTGGCATAAAAATGCTTCAGTGTTTTTAGTGTTGTATGACAACAACTGCATGGAACTTGTATGCAGTTCTAACTCAGCAATAGTCCTTTAGTGCTTTAGGAATCACAAGTGCAAGGCCAGAATTAAGGAGCAGTTTATTATTTTTGTATTCCAAGAGTTACTTGTTTTAATCCCTTCAAGAGCCCCAGACTATTTGTGTTTTAACAGTCTCTGAGGAAATTTCCCATATCCACCAAACAAAATAAAGGCCAGACTGTGTAAGTAATACTGTAATTTAATTTCAGTTCCTAAACTATACTTGACTTCAGTTTGAACATGGACAATTGAGCACAGGCAACTGTTTTGAAAGAGTCTTTATGTTGAAATCCTTCAATTCACTTATTAGAAGGGTACTTTGAGAGGAGAAAAGTCTTTCCGGAACCTCAGTCTGGTCTTTGAGCTCATTCTTGAGATAACAGTAAAGTTTCATTTTGATCCTGGCAGGAAAGGACTCAAGGCTCTGCCTCTACCACGTAACATTTTCTGGTGGATGGTTAGCATCTTTGAAAAAGGAATCAAAGGCTTTGCAAGGATTGGTAAGTATTTATTTGAATTCTTGTTGTTACCTGTTCTACAGTTGGAGAGCTGCACTGCTGTAACTGCTTCCACTTCAAAGCAATTATGCCTGGCTTTCAGAGTGCATGAAAGACTGATGCAGCTCCTATGCTCCTGTTTTATGTGTGCTTTCAGTCTTTAAGAGATGCAGTGCTTTGCCTGAGGTATGCTGAGCCAGCATTCCTTCATCTTTCCAGATGGACTGCAGTGCACTGATAATGATTATCCTGCACAGTGTCAAGAAGGAAGGAATTCTTTGCTGTAAATAGGCACAGATGTAAATATGTGATGCTAGGTATATAGATTATTGAAAGGGAATGAGAGGAACTGATTTATATGGAGCCGGAGTTACAAATCATGATTTTTATACTGTCTAGGCAGTACAACATCTCTGTATTCAGCTTTCCAGCTAAGTTTTCAAAGCTCTGGTTTTTAGGCTCTTAAACACTGGTGACACTTTTCTCTGCCTTGGCACCACCCTAAATACACCTAAAGTGTATGCTGGCCTGTCTCTTGGTTATCACCCCTCTCATGGTTGCAGCTTTTACCCAGGTGGAAGTGTGCTTCTGTGGATTCTCTAATAATTTTCTGGCATTGTTAACCCTGGAGTCTCCTTTTAAGTACCATTATTCAATTATCTGCTTTAAATGGAAGAGAAATTCAAGCACATCTAATTAAACTAAATAAATTTAAAATTCAGCGTGCTGTGCCTCTGACCTGCCCTAGATTATTAATGTATGAATTTATAGCTGTAGTGTCACTTGTACATTTCTTGTAACGTAGAAGAAGACACCAGCATCGATTCCCAGACAAGCTTAGACTTAGACTTAGACCCAAAAAGTTATAGCTATAAAAAAAATTACCAGAGATCTCATCCAAACACAACAGGACTTTTGATTTTACTGCATCCTTATAGTGTTCAAAGCTTATTTTGACAATTTTACTCCATTTCAGAATTATTCAGGTTCTTTGTACTAATATGAAAATCAGGGGTTAAATCTGCCATTCAATTTTGGATGGTTTAGCAGTCTATTCTGCTCCTAATCCCATTTGTCTGTTTTGGTTTAGTTTGGTGTTTGAATTACCCTCAAAATATAAGTCTGTTTGTTAAACTGAATGTTTTTCAGTTGAGGAAAATGAAGTTTTTTCAGGCTGTGAATTCCCAAGTTCCCCTGTCTTTCCCAGAAGCCCTTCACTCTACGACAACAGGCATGTTTCATGGTTTTTAAAGCAGAAAGCAAAAATTACCTACCTGAACTTTGGTTAGACTAAGATAAAAGGCACAGAATTTGTGGAGCCCATACTGGTAAGCAAGATAGTATTTGGGAGGATTTTCCAAGTTAGTTTGGGCTAATAATTGACTGAATACTTGGACAAGAAAGAAAATCTCAGTACCCAGGAGCTGAATATGATTTTTTCGTATTTCTAAATGAAATTAAGTTTCCAAATTATTTCATGGGGTGCAAACTATTCAATTTAATGCTAAAAATGTAATTTTTGTGGACATGATTGTCAAAACAATTATACAAACTGATGTGCAAATCCAGAGAAAGCATGCCTCACAAAATCTAACTCCTACCTGTCTTTGAGAGGAATTCTCCTTTCCTCTGCAAATTCAGGTTAGGTTTCTGCCTCACAGCAATGACTTGACCACCAGCCCCTTTGACTGGAACAGTCCCACTTTGTAAAATATACTTAAATATTCATGGAGCCAGCTGGTGAGAGAAAAAACAATGCTCTAGTCTGATGGTTCAGTAACCCTCCTGGGGAGGGTGGAGGTGTTAGTCCCAGTCCCAGTGAATGTGTAATTATTTATACAAAGTAGAACAGTGTCAACAGGAGAAGTGACAAGTCCTGTCTCCCAAAAAGTTTCTTTGAAGGAATGAAGAAGTCTGAAGAAACAATAATGCATTTGCCAGAAATCTGCCAGGTATAGTTAACAACGGTTTAAGCAAACTCTTAAAATAATTTACAGATTATTCCTGAAATAGCTAAGCTTTTGGATGAATAGATGTTCTTCCACATCTCTGAGACAGACTTTGTTCCTCATATTAAGTGAACAGACCTTTCATCCTCCAAAGCAAAACAGCTCTTAAAATAGAAATCATTCAGAACATATTTTAAGAACTTAGTATCTCATAACATCATACCTCCATCCTTGCTCCTATTGACATCAATGGAAGGAAAAGCAGTATTTATATGTCTCACAAGCCAATCTGTTTCTTGGAGAATGCTGCTCTATAATGGTTTGTGTCTGACAGGAATAAAGAACTCTTGAGACCTGCCTGCCAGCTGAATAGTACTGGCTGTATGGAGCTCCAACAGGGGTGTTTGTGCACTGTGCTGAATGAAGGCATCATGCAAGGCACGGTTCTTAGGCATAAATGAGTTTTCATTGGACCAACTAAAAAGACAGACAATGTTTCAGGCAACAAATTCTCCTTCAGGGCTAAGGCAGAAGGAGCAAGCTTTAAGCTCTGGGCAGACTGAGGAGAACTGCTCTCATTTTATCTCAATTTGTGAATTGGACAATGTGTCACAATTTTCTAACATTTCCTTACACTTCCTGTGAGTTTCCATTAGAGAACTCAAAACAGCATAGATAGTTTCAGTGCTTATGTCTGACCTACAGACCCCTGTGCCTGGCCTGACAAAAAATGGCATCAGGAATTAGAAATTCACCACTTCTGGCTTTAATAAAGGAGTAAAAGTAATCCCAAGAGGTTTAAAGCTTTAGTCACCAAAACCAGAGCTGTCTGAAAATTGTTTTTAAAGCTCAGCTGTAAACAGTGTAATAATTCATAATACAGTAAGCATAGAGTCATATCCCTTTTGTTAGTCATATGTTTTGCCAATAAAATTACTTTCATAAAACAAAACAAAATTTCATAGTGGAAGGCCCTTCAGAGGACTGTATAATTAAAGCACAGTAGTGCAGGGACATCTGGAAAGAAATTCTTGACTGCAGAGCAAGAGGTGACCTGTAACCTTAAAAACATATATTTTCAGATAAAAGATTTTCAAAGAAAGTTTTGAAGGAAAGCTGCTATAAGAGCAGAGAAGTCTCTGTCTTGAAACAGAGAAGATGGAAGGGACACAGCGTATTTCTGCATCTACACATCTTATGTAAAAGCTATGAAAGAACAAGCAGCTGTCAGCAAGAGGTAAGAACCTACCAAGTGATATTGTGATGAATAATCAAAATTAAGGTGTTAAATATTACATAGGCTCTGGCAGATGGAAGTAGAACAACCAAACATCAAGTACAGCATTCAGCCTTGTATATGTAGCTGATATAGCAGGTGAGCAAGTACAAATTGTTGTGGAATCTGTATTGAGATTGAGACAAAAGGAGCTATGTGGTGGAAATCAACCAGGAAAAACAGCTTGCAGAGTATAACAGTACATCTGTCCAGACTCTGAGCTAAAAATAAACAAAACTTAGATTATTACAACAAGTTCAAAAGTGTTAATAGTTATAAAGCCATAGCAGGGAAATGCAGAATTAATGAATCTGCTGGAATCTTTCCTGTGTGGGGCAGGTCAGCATTTCAGGGCTTTTTCTTTAGGCAGAAATCAAATTCTGTCAAAAAGGGACTGGAGCACTGGCAGTGGTCATAAAGCTCGATGTTAACACCACATTGCTGTTGAAGTTCAGTGTGAAACTGGTACACAGCTCTAACTGGTGTCTTTCAAATATGCTCCAATGGCTCTCCACTGCCTTAATTGCTCAAGGCAGGGGTGCCCAGTTTACCCAGCGTTACAGGGAAGAAATGGAGGCACAGCTGTATACATGAATTCTAGTATAGTGTGGTTTACCTTTGCAGTTTGGAATGCAGACAAAGGTAAGGGCGGACATCACACTATGTACAGAAACACCATGAGGAAGTGTCATGGATCCATGTATTCTTGGAGGAAGCAGCATTTCTCTGTTCCACTCACTGCTCTGCTGTGTTCACCACAGCACCTTCCACAAACCCCAGCCCAACCCAGGAAACAGACCTTGGGCTAATGGGATGAGGGGCTCTGGCTTTGGGAAAGTGTCACAAGCTGCTGCCCAGCTGAGGTTGAGGTGTCCTTCAGCCTGGCTGTCACTGGGCAAGCTGCTGTCCTGGCCCAGGGCTCTGATGTGCAGGTGGTGCAAATGTAAAACCCCTGTGGTTCTGCAGAGCTTAGTTTGTAGCTGCTTGTCTTCGGGTTTCTGACCTGGGGTTTCAACCATGACTTCCCAACTCTGTCCAGCTCTGCTCCTGCCTGTGGGCTGTGGGTCTGGGATGCTGGGCCTAACCTGGCCGAGGATGTGAGGCTGGCATGGTGGGGCTGCACAGCAGAAAGCACGAGGTGGGATCCGTGAGAGCTGTGGCTGTGCAGCAGCAGGATGTGGGGGCATGAAGGTTTTGCATGTAGAACCCATGAAGCCTGGCACCTCTGCATCTTTTTTTTTTGCCTCCTGTTAAGTCTGTGGTGTCACACCAATTCTGTGTAGGCTTAAGGTAAGAATTCAGCTGAGCACTGGTGAGAACATTGCACTGTAATGCCAGCTGGACCAGAGCATTACTATCACCCTGTAGTCAAAGCTGAGCAACAGCTTGAAACTGTTTATTTTATTTTGTTAACAGCCAGTCCCAAAGCAACTGATACTTCTGTGACTTGATCTCTTCATGGAAGTAACGTAAGGGAATGTGAAAATTTTTGAGAAAATTCTTTTAATTAAGGGTAGTGTGGGGAAAGTTTTTTCCCTATTACATTCCTATTTCTTCTATTATGTTCCCATCATAAAATAAAGATCTTTGAATACACAGCTATAAGTGAGGTCTGAAAATAGAGATTGGGCATCAGCATACCCTGTAGATGGTTGTCTTTCCTACTTATAAAGAGCCTTATGAAAATCCCAGAGTTCTGTGCATGCTGTGATAATTTGTGTAAGAGGAATGGTAAATATATTGCTGAAACTCATTCCACTAAATCCTTTAGGAGAGTGTTGTAGATGAGAAAACTCCCAACATTTGAAGCCTTTCTGTTCTTATCATGTCACTAAGAAGGGTCACTGGTTACTGTATTAGCTGTGACCTCATGAGATGCTTCCTGTGGCAGATCCAGGACTGGAATAGCTGGACAGATTGTGGTGGTTCTATTATTAGAAGCCTGTTATGTTTGACATTGAGCATAAAAGATGTGGCTTGTACTGCAGAACATTTCTTATACTCTTAGTTGAGAGTAAATCCCAACAGTTGCCAGAAAATATGGTGAGGCCTCTGGGTTGTCATTGATTGGACTTGCAAGTCAATCAGTCATGTTGAGATACGCAAAATCTGTCAACAAGGAAATGATAACTGATGTCCTGAGAACAAAATCTGACAAGAAAAACAGTAAATCTTGCTGTTGCCAAAGCAAATTTTTTAGAGTCTAGAATTTCACCCTCAAGGATATTTTGTATCTAGATAGGTTGTGTGTAGAGTTTATATAATTGGTCTGAAACACCCAGAAAAACTTTACCTATAGCTGGACTGTGTGAGGAAATAAATGCATTGAGTTTTCAATAGTATGTCAGAATAAATTATGTTATTACTGGATTTAACTGAATGTACAAGCATGATTGCATGTTGCTGCATTTTGACCATATTGTATAGAATTATTTAGTAGAATTATTTACTCTTCTTTAGTGCTAATACAACCAGTGGCAAAAGACAGGAAGAGAAGACTACTGAAAGGCCACAGGTATTTAGGAAGTCAGTTGTACATCTTGCCTGTGTGACAGAAGTACCTGTAGCTACACAATGTTCAGCAAGCCTCAGGCAGGGCACTGGTGTGGCACTGACACAGGGAGCAGTGCCCTGAATGCAGCAAGGACAGGCACTGTCTGCTCCACCTTGGTTTCTCTCAGAGAGCTTCCACCCATGTTCAAGGCAGTTGTCAGTGCTCAGCTTGCATTGATCTGAAGAAATGCATCAGACTTCAAATTTATAAAGAGAAGAGGATGAGAGAGTGAAGTTGGGTCAGAAACTGTGAATAAATGAAAGGAAGAAAACAGTGTAGTAAAGAGATTTGGAAATGCTTTGATGCCATGCTAGACCCGTGCACTGAGGCTGCTGACTCACGGAGCTTGTGCCAGCACAAGGTGAATGGGTCACTGGGCAGCTTGCACAGGAACTCATACTGTGAAACATTTTCCCATATGTTGGTGTTAAATGAGAAAAGAGTGGGCTAGGCTTGCTCTATCCCAGCTTCGACAAGGGCTGTGGAGATCATCTGACAGCCTCAGCGCAGCTCTGGGTTGTGCCTGTGCCCAGAACAGGCTTATCTGAAGGATGAGCAGTGGACAGTA